>MU228059.1:1660446-1704820 GCA_018584345.1 Thuja plicata | reverse complement strand
ACTCAAGTATCACCTCTTTTTCTTGAACTTGTTCTCTTAAATAATGATACTTGATTGCAATGTGTTTAGTCTTGGAATGTATGACTAGATTCTTGGAAATGTTTATTGCACTGGTGTTATCACAATAGATAATCACTTGTTCTAAGATCTTCATATGCATACCTTCTAGCAACTATTTGATCCATGCAATATTTGAACAGTTTGCAGCAGCAACAACATATTTTGCTTTTGCAGTAGACTAAGAGATGCATCTTTGCTTCTTGCTAATCCATGTGACAAGTCTGTCACCCTTAAAGAATGTTCCTCCAGTTGTGCTCTTCCAGTCATCAATATTTCTAGCCCAATTAGCATTAGTAAACACCTTAAGTTCAAATTTGTCTTCTCTTCTATACCATAAGCTAAATTCCTCAGTATTCTTTAGATATCTTAAAATTCATTTTACAACAGTCATATGTGATTCCCTGGGGTTAGAAAAAAATCTAGCAACAATTTCTACTGCATGTGCAATATCTGGTCTAGTGTGTACAACATACATGAGTTTTCCAATCATTAATCTATACAAAGTTTGATTTACCTCTGTTGTCTTTTCTTCCTTTGTTAACTTACATCCAGTAGCCATCAGTGTTCCAACTAGTTTGTAATCTTCTATCTTGAATATTTTCAGGACCTCTTTGATGTATTTGGACTTTGTAATGAAAATACCTTCACTTTGTTGAATGATCTGTAGACCAAGAAAGAACTTGATCTCTCCAAACATAGACATCTTGAATTCTTTTCTCATTTCATCAACAAATGATTTGCATAGCATATCATTGCCTCCAAATATGATGTCATCAACACATATTTCAGCAATCAAAGTGTTAGCATCAGTATCTTCTTTCAAATAAAGATTATTGTTTTCACTAGTCCTTATGAATGCAATACTTATTAGATAGGAATTAATTCATTAATACCAGGCTCTAGGAGCTTGTTTTAATCCGTATAAGGCTTTGTGAAGTCTACATACCATGTTCCTCTTGTCTGGATCTACAAACCCTTCTGGTTGCTCAATGTATACCTCTTCTTCAAGTATTCCATTTAGGAATGTTGACTTGACATCTATTTGATATACTTTGAATCCTTTGTATGCAGCATAAGAAAGTAGTATTCTTACTCATTCTATCCTAGAAATGGGTGCAAAGGTCTCTCCAAGTTTATACCTTCTTCTTGTGCATACCCCTTGCATACTAGTCTTGCTTTGTTTCTTGTGACTTCTCCATTCTTGTTCAGCTTATTCTTGAATATCTATTTTGTACCAATGACATTCTTGTCATCTGGTCTTGGCACAAGTGACCATGTTTTGTTTTTATCAATCTTCTCAATCTCATCATTCATAGCACTTATCCATTCTTCATTATCTAGTGCAACATTGACAGATTTTGGCTCAAACTCACAAATTAAACAATTTGAGTTTAAAGACTTACTTATTGTTCTTGTACCAACTTTCTTATCTCCTATGATCTTGATCTCTAGATGGTTCCTTCTTACATATCTTGCAAAAATAGGTACAACTCTTTGTGTATTAGCTTGATCATTATTTTGATCTTCATTCTATTCTTCATTACCTTGCACATTATCTTGATTATTATCCTGACCGTCAGCAAAAACAGTCTGACCGTCAGTTGCAACATTCTGTTGTTTTGGGATTAATCACTATTGTTCAAGCAAAGTGTTGGGTTCTTCACAATATACAAACTTGTTGTAGTCCTCTGGTTTTTTTGTGCTTTCCAGCTCATTCTTTTCTGATAATTCATCAATCTTTACATTTGCACTTTCAACTATTTTTTTAGAGGCCTTGATAAGACATTTAAAAGTTTTTCTTTTGGTAGAATACCCTAGAAAAATACCTTCATCACTTTTGGCATCAAGCTTTCCATTTATATCATCCTTTAAGACATAACATTAACTACTAAAGATCTTGAAGCAACTTACATTGGGTGTTTTACCATACCATAGCTCATAATGTGTCTTCTTTGTATCCTTTAATTGTACTATGTTAAGTGTATAGATAGTAGTGCTGACAGCTTCCCTCCAAAAGATTTGGGTGATGTCTTTCTCTATGATCAGTGTTCTTGCACTATCAACTATTGATCTGTTCCTTCTCTCAGCAATCCCATTTTGATGTGGTGTTCTTGGTGCAGAAACCTGTCTTTTTATACCATGCTCATTACAGAAATTAGTGAATTCATCTAATATAAATTCTCCTATTCTATCTAATCTCAAACATTTCAAATCCTTTCCACTTTGTTTTTTACCATAGCCTTATACCATTTAAACATCTTGAATGCTTCAAATTTATCTTTTAGAAACATAACTGTCATCATTCTAGAGTAATCATCAACAAAGAGAATAAAATATCTATCTCCATAATAGATCTTTGTCCTCATAGGTTCACATAAATTTGTATGGAATAATTCTAGAATATCATCAGATGTATGGGTTTTACTTTTGAAACTAGACTTTGTCATTTTACCTTTTTAACAATTTTTGCACATGATGTTGTCTGGCTTTGTCATCATTGGTAAGCCTCTTACATTTATTCTTCTGCTTATCTTTATCATGTTGTCAAAATTCACATGACACAATATTTTGTTCCACAACCATATGTCTTCATTTCTAGTCATTATGAAAGTGGTGTTAGTATCATTCAGATAGAATAAGTTACTTTTAGTCTGTTCACCGGTACCAATCAGTTTTCGTGATTCATTAAAGATCTTTGCCTTCTTGTTCTCAAATGCTACTCTATGACCTGAGTTATTCAGCTGAGAAACACTCAATAGATTATAATTTAATCCTTTTACCCAATAAGAGTTTTCACATTTAATCAGGTTATTCAACATTATAGTTCCTTTACCTTTAACTGGGCAAGGTGTATCATTACCCATTCTTACTGTACCACCATTGTAATACTCAAAAGTGTTAAAATTTTCTTTGTCACCAGTCATGTGGTGAGTGCAGCCACTATCTATAATCCAGATGTCATTCTTGCTAACCTTAGATATGAGTGCAGTTTCTACATACCTTTCATCTTCATCTAAATCATCCTTCACAGCTACAAATACTATCTTGATGTCTTCATTAGATTCGGTGTCAGTATCATCATCTTTGCAAGAAGCTAGGTAGCTAGCCTTCTTTCCTTTATCCTTGTAGTCTTGGGTATCTCTTTTTTCTGATTGTCGGTAACCTCTGTAATCTTTTCTATCACCTTTGTTAGATTTATTCTCAAAAGGTTTGTCATTACTTCTATCCTCTTTTCTTCTATTAGGACATCTTGCAGCAAAGTGTCCAATCTCTTTATAATTAAAGCATACAAGTGGTAACTTGCCTTTGTATTTACCTTTGCCTCTCTGCACTTTTCTAGCCATAAGTGCTTCTATTTCATCTAGATCTTCTTCTTCACTTTCACTTTCACTGTCTCTTCTAGATGAGTATCTATGACTAGATTTGCTTATTTTTCATAGAAGACTTAACTGCAGACTCTAAGTTTGGTAAGACACTATTGTCAAAGTTATTCATTTCAAATAAAATTAGTCTACCAATTAAACTATCAAGAGTAACTGTATTGTTTGCTACTACTCTCATTTCTTGAATGGCAGAAACTCTAATAGCATATACAGGAAATAAGGTTCTTAAGATTTTACTTACCACTATCTCCTCTTCAATTGTACCTCCAACACCCTGTATAGCATTGACTACTTCTTTTTTTCTTGTATTGTACTGTGTGATGTTTTCTCCTTCTTTCATTCTAAGATCATCAAATTTTCCTCTAAGGCTTTCTGCCTTAGCTCTCAGAACATTTGTATCACCTCCATGTACAAGCTTTAGTTTGTCTCACATTTTCTTTATAGTTTTGCAATCCTTCACATCTTCAAATTCAACATCGGAGAGTGAGGAAGAAATCTCTATAACCATGCAATTATGTTCATGCTTCTCTCTCAATTGATCTACTATCAATACTCATGTAGGAAACACATATTTAGTATCTAGGAATTGAGTAACATCATTACCAATACCTGATAAGTGGAGTCTTATCTTACTTTTCCATGAAGCAAAGTTGTCTTTGTTAAACTTGGGCACATCTCATTTGTTCATCTTGTGATCCTGACTTAGGTCTTGAAACCTTCCTTCTAAGCACACAAGATCTGATACCAATTGTTAGTAATAATTAAGAGGGGGCGGGGGGGTGAATCAGTGGCTTAAAAAACTTATCTTTAAACATAACCACCAATCAATAAATATCATTTTATTAAGTCCCTATAAGATGCATGTCATGAAATACTAATAATGATTTAACTATCTATCGGTTTTCCTTTTCTGACCTTATTCTCCTTGATTACCGATAAGTAGTATAACTATTTACTGACACTCAGTAAATATGTAGAGTATACCAATCAATCCAGAAATGCATATGTAAAATGTAAAATAGTAAAGTAATAAACCATACACACATAACACATGGATTTTAACATAGAAACCCTATTAAGGGAAAAAATCACTGGGACCGGTACCCTAAATTTTCACTCTTCTAAAGTGAGCCCTGTTAGGAGCCAACCCTATTAAAGGTTACAAACACACTGTTAGGTGTGACCTTGTTAGAGGATTTTATACATAGAGTTTGTCACTTAGTATCAAGCATCTATTTGCTACCATTCTTGAATTAGCCTCCTTCTTAGACTATCAATAGGATTTAGGAAAATCTTGCTACAATCCTTGAATCAGCCTTCTTCTTAGACTGTCAATAGGTATCTGGCAAGTCCAATGCTACTTTCATGAATCAACCTTTTTGGCACTCCTTGGGATGTACCTCAATATATAGAAGACTGTAAAGTCCTACTCTATTAAGAAACTTGATGCTTCAATGGTTAAACTGAAACATAATGACCTGTTTCTAATGCAACTTAAATTATAGATTTTCAGATCTATTTAAGTACATTACCTCTCTAATCAATGTATCAATTTAATTCTTTGTGCTCCACACTTTCTAATCTGTGATGCTATGCTTCACTATTTGTCGGTGTCTGCAGAATTCTTTAGCTCTCCTTCAACTTGATTGATCAAGATGAATGAAGTTATCCTTCATTAGTTTCTCTTTAGCATCCTCTTATTATTCACTCCCCTTTCATGTGTTTGAAAATGAATTAATCTTGTCTCTTATATAGACATGATATTCATCATTTCTTGATTCTTGATTCTTGGCGTGAAAAACAATCTAGCCAATCTGATTTAAAGCATAACTCCTGATTTATCTCGTAGTTATCTTTTTGCCAATTGTACAAATCTTCTTTAAATCAATCACTTAACTCTGGTCGAATAAAACAATGAAAAAAACCAGTTAAGGCTATCTTTAGCTCTTTCCAGCTAGATATTTTGTCATTTTCTAAACTCTCTATTCTATCAGTCAACTCTGTAATTAGTTGTCGATGACAACTGCCAGTTCCATTAGTGTGACTCCTGTCAGCTCCGGGATCTCTGTCCATCAGGCATCATTGGATTTTACTCATCGGGAAACTTTTTTCTTAGCTCATCGGGCATCTTGTGATTTTTCTTCATTGGGAAACACTGTCTTCTACTCGTCAGGTATCACTATGACTTTGGTTCTTTGCCTTTATCGATGGTGTGCACTCTGTCAGTGTTATCTATCACTTAGTGAATACTTAACTTTTATGCATTGCTGAAAGCATAATCTTTGTTCCATTGATTCTCTGAAGTCTTTGACATTATATACATGACTGTATAGATGATATCAAGTTGACATCAATGACAATATAAATCATTAACTAATTTAATGTCTTGCATTATCTTCAACTTAACATTATCAAACATTCAATCAGTTACATGTCATCAGGGACAACATATACACAATCATTAGCAAGATTGGTTTCATGCACACACACATCAAATGGTTCTTCATATACATCATTTTGGGCACATAGAGGTGTTGTAAATATGGGATGAGGCATGTCCACTTCATTAGATTACATTTTACAACTTCTTGGATCAACATTAACCTCATGAGAAAAATAACTAGCATT
Organism: Thuja plicata; assembly: GCA_018584345.1. Classification (NCBI taxonomy): domain Eukaryota; kingdom Viridiplantae; phylum Streptophyta; class Pinopsida; order Cupressales; family Cupressaceae; genus Thuja; species Thuja plicata. The sequence goes on along the minus strand of MU228059.1, from coordinate 1,698,749 downwards.
GCAAGGTGGTATATAAGATAAAGTTCTAACTGGAGCATCATGCTGATAATTACCCAAATTAGCATTTAGGACATCTATAGTATGTTTCTCGCTTTCATGATCATTATTAAAAGGATATCTCTAAACTTCTAATGCTAGAACACTCTCATTTCTTACACACTTTATTATCTCCATCTCAATTTGGGATTAAATGTGTGAACTAGATTCAACAAAAACTTCATACTGCTGATAAAAATCTATAGGATCAATCTGATTTATACTGGTTTGTTGTCCACTAATTAGGGTAGAAAACTCACCAAAATTCTAAGAATTACATGGAACCTCTGAACTTTTATTTTTAGCCCCGTATATAGCCCCATCAGAAACTATATTTTCAGATGTATGACATTTTGTGAAGCCAAACTTCATCATTCCTTCAATCTCCCTTTCCATTTGTCATGCTTGATGTAAACTCCGAGGCTCTTTATCTCCTAGCTTATAACTCATCTTAGGATCAAATGCATCCAAGTACACAATCAATGCCATTGCATCTTGGGGTCTACACTTCTCAGGGATTTTCTTCAGTGTTCTCATAAATCTGAAATTAAAAGTAGACACTAGGTCCTCATCTCCAATATGAGTATAAAAAATATCAGTGATCAAGCCATATTCACTAACCCATTCTTTGAACTGTTCATTAAATTTTGATTCAAATTCTTTCCATGAGCTGATTGAGTGTGGTGACAAAAATTGGAACCATTCTCTCGCATCACCTGTGAAAGATTGTGCAAACAATTTCATAATGCTATCCTTGTGATCAACATCATGTTTCTCTATCAACTCAATAAATTTATTTAGATCCTTCTTAGATGATTCCTCTCTCACACCACTAAATCTAGGAAATTATTCTCTGATATTTGGTGGAATAGGTTTTGGGTAACCATGAATACCAATGAAATTTATAGCCACATATCTCTCAATTTTGAAATCCCTCTTAAATTTGCAGGGTCAAGACTGATTGGAACTCATGGATACACTTGGAGTCATGTTGGGGTGCACATGTGACTCATATATAATGACATTCATGCTATTACAAATACTTTCTTAATAGTAAGAGATCCTTTAATTACTTTCATGCCCTCTTACAATAAAAACTAAATTCTCTCCCAAATGAGCCTAAATTTAAAATACAAACATACTTATCAAAAGTATAAATAATACAATCAATAATCAAAAAGAATTTGAACTTATCACCACTATTTCCTTTTCTTAGTGTTACTTCACTTAATACGAAACTTTGCTTTCTCATAGAAACATGAGGATTACCTGGAAAGAAATTGCAGTTGTTTCTCTCATTATTTTTTGATTGGAAACAAGGTATATTAGGAACTTTCTTTACATCTCCATCAAGTTCTTTTCACTTAGAGTCTCAACCAACTTCCATAGGAAAAAATTCAAACAACAAAAGCCACTTGCAATTTATATCTATTTTTGGGTTTGTTCCAACCAGCAAAGCCACACAATTTTCTTTATACTCGCAACAATAAAAAAACTTCAAGGCTTTCCTTACATAGATCTAAAATAAATTTCAGATTCTATTCCTTGACTCTTTCTCTCAACTAGATTCTGGGGTCAATTCAAAAAAGCAAGGAAACAACTCTCTTAAACTTGCTAATCATTATATTGAAACTCTTACTTAAATCCCAACAACATAAAAGTAAATGATATTTATTTATTTATTTATTTTTTAAGAATCCCTAGATCAGTACATAGATCACTACCTTCTCCAGGATTATAGAGTCAAACACATAGCCATAGAAGGAAGTATCTCAACAAATAAAATTTAGCTCATGGATACACAAAGAGCTAATGCCTTGCATTAACTGTCCCCTCATGAGATTATGAAATTATACTTCACTCATCCAACTCAAATACCTAAAACCAAAGTCACCTGAATAATGAAATTTAACTCACTCTTTGAGAAATATCATTACATAAATAACACAACTACAAGGAATTTGAAGAGATGAAAAAACACATCCTTGATATATCCATTCAAATGATTAAACACACAATAACTAGAGACAATTTCATAAAATATTGCAAATACAAGTCATTAAGTTGAACATTGCTTCAATCCCCATTTCTATAACTTGTATTGAAACAACTACAAACTAGAAAAACACACTCACTAATTAAATAACTAAGAAAACCAAGACTGGAAACTGCAAAATTTGTGGAGCTCATCTCACACCAAAATCTAGAACCTCTCGGACCTCCTAACTTCCAACACTTGCCAAAATGAAGAAGAAAGAATATATGGAAGAGAGAAAAGGCCAGATTTTACTTGATGCTGCCACATGTCATCTTTCCCAAAAATATCATTTGCAAATATCTTCTCCCTTTTTCCATTTTCAAGAAAATATCTCCCTCTCCTTTGAAAAATCACCTAGCATTACAAATCTGATTTTTCACTCTAAGCACACTCTCAACAAGACTTGATTAATTTGCTGCTCCTTTTTGCACCCTAAAAAATTGGAAATTATTCATGAAATCACATTGCTTGCTTTTGAAATAAAAACATTTCAGCACTTGGTCGTGTGCAAATTTAATCTCAATACTCTATGCAGAATTAACAAATACCAATTAGAAACAAAGGCTATGAATCTTCTCCCCAAATTCATTATCTTGCACAGGAGCTTAATAATCCTGTCACATGTCGCTTTGGCCATTGGCCCAAACATTCCACTTGACTACCACATAAGAACCCTACAATACCATGCAATCTGATTAGGCACTTTTCTGACATCATCACGTGATGGCACTGGGCTGACACTTGTCATTACCATCTAGTCATCTGGGCAACATTTCACTCCACTTGGGCATGGGCCCACAAAATTACTTTATCCTCCAAGTCAGATAAACCCTCCAACCGAGCACAATCGCTGAGAGCTTCTTTTTCTTATTCACTTTACACATTGTGTGTTTTCATATAAAAAACACTTTAAACATTCCTCCCACTGTGCATGTGAGATATTTGGTTTCACAATTCTGTCCCAACACCATCTCCTCCATGCTAACTGATTATGTTGGTTTGATAGTTTCCATATTTTATTCAACTAAAAATATTGTGTGCAACATGATGGAGGGTCATACACTATTTTTACGCTTCCACAATTTCAATTCAAACAATAATAAAAAACTATGCAACTTTTTGATAGATGTCCACACTCTGTTTAAAAGCTTCTAGCTAGGCACATGAAGGAAGGAGAACATGGGTATGCTATAGTTAGTATTTTCTTTGGAGTTTTATAAAGTTTCAAAAAAAACTAATACTGTGTGCACCATTTAGAGATGCTTGTACTCTGTTCAAAGCTTCTAATTTGGCATTCTATGACTTCCAATTTGGACAATACACTTACTTGAATACTTCAAAATCCATTTCACCCATACATTGCAAACATATCCCTTGCGTAGATTTTCAATGGATGGTTCCAAAATTTGTTTAAAAAATTACATTCTTGTATAGGCAGGGAGCTGCACTGGCCTTTTGTGTGCCCATTGCAATTTCTTAAAAGTTTCTAAGCATTTTTACCCAAAATGGTGCGCAGTAGGATGGAGGGTCAAACATTGTTCTAAAGCTTCCAATTTTGGCACTTGTAGGAAGGAGAATAGTGGCTTTTAAAAAGCCACACACAATTGCTAGAAATTCTCCCAATCCTTTTCAAGATATCCATTTTGAACACAACCTGTGCAACTTTGGTGGATATCAATTTTTTTTAAAACATCCAAAGTGTGGCGTGGGCAGGAAGAGCACTTGCAAAGGCTGTTGAATCATTTTTCATAAAAACCAAAATTTGCCTCACACTCCACTTGCCTTGGCCCACACAAGAATAAATGCAATAAAATTTGTGACACTTAGTATAAAAAACTAATACACCATCCAATAATGTTAGCTTTGAAAGTTCCTAATATTTATTTAACATTCATTTTGTACATTGGTAGCAAGGATGCTGACACAAACTACTGGTGATCATTATATAACTTGTTGCTACATTTTCATTGATAAGAATCCATACCCAGGTTTGAAAATTGTCCACTATGAAAAAATTTTAGAGGTTTTAGGACTTGGCTCCACACTCTGTTCCAAGGCTCATACGGTCGTTGCAGAGGCTCAAATGATGTTGGCAAAGGATTGTGGAAATTGGTGTTATATCTACCAATTGTGAATGCTTGAAAGTTTTTAAATGATGCTAAAAAAATTGACTTGTGCATCATAAATCACTACTTTCCCTCCAAGTCATTTGAATTCCCACTTTGGAGCTGACAGGGAGAAGTAATGGGAAAGTATAAAAAACTACGCTTTACAGCTGCCAAGAACACAGAAGATTCCAAATTCATTCAAAAATCCAAAATTGATTCCAGAATAATTTGATTTCCAAATTAAATGCATTTGGGACAAACATCATGTTGTAATTATTTAAAAAATATGACTTTCACCACCTTTGTAACTTTTCCAAAATATGGTGAGTGACCTTTGGAGCTGCTATAAAAAACTGACAAAATGACCACCTGAGGTCATGGGAAGACACAGATCTGTAGACTTTTGATACATGAGTATGATCACTTAAGTGGAAAAACCATGACGATATTAGAATCATGAGATATTCATACTCAAAGTGGTCCAAATTATTTATGTGTGTGTGAATATTGTACCTGCAAGCTGCAACACAACACTTCAATATGTCATTGCATCAATGGTTAAAACCATCAAATTTAATTGGAAAACATAGAAAACCAAAGAAAACTTACATATTACTTCCTATTTAAGAAGAGTATGATTTAAGCTATAATTTCCCTTAGATTATGCATAAATCAATGACATATTTAGTCCTAGAATGGAAGATTCATCAAGAAATGAAGCTAATTAACATACAATTCATGCTTAAAATGATGCAAAAGTTCAATTGAAGCACAAGTGAAGATTATCTAATTAGATATGTGAGAATATGAAACAAAAATGACTACATAATAGTGTAAATGAAATTCTAAGATTAAGGGCCAATTGAGCTCTAAATTCAATCCTTTTATGGAAGAATTTGAGGAATGAGTTCTTGAGATTGATTTATGAGGAGAGGTGAGGATTGAATCTTTGATGATCCCTGTGAGTGAACTCTCATTGGTTCATTGATTGTCTTTCCATGTGCAAGTGATCTGTTGTAATTAGAGACTTTATTTAATTACTTTAGCCATGGATTTAATTGGGTTGATTTGATTTTATATAGGCCAATATAATTAATATAAGTTAGTGATGAAATCACTTTTATTTTAGGAGATTAAATTGATTTTGATGAATTATGTCAATAATTGAGTAGTTGGATTGACATAATTAAGGGTATGATCACATTTAGGGAAAATAGGTTCTTTAGTTAAATTAGACCAAATTAGGGTGGTTACATTTGCCCCTCTTTGAATTGATGTGTGAGCAGCGCATAGATTCAAAGAATGTATGATTGTTGACTTTAGAAAGTTTGAGAATTTTGCACTTGATTGAACGAAATTTAACTAATGAGATCAGTCTCAAAATTGATTGAACTAAGACTAATAGTATCAAAATTGAATTTGATCAAACAAAGGTTGATTAAATAGAGATCTAAAGATACCAATTCTAAACTTGATCGAACAAGAATTTATAATACTGACTCCAAAATTGATCAAAGATAGGTTAGTACGAAGCTACTGAGAGCTGTGAGGTATCAATTTTGAACTTGATGGAATGAGAATTGACCATACTCACTCTGAACTTGATCAAATGAAGGTCAGTATAAAGCCTCTAAGAGCTTGATAAAGATCTAAGAGATTGTAGGTGTAGATATCTGGCTTGTTTAGCACTAAAGCCTTCTATCCAACAATCCCAACTTGACTAGAGGAAACTATCGTGCCCCTAGTCATTTGATGATGAAGTCAATTTTTCTTTTTGAACAAGAATGTTATTGATTTTGACTATGATCATGCCCCCTTGGGAACAAAATTGAAGGAAATAGAATAAAATAGAATAAAATCCCTCTTTAGAATGTCAGATCAATGGAACATGTTGATTAGATCAATGAAGAATCAATCAGAAGATGAGATGAAGTGAAAAAGTGTTAAGAGAAAACACAATTTTACCAAGTTTTCAAGTTTGAAAAAAATTTAATTTTGAGCTTGATAAAATGATGTATGACCAATATTTTGATGAATGATGTGCAATCTATTCATAGAGAACCATGAAAAACTGAATGTGTAAAGCTTGCAAATCATTTTCTAAACATATAGAGAAATTATGCATTTGTAGGAGAGTGTCACAAAATTTTTACTCTATTGTTGAAGACATTGTCCTTGCATTCCATTTCATTCTTGATTGATTTGAGAAGAACAAAATTGACTTTTGAAAGTTTGGGAAGGGTTATGGAGCTTTTGAACAGCTCAAAAAGGTCAATATAAATCTCAAAAATCACTTTTTACCCATTAATTTTCACTTTCATCCTTAGTAAATCCTTGAGCTCTGTAGAAAAGATGGTGGTCCCCGTGGAGAGATATCAATTTGAGCTAGCATGTCATCACAAGCACCCGACCTACTATGCACAGTCGGTGAGTACACCAAGACCTACCTTTTACACTTTATATTTTTCATTTTGTCATTTTTTGCATTAGATAGGAGCATTTCAATTTTGAGTTGCATCTGGTTTTCGAATCGCATCTTGTCAATCCCGTGTTGCATCCACTTATTTTGCCAATTTCTGGATCATGTCCTGTAAAAATAGTGTCGCTTCTCATAGGGTATCAGAGTGTCAATTTTAGTGTATTTTTTTCAGCCTTTGAATTTGATCATGTCCTATGAAAATAGAGTTGCATCCAGTATCCTGTGTCGCATCCTATAAAAATAGGATCACTTCCAAAATTCCCCATTGCATCCTGTCAATTTTGGATCGCATATAAGATGAGAGATCGCATTTGGGAAAAATAGGGTCATTTTCAGTAAAAAACTGTTAGTTTTCCAATTTTGTCTATTTTTCCTCTTTTTGACTTAGCTGTTAGATTTTCTATGTAGTTCACTTAGCTAGGATACTGATGTAAGTCTGTATTTTTGTGCCTGACAGACTGAGTTTCCTGTTATATCATTTTGAGTACCTTGACCTACTTGAGTCCTTTCCTTATTGTGCTCCTTGACCGATATAGAGCTACATATAATTGGGCATCTTGGTTTATCATCTCTAATAGATTTACCTGATAATAAGGTAAATCAAGGGTTATTGACTGCTCTTGCCGAGAGATGGCGTTAAGAGAACAACACTTTCCATCTCCCAACTAGAGAGATGATAGTCACCCCAGAGGGTGTGTAGCGTATCGTGCACATTCCTGTAATGGGAAGTGAGATTTGATTTGAGTTTCCCTCTACTATAGCAATTGCTGTTTCTCAGATATTCTTCGTAGATCAATCCATTGTCCAGAAATATCTGACCTGGGATTGTATTTTTATCGCTATGAGTGGCTACCTATGTTTCTTGCCAACATGATAGGGGTTATCTTGATGCTAGACCAAGGAAAACATGGGTTTATGTGTAGTTGGGTGGATACAATGGAGTAGATGATTGCTTCTACACACAAATTTGGCTAGGGAAGTTGTATATTAGCACACATGTATATAGAGATGCACGAGATTGTATATGAGTATTCACGTAGCATGATTGTTGGGATTTTTATATTATAGATCTGGGCCTAGGAGCATATCCTAGTGATATGGCCAATTGTTGACAGGTAGAGAGCACCAGAGGAGCCTTATGTATATATGTATTCAGTTTATATCTAGTAGCCCTATTTAGATTGCAAGGAGTAGACCTCCAACAGGTGACATATGCCTTATTTATTTTAGAGTAGGTACTTGATTGGCCAGACATGATATATTTTAGAGAGATTCATTATCACCGGTGTCCTCAAATAGTATGGTGGATATAGGACATGTCATTGGATTTGACTGCACATACAACCATTCATGATGAGGAGGCAGAGTGGGGTGCCCGTTTATGCTATGAGACTACACAGTTAGAGATCAATTAGACAGTTGTAGTAGGTTGGGACTACCTCCTTGATGTTACTGATGTTGGGTTCACTGATGTGTATCTTTCTCATCTTCTTTAATATTCATTCCCTCGCTTCATAATGCTTGATGAGATAGCACCTCGCATTGAGGATACTTTAGATTATGATCATGTTGATGATGGACTTGTTAGAATAGTCCCAAAGGATAACTAAGAGGGGGGGTGAATCAATTATCAACTACTTTAATTATTTTCTTTGCTTAGATACAATTAACATAAAGTGAATGCACATTCAGATAAAAAAATAGAGAACACAAAAATTTTGGTTACGAGGAAACTAAATAGGTGAAAACCCTGGTGGGAATTAGCACCCACAAAAGAACTGTACTTGAGTATAATTATCCCTGTTAAGAGATCTTGCAACCCTATTAGGAGTTTTTATTTACAATGCAATAAGTATAGAGACCTAGTTAAAGGTTGGATCCTGTTAGGAGTCTTTTACAAGTAACCCTGTTAGGGGTGACGACTCACTATCCAAAATCTCACTGCTAAAATGATGAAGGTTGCAACCTTCAGTAGAACAGATATACACTATATTTGATAGATGAACTATTTTAGTAGACCTATTGTCTTGATTAGTTCTAGTGTGTTGTATACTTCCACTTCTTCTTCACCTATATCTTTTCTTGATGAATGAAATGTCTCTATTGTCCCAAAACAATATACATTCTGTCCTGCTCTTTTTCTGTCTTTTTCTTCTTATTCACACTTGGCGTTCAAAAAATGAACTACTATAAGTATCTTCTCCAAAGGATGCGATCTTCATCAGCTCTAGGAATCCCTTCAATACTTATTTAGTTGGCCACATCATCCACGCAACCTGATTAGAAACACACAACTCATACTGAATAGACGCGACGCTTCACAAAGTTGGCTCCACCAAATTAACTCCAACTTCACGATTCTAATTGAACATGTTTGGCTACTTTAGATAATTATATTTAACTCATAAATAAACATGAATACAAACATGTATATCCCAAAGATAGGTGCAAATCAATAAATAATGTAATTACATCAGCTCTTCATAGATAGTCTTCAATCTCTATAACTGTCATAACTGATTAACATAACTCAACTAAAACTTCATATCTAACTCAACGTGAATTCACATAGCATCTATAATATTTATACACCATGGAAATGAACATGCATAGCTCCAGAACATCTGTATTGACAATTGCATATAGAACACTACTGTATATTATATGTTGTCATCAATGACAAACATATAATCAATTATTTTCATAGAAGAAAATCTCCAACAATATTCCCCTTTGACATTGATGGCAACATATGATATCATCAACTCAAAGTGTCTTCCTTCTTTTTACAATCTTCTCAATATCCTCATCAAAATTTCCTCTTCACTGTTGCTGCTCTGTATACTCCCCCAGAGTACATGCTCCCCTTTACTAATACTCCCCCTTTGACATCAATGATAAAGGTTGTTAAACACCATCAAGCATAGGTACTACTCCAGAAGTAGAGTAGTCAACCATTCATTAGTCACCAAGGACTGATATTCTTGCTGCAAGTTCTAATCAGACTTAGGAAAGGGAATTACTCCCCACTTCTCCCTAAGACACTCAAAAGTATCTTTTAATAATGGCTTTGTAAAAATATATTCTAATTGTTCTTTAGTACTCACATAATCCAACTTTACTTCTTTGTCTGCAAATTTTTCTCTTAGAAAATGGTATTTGATCTTAATCTCATGCCCAAAACTAGGGCAAAACATAGAGACATAAATTTTTTCTTAAAACACAAGTACATACAAGTAACAATGGATGAGTTGAGGTAATGTGATTACATGGTGAATTAGCCTTCAAGTTGCAAGGTATATTCATAGATTGAATTAGGGTTACATCGCATATGGATGCACAGTTTGAGCATCAGCTTGATGTACGGATTACATGAACTCTTGGTTTAGATTGAATTAACTATGGTTTTATGTTTAACCACGTGTAGTATCATGATGGTAGTTAAATTGATAAGATCATGTGTTGAATCAGGTTGACCTAGAAAATTACTTTAATTCTTAACCCTGATTACAACTTAATCCATCTAAATCTAGTACCAATTACTCTTTCAACATTAACTACTAACATCTATAAACAACCCGATATAACTATTTCACACATTAGCTAACTGGTAAGAAAGAACTAAATTAATCTCAAGAATTAATATGTATAACCTTTCTTAACTACCCTTGAACTCACATGAACATATGTATTAAATCATCACTAATATAAGGACTAATTAAATTCTACTCCCTTTTAAACAAACATACATGAAACATTTACCCCTTGACATAATTAAAATCTAATAACAATTTCACTATATCAAATAAACTAATAATTAAAATCTAATCTACTTTCCTAACTTACTAATATCAATTTTGATTAAATTCTCCCCTTATTAGAAAAAAACACATGCAATCCTAATTCATCAATCCCCTAACAAAATTTAAATTATCCTTTAATAAAAAAACATTAAATTAACTCTAGTAGGAAATCAATTTAACCTCTAAACCCTTTTGAACACATGAACAATATATTCCAATTAACATAAAGAAATTAAATTAACAACTAACTAATAACAATGATTCAATTTAATTAATTAACCATTATATATAAAAAGACTATAACTCTAAAGACTGATTAAATATTAAACAAGTAAAAAGAAGGTTTATTAACTACTAATCTTAATCAAACTAACTAACTAACCCTACTAACTAGCTTACTAACCTACTAACCTACCTATCCCTACTAACTAGCCCATCCCATCACCCATCACCCCTATTCCCAAGGCCCACTTGCGAAGTGGGTGGGGTGTGGGAATATCCCAAGATACCCTTAAGACCTACAAATTTTTATGCAAGAGGAAGCCTTTTGAAAAAGGCATGCGTGGGTTTCAAGATGGAGGTGGGGACCACCTTAAGGGTCTCCCTTTTCAAAGTGCGGGTTTAAATGAAAAGTCAACCAAGGAAAGCAAGCAGGATTTTGCATGGTTTGGAGGCTTGTGCTAAGACCAAGACATGAGCTATAATCCCCATGTCAGAACCCAACATCCTACGCATGGAGGAGAGGAGTAATGGACAAGTTTGCTGGGGCCCACCAACCTTCATGCAATTCCAAGAAAAATTCACAGGGTTTTGGTAAGTCTTAGTTTATATTTAAATTTTTTTGTTTAAATTTCCTTTCAACATTTACAAAATAAGTGTGTGGGGCCCATGGGGATGGGTGCAACATCATGCCTCCCTTATTAATTAAAACTATGTATTAGCATTAAAGGGATAATTAGGGGGTAATTAAGGGGTTTTAGTGAGGGGAATATATAGAGAATATTCTCTGTGTAAAGGGGGAATTAAATCCCTCCCCATACATTTTCCAGAGAGCATTTTTTCTCTACATTCTGGTAAAAGTCATGGTATAATTTGGTTATAGCTTCTAACACATTGATATTATTGATTTTCTTTTTGGAGTAGTTAATTGTTTGCATTTGATTTATTTATTTTTTCAATACATTAAGTAAACTAGAACTTAAACATTGGTATTAGTTGATTTTTACATTAGTATACTACTTGTTTGATTTTCTATGATTATCAAGTTTATCTCTCCTTTTCAAGGATTAAAGTTGCAATGAAAATTTTAATGTAGAGTAATGATCCTATAGAAATAGAATTCAGATTTTCAAAGGAATAATGAAGTATTTTTAACTTGAAAACTTAAAATTAAATACATTATAGAGATTACAAGATTTTGAAATCTACAAGATTTCTCATGTTATGAAAACTATCACATAATGAATAAGAGATTTTCACATCTTTCTTAACAAAAATTTCAAAATGGACATTACAACACTTAACAAAAATGAATCTCAATACAAGGAGTAACCATGAAACATTAAAGTTACTCTCACATAACTACACCAAAATAGAGATTTCTCCCAAGATTTTTCCATAATCATCTTGACTTCAAAACCTACAAATACATGAGGAAAATCATGGGAAGCTCACCTCCCAACCAAGATCTCAAGGAGACCACCCCTGAGCTTGGAGAACCAAGGCTAAAAAGGTAACACATCCAAATTCTCACAACCATCATATATGCACAACACAATAATTAACTCCCAACCAAGGCTTCACAAATTAGTTTTCCAAACCCATTGAAGTAGGGTGAAGGTGGGCTTTTCCAAGGAGGAGAATGCCATTTCCTATTCAAAATTTTCAACAATAGTTTTTTCATGCCTTTTCAAGGCTACATTAACATTCCTTCCATATACACCTTTGGTCATTTCCTCTTCAAGGAAAAATCACATACATCTTCCATCCAATCTTCCCTTATCTCCCCCGAAATACAATGACATGCAAGGGCCCATACACCTTGCATTTTCTCCCTCTTCTCTCCATGAGAAGAGACTCTCACTACAATGGAGAGCCCAACTAACCCCTTCACCCAAGGCCACTTCTTCCCTTTCCAAGGGTGAGTAATTCCTTGAACACCCATGAACAACACTCCCAATCCAAAGGAACAAGAAATGATACAAAAATCCAAATGCATCCCCAACCCAACACACAATAACAAGATCTACATACAATAACACTATACAAGATTTACATATATGAACTCCATACAAAATTTACATATATGAACACGATACAAGGTTTACATGTTTATAAAAACAATAACATACAAAGCTAAAATGCAAGATTATTTCTTCATGGCAAGAATCCACCAACCTTGGTCCAAGAAAAATGACAAAAATCTAGTTGAGATGAATCCTTTATCTTTTCCTTTTTCTTCCTCCAACCCTAATTGTCTCTAAAATTAGAGAGTGGGTGAACACCCACTAAGTTTCTCCAAACCCTCTAAAAGACCCCCAGAATTGTACTCAAGACCTAGCAATTAATGAGACATGCCCTCTATTCCTTTGGTCTTACCTTTTGTCTCCCCTCTTAATGGAGAGTTTAGTAAGGAGTGTGGGACAAGTTAGATGCATGAGGTCATTTGCATTTTCGCCACTTTTGAGAAGTAGACATTTTGGAGGGCCATAATGGGGATCTATGCTTTCCCATAGGTAAAAAATAGCCCCCAACCCAAGTTTACCCCCTAGGGTTAACTAATTTTGGCCAAAAATACACTCTAGGGTGACTTTTGACTCCTCCAAAGTACCCCTAAAGTTCAAATACGAGTTCCAAATATATGTGATCCCTACAAGACATCTATATGCAGGTGGGATTAATATATTATCCTATAAGATTTGGTGATTCTTTTCCAAGCCCTAATTTGACATGTCACCATCCACATGGACAATAGAAGTGTCAAGTGATACCAAAAAAATATACATCACATTCACAATGACATGTCCAAACAACAACATAAATTTTAACTATTAACACACATTCAGATTACATTTACAACAATGATCACATTACAATGAGGTTTCAACCCCTTATTGGATTAAACCTTGGCTTACTCAATTCACATGTGTTTAGCCCTAATTCTCTGAATAATTCCATAGTTCTCTTTCCTTTACAATACACTCGAGCATCAGTAGTCCAAGATAATAAAAACACATGCAGTATACATATTAAATTCATACTTAGAAACATTAATCAATAAGCAAAATTAAATTCTTAATTACAATTTTCATACAAAAACTTTTAAAACATAATAATTCCATAATCATCATGACATAACATCCATGAAATAATCAATTCTAACCATGATCCAATCTTCTCATAAATTCACTTATCTAAATATATATAATCAAAATCAACCACATGTTCTAGGTCTAATCCATATCAAAATGTAATCCATACAATATAATCATCATCATAAACATAATATCTCGAGTCTCTGTCAGGATAATCAAAGTGTATCAATGTATCAAAATAAGTTTATGAACTGAGCTATGATGGTTCGGGGTGAGGCCTCACATCCTCCTCCACTAGGCATGAACTTTCTTCTAGAGTTCATCAAGAAGATATGGGTACTGAGATCTCATCTGTGCTGCATCCTCCCATGAAGCTGTGACCTCATCATAACAATCCCACTTGACCCTAACCTAGTCTAGCTCTCAGCCTCTAAGTGCAAGGGTCCATAAGGATATAATCTAAATGGGCTCTAGTGCTAGCTATCCATCTGACTCCACCTACAAGGCATCCCAATCTACAATGTGAGACTCATCATAAATATATTTCCATAACACAGATACATGAAACACATCGTAGATGCATGACAGGCTGGGTGGAAAGGCTAGACAATAGGCAACTGGTCCTATGCTCTCCAATATCTCAAAAGGGTCCAACAAAGAAAGGTGCTAACTTAGAGCCCTTTCCAAAATGGATTGGATTTTTATACAGGTGCACTCTCAAGAATACCCTATCTCCAACTATATACTCACAATCAACCTGCTTCACATCTACATACTTCTTCTATCAGTCCTGAGCCTCTCTAAGATGCTGTCTAGTCAAGAATACCTACTGCTTCATATCCTTGACCAACTGGGGTCCAATAAATAATCTATCCTTGATCCTATCCCAACTCAGTGGTGTCATGCATGGTCTATCGTACAAGGCCTGATATGGCGGCATACCTATAGAAGAATGATGCCCATTATTATAGGCAAACTTGACCAGATGTAGGTATTCCTCCCACTTGACCTGATGGTCCATCACATACATACATAGCATATCCTCTAACACCCGGTTAACCCTCTTTGTCTGTCCATCTGTCAAAGGGTGATATGCCATACTAAAATTTAGTCTAGTACCCAACGCTATCTATAACTCTCTCCAAAAAGCTATTGTGAACAAGGAGTCTCTATTAGAGATGATCTTATGGGAAATGCCATGAAGTCTGACAATATCTCACAAAAAGTCCTGAGCTATGTCTCATGCTGTGAATGTAGTATGCATAGGTGAGAAGTGGGAAACCTTTGTTAATGTGTCGACTATCACCAAGATGGCATCATGGTGCTGAGAAGACATAGGGAGACCAATAATGAAGTCCATAGATATAGTATCCCACTTCCACTCAGCAATCTCATGTGGCTGTAGGAGCCCACCTAGATGATTGTACTCTACCTTCACTCTCTGGCACTCTAGGCATCTAGCAACTATGCTGACAATCTCCAACCTCATGCCTGGCTAATGATACAACTATCTCAGATTGGCATGCAACTTCTTAACTCTTGGATGGGCTACATAAGGTGCTTTGTGAGCCTCAAGCACAATAAACTCTCGCAAGTCACCCATAGAAGGTACATAGATGCATCCCCTATGACATAGAACTCCATTGGACTCTAAAGAATACTCTGCAAATCTCCCTTCAAGGGGTCTCTGAGAATGGATAAATTGACAAACCTCCACATATAATCCATCCTTTGGTAAGTGATGCAAAAATCTGCTCCCTCAAATCTATACTAGAAGTCATAGATGAGAGCTTGTGTCACCTCCTACTCAAGGCATCTACAACTACATTCTCCTTCCCCTTGATGTAATGAACATCAAAATCATACTCACACAAAAAATCCATCCATCTCCTCTACCTAGCATTAAGATTGGGTTGTATAAAGATATACTGTAGGCTCTAGAGATTTGAATGAAGTTCAAATCGGTGACCTAGAAGGAAGTGTCACCATCTCACTAAGGCATGAACCACCATTACCAGTTTTAGGTCATGAGTAGGATAATTAAGCTTTTGAGTCTTTAGCTTCCTAGACTTGAAAGCTATAGGATGACCCTCCTGCATAAGGACTGCTCCTAAACCATCCAATGAAGTATCAGTACATACAATAAAATCTACTGAAGGATTTGGCACTACTAAAATTGGTGCGCTAGTGAGGGCTCTCTTGAGCTCCTGGAAAGCTCTCTCACACTTCTCTGTCCATTCATACTTCTTCCCCTTTCTATGAAGGGAGGTGATGGGATGAGCTACTCTAGAAAACCCTACCATGAAGTATCTGTAATATCCTACTAAGCCCATAAAAATTCTAACCTTAGTGACACTGGTGGGTGTTGGCCAATCCATAATGACTATAATCTTTGATGGGTCTATAGATATCCCATCACCAAATATAACACGACCAAGATAATGCACCTCGGGTCTAAAGAAGGCACACTTTGACAAGCTGCCATATAGTTGATTCTCTCTCAAACACTATAGAACCTATCTTAGATGCTCCTTATGCTCTTCCTCAGTGCGAGAATATATCAAAATGTCATCAAGGAATGCTACCAAAAATTTATCCAAGAATGTACAAAATACTCCCTTCATGAGGCTCATGAACATAGTTGGAGTATTTGTGAGACCAAATGGCACTATTGTTAACTCATAGTGACCATACCTCATGCAAAAAGTAGTCTTGTGGATATCACTTTTTGCAATCTGTAACTGATGGTACCCCAACTTCAAATCTATCTTTGAAAACACTCGAGCACCCTACAACTGATAAAACAAATCATCAATCCTAGGGAGTGGGTATTGGTTCTTAATTGTTACTTTATTCAACTGCCAATAATCAATGCACAATCTAAGTGATGCATCCTTCTTCTTCACAAAAATCACTGGTGCACCCCAAGGTGATACAATAGGTTGGATATGCCCTTTCTCCAAGAGCTCTTCTAACTGAATCTTGAGCTCATTGAACTCATGTGTGGTTGTCCTGTAAGGTGCTCCAGATACGGGCTCGGCTCCTAGTATAATATCTATGTGGCAATCAACTACCCTAGGTGGAGGCATACTGGGTAGCTTGGTAGGAAATACATCTGTAAACTCCTAAAGAATAGGATAATCCTTGAGTAAAGGCTCCCCCTTTGAATCCTCCTCTCTATCACTAATGGTGATGGAAAATAATTGACATCCCTCTGCATGCACCGCCTAAGCTCCATAGAAGAAATCATGTGAAGGGATACGGGTCCTTGTACCCCAAATATCACCATAGAAGTACTGTGGTCATCAACACACTCAACCCTCTTCTGACGACAATCCATCTTGGTGCTATGGGCATATAGCCAATCCATGCTAAGGACTACATCATAAGAACATAGAGGGGTAATGCAGAGATCAGTCATCATGATTAAGTCTCCAATCTGAATATGACAACTGTAAACTAAGGAACTAATAGACACCCTAGCTCCTGAAGCTAACTTGACCTCCCAACTAACATCCTGTCTAACTACCACCAGCCCATAATGCTCCACTAATTAGGGAGATATAAAGAGTTTGTGGCTCCTAAATCAAATAAGATAGAAACACTAATACCTTGAATCATACCTGTGGCCTCTATGACCATGGCCTGGTGCTCAGCCTGGCAGTTATCAACCGCTACAAAAACTCTATGGGATCTACCCATATCTCCAACTGTAAGCTCTGAGGTAGCCCCTCTCTGACCACTAGCTGACTATCCCTGTGGGCACTCTCTCACTATATGACCCATACCACCACAAGTGTAACATGGCCATCAGGTCTAAACCTGTACTCCCTATGTCCTAGGTTGTTGTGACCCTCCAGTCCTAATAGAACCACTATATCCACCCCTAGAGGACTGCTCAGTCCTAGCTGGTTGTGTTTGAGGGGTCTTTGTCCTCTGATCCTGTCTAGGACCTTGAGATTGCCACTGTTTGGGCTTAGAGCCCTGATAACCCTATGAATGCCTCTGTCTAGAATCCTATTGAGATCTCTGGTGTTGAAACTATTGACCCTTAAAGGATCCTGTTGAGTGATTTTGTTTCCCTTTCCAAAGGGGTCTCTATTGTGCTGACTACCGGGAAGAGGGGTTTTGGTGATGAGACCAATCCCAAGACTCATGTCTAGTACAGATGTCCTTGGCTACAAGTGTTGTCTCAACTGTCTCTCTAAATATGGTAGGAAAGGCTAGGCATATTATGCCCGAAAGAGACATATTAAGTCCCTTGATGAAATAGTGGATACACAGTTTCTCATCCTTCATGTAATCAACATAGGGAAGGAGCTTGAGAAATTGACTCTCATACTGGGCCACTATGAGGCCTCTCTACTGGAGATCATGGAACTCCTATATCTATCTCTATCTGAAATGTTCGGAGAGATACCTCTCTCAAAATCAAGCTACAAAAGTCTCCCAAGTGAGTGTGTCAATACTCACTCCACCTATGGACACCTCCTGATCCCACCAAGTGGAAGCCTTCTCTCGTAAGAGATGGACTACAAGTTGTGCCTTTAGATTACTCCCATAAGGGCACAATCCAAAACATCGCTGTAAGCTTTGTAACCAAGCCTCTTCTACTGAATCGTCAGTGGATCCTAAAAAACAAGGGTGGCTAGAGTCACAATAGCTCTTAGATCTCATCTCCAACATCTCTAGGGGGTCTCTTTCTAGCACGTATCTCATGCTTGCATGGTATTAAAACCTGATGAACTGAATCACCCTCCTAATCATCATGACCCTCAACAGACCTAGGTGGGGGACTCCTACTTCTCTCTTTGCTAACTGCTCTATCATTTTCTAAAATATGTGCTTCCCCTTTTGGAATCTACTACTAAACTATGGGTGGTAGTCTCTGATAAATTAACCCAATCAAATTTTGGAGAACATCCAAAATATCCTGGTTAGGGTTCTGAGGTGGTGGAGGTGGTGGAGGTGGCGGAGGTGGTGGATCCTCTTGTCCCTCCACAACATGGGGAGCTCTACAAACTCTACCTCATTGGTTAGCTCTAGTGACGAAAGGCATCCTACACAATAATTTAAGTTTTGAACGAGTTAAAATGTAATGGGTTAGGTTCCTAATGTTGAAACACTACTCTGATACCAAAATGTCATGCCCAAAACTAGGAAAAAACACATACAATTTTTTTTTCTTAAAACACAAGTACATACAACTAAAAATGGATGCGATGAGGTAATGTGATTACATGTTGAAGTTATCCTTCAAGTTTCAAGGTATATTCATAGATTGAATTAGGGTTAAGTCACATACAGATGCAGAGTTTGAGCATCAGCTTGATGTACAGGTTACATGAACTCTTGGGTCAGATTGAATTAACTATGATTTTATGTTTAACCATGTGTAGTATCGTGATGGTAGTTAAATTGATAAGATCATGTGTTGAATTAGGTTGACCTAGAAAATTACTTTAGATCTTAACCTTGATTACAACTTAATCCATCTAAATCTAGTACCAATTACTCTTTCAACATTAACTACTAACATCTATAAACAACCCAATATAACTATTTCACACACATTAGCTAACTAGTAAGAAAGAACTAAATTAATCTCAAGAATTAATATGTATAACCTTTCTTAACTACCCTTGGACTCATTTGAATACATATATTAAATTATCACTAATATAAGGACTAATTAAATTCTACTCCCTTTTAAACAAACATACATGAAACATTTACCCCTTGACATAATTAAAATCTAATAACAATTTCACTATATCAAATAAGCTATTAATTAAAATCTAATAATCATAATCTAATCTACTTTCCTAACTTACTAATATCAATTCTTATTAAATTCTCCCCTTATTAGAAAAAACACATGCAATCCTAATTCATTAATCCCCTAACAAAATTTAAATTATCCTTTAATAAAAAAATATTAAATTACCTCTAGTAGTAAATCAATTTAACCTCTAACCCCTTTTGAACACATGAACAATATATTCCAATTAACATAAAGAAATTAAATTAACAACTAACTAATAAAAATGATTCAATTTAATTAATTATCCATTATATATAAAAAATACTATAACTCTAAAGGATGATTAAATCTTAAACAAGTAAAAAGAAGGTTTATTAACTACTAATCTTAATCAAACTAACTAACCCTACTAACTAGCTTACTAACCTACTAACCTACCTATCCATACTAACTAGCCCATCCCATCACCCATCACCACTATTCCCAAGGCCCACTTGCCAAGTGGGTGGGGTGTGGGAATATCCCAAGATATCCTTAAGATGTGAAAAATTTTATGCAAGAGGAAGCCTTTTGAAAAAGGCATGCGTGGGTTTCAAGATGGAGGTGGGGACCACCTTAACGGTCTCCCTTTTAAAAGTGCAGGTTTAAATGAAAAGTCAACCAAGGAAAGAAAGGAGGATTTCACATGGTTTGGAGGCTTGTGCTAAGAACAAGACATGAGCTGTAATCCCCATGTCAGAATCCAATATCCTACACATGGAGGAGAGGAGGAGTGATGGACAAGTTTGCTAGGGCCCACCAACCTTCATGCAATCCCAAGAAAAATTTGCATGGTTTGGGTAAGTCTTAGTTTATATTTAAATTTTTTATGTTTAAATTTCCTTTCAACATTTACAACATAAGTGTGTGGGGCCCACGGGGATGGGTGAAACATCATGCCTCCCTTATTAATTAAAACTATGTATTAGCATTAAAGGGATAATTAGGGGATAATTAAGGGGTTTTAGTGAGGGGAATATATAGAGAATATTCTCTGTGTAAAGGGGCAATTGAATCCCTCCCCATACATTTTCCAGAGAGTATTTTTGCTCTACATTCTGGAAAATATCATGGTATAATTTTGTTATAGCTTCTAACACATTGATATTATTGATTTTCTTTTTGGAGTAGTTAATTGTTTGCATTTGATTTATTTATTTTTTCAATACACTAAGTGAACTAGAACTTAAACATTGGTATTAGTTGATTTTTACATTAGTATACTACTTGTTTGATTTTATATGATTATCAATTTTATCTCTCCTTTTCAAGGATTGAGGTTGCAATGAAAATTTTAATGCAGAGTAATGATCCTATAGAAATAGAATTCAGATTTTCAAAGTAATAATGAAGTGGTTTTAACTTGAAAACTTAAAATTAAATACATTATAGAGATTACAAGATTCATAAATCTACAAGATTTCTCATGTTATGAAAACTATTACATAATGAATAAGAGCTTTTCAAATCTTGCTTAACAAAGCTTTCAAAATGGACATTACAACACTTAACAAAAATGAATCTCAATACAAGGAGTAGCCATGCAACACTAAAGTTTCTCTCACACAACTACACCAAAATAGATATTTCTCCCAAGCTTTTTGCACACTCATCTTGACTTTAAAACCTGCAAATACATGAGGAGAACCATGGGAAGCTCACCTCCCAACCAAGATCTCAAGGAGACCACCCCCAAGCTTGGAGAACCAAGGCTAAAAAGGTAACACATCCAGATTCTCACAACCATCATATATGCACAACACAACAATTAACTCCCAACCAAGGCTTCATAAATTAGTTTTTCAAACCCATTGAAGTAGGGTGAAGGTGGGCTTTTCCAAGGAGGAGAATTCCATTGCCTATTTGAAATTTTCAACAAGAGTTTTTTCATGCCTTTCCAAAGCTACATTAGCATTCCTTCCATATATACCTTTGGTCATTTCCTCTTCAAGGAAAAATAACATACATCTTCCATCCAATCTGCCTTTATCTCCCCCAAAATTAGGATAAAATACAATGGCATGCAAGGGCTCATACACCTTGCATTTTTTCCTTCTTCTCTCCATGAGAAAATACTCTCACTACAATGGAGAGCCCAACTAACCCCTTCACCCAAGGCCACTTCTTCCCTTTCCAAGGGTGAGCAATGCCTTGAACACCCATGAACAACACTCCCAATCCAAAAGAACAAGAAATGATACAAAAATCCAAATGCATCCCCAGCCCAAAATACACAATAACAAGATCTACATTACATAACACTATACAAGATTTACATATATGAACTCCATACAAAATTAAGGTTTACATGTTCATAAAAACAATAACATACAAAGCTAAAATGCAAGAGTATTTCCCCATAGCAAGAATCCACCAACCTTTGTCCAAGAAGAATAGAAAAAATCTAGTTGAAAACAATCTCTTATCCTTTCCTTTTTCTTCCTCCAACCCTAATTGTCTCTAAAATTAGAGAGTGGGTGAACACCCACTAAGTTTCTCCAAATCCTTTAAAAGACCCCCAAAAGTGTACTCAAGACCTATGAATTAATAAGACATGCCCTCTAGTCCTTTGGTCTTATCTCTTGTCTCCCCTCTTAATTGAGAGTTTAGTAAGGAGTGTGGGACAAGTTAGATGCATGAGGTCATCTCTATTTTCGCCACTTTTGAAAAGTAGGCATTTTGGAGGGCCATAATGGTGATCTAGACTTTCCCATAGGTAAAAAATATCCCCCAACCCAAGGTACCTCCCTAGGGTTAACTAATTTTGGCCAAAAATACACTCTAGGGTCAGTTTTGAGCCCTCCAAAGTAGCCCTAAAGTTCAAATCCGAGTTCCAACTTGATGTGATCCCTACAAGACATCTATATGCAAGTGAGATTAATATATCATCTTATAAGGTTTGGTGATTCTTTCCCAAGCCCTAATTTGACATGTCACCATCCACATGGACAATACAAGTGTCAAGGGACACCAAAAAAAATACACATCACATTCACAATGACATGTCCAAACAACAACATGAATTTAAACTATTAACACACATTCAAATTACATTTACAACAATGATCACATTACAACGAGGTTTCAACCCCTTATTGGATTAAACCTTGGCTTACTCAATTCACATGTGTTTAGCCCTGATTCTCTAAATAATTCTATGGTTCTCTTTCCTGCACACTACACTCGAGAATCAGTAGTCCAAGATAATAAAATCACATGCAATATACATATTAAATTCATACTTAGCAACATTAATTAATAAGTAGAATTAAATTTATAATTACACTTTTCATATAGAAATGTTTAAAACATAATAATTTCATAATCATCATGACATAACATCCATGAAATAATCAAGTCTAATCATGATCTGATCTTCTCATCAATTTACTTAACTAAACATATATAATCAAAATCAACCACATGTTCTAGGTCTAATCCATATCAAAATGTAATCCATACAATATAATTATCATTATAAACATAATATCTCGAGTCTCTATCAGGATAATCAAAAAGTGTATCAATGTATCAAAATAAGTGTATCAACCGAGTTATGATAGGTTGGGGTGAGGCCTCACACTCAATGTGTTTTTTCTTTGCATGCATCATAGGGTTCTTTGACATATTGATAGTACTAGTGTTGTCATAGTGAATAACAATAGGATAATCAATCTGAATACCAAAGTGTTTAATAATTTGTTTGATCCAAACCATTATTGAACAATTCAATGTTGTTGCAACATACTCAGCTTCTGCTGTTGACTGAGAGATACAATTCTTCTTTTTACTTGTCCAAGTGACCAATCTGTCTCCAAGAAATACTGCTTCTCCTGATGTACTCTTTCTGTCATCAACACAATCTTCCCAATCTACATCTATGTACACATGAAGTTGTATATTCTCTGAGTTAGGATACCATAAACCATAGTCAATAGTCCCTTTTAAGTATCTAAATATTCTTTTTATTTCCATTAGGTGATTTTGCTTGGGTTCAGCTGCAAATCTTTCAACAATGCCCACTGCATTAGAAATATCAGGTCTAGATTGAGTAAGATATATTATTTTTCTGATCATAGACTTGTATAGAGTCTTGTCAACTACTGTGGAATCATCATCTTTAGAAAGATTTCTTCTTGTTATCATGGGGGTTCTTACTGGTTTGCAATCTTCCATCTTGAAAGTCTTCAATATCTCGTTCACATACTTAGACTGATTTATGAATATCCCTTTGTCTATTTGTTTTACATTCAATCCAAGAAAGTATTTGATAGGTCCAATCATGCTCATTTCAAATTCAATTTTCATTTCTTTGGCGAATTCTGCACTAAGTTTGTCATTACCTCCAAAGATAATGTCATCAACAAAAATAGAAATGAGTAGTAGTCCTTCATCTATCTCTCTTATGAATAATTTGTAGTTTGCTGCTCCTTTTCTATATCCTATCATTGTTAAGTAACCATAAAGTCTCTCATACATGCTCTTGGGACCTGTTTAAGTCCATAAAGTGCTTTCTTTAATCTGCATACCATGTCTGGTTTATCTAAAAATTTGAATCCTTTAGGCTTCTCTATCTAAAGTTCTTCCTTTAAGTCACCGTTTAGAAAAGCTGACTTGACATACATTTGGTATACTTTAAAGTTCTTGAATGTTGCATAGGCCAAAAATAACTTGACAGCTTCAAGTCTACTCATAGGAGAAATATATCAGTGTAGTCTATTCCTTCTCTCTGCGCATATCCTTTACATACTAATCTTTCTTTGTTCCTTACCACTGTGCCTTCTTCATTCATTTTGTTCCTAAATATTCACTTTGTTCCAATCACGTTCTTGTCATGAGGTCTAGGGACCAGTTCCCATGTTTCATTCTTGATTATTTGATCTAATTTTTCTTGCATGGCACTTTGCCAATCTGAATCTTTACATGCATCTTCAACACTTAAGGGTTCAATCTATGAAAGTAAGCATACCTCTTCATCATTGGTTGAACCTTTTTCTCTAGATCTTGTCAATAATTTTCTGCTCTGATATCCAATGATATCTTTCTTAGAGTGGTATTTGGATGTGTATCTTGAGTTATTAGGATTGATACTTTCATCTATAATCTGTGATTCTTCTTCACTTCGTTTAGAATTGTTACATGAAACATCAATACAGTCAAACATTTCTTCAATAATTGTGTCCTTATTGATGGGTCTTGACTCATCTTCAATCATGGGAGCATAGTCATAAAATCTTTCTTGAATCATAAACTTCTCACCAATCTTCACATGAGTACTTTCAATGATCTTCTTTAGTCTTAGATTAAAACATCTATAGGATTTGCTTTTAGTAGAGTAACCAAGAAAAATACCTTTGTCACTTCTAGCATCAAACTTGCCAATGCTATCATCTCTCTTGATGTAGCACTTGCTTCCAAAGATTCTAAAGTATTTTATAGTAGGTACATTACCAAACCAAATTTCATAGGGTGTCTTGTTTGTGCCTAACCTTAATAATATTCTATTGATAGTATAGACTATTATATTGACCAAATCTCTCCAATAAGTATGAGCAACCTTTCCTTCAATCATGATAGTGTGCACTATGTCAAGTATTATTCTATTCCTTCTTTCTGCAATCCCATTTTACTAAGGGGTTCTAGGGGCACTTAACTATCTCTTGATTCCATGTTCTTCACAGTAATTATAAAACTGGTCAGAGGTGAATTCTCCTCCTCTATCAGATCTCAGAAATTTTATCTTTAGTCTAGATTTATTCTCAACCTTTGCTTTGAACACTTTGAACTTCTCAAAAGCTTCAGATTTGTCTTTTAAGAATGCAATCCACATCATCCTTGAGAAATCATCAATAAACATCATGAAATACCTTTCTCCGTAGTAAGATCTTATTTGAGTAGGTCCACATAGGTTTGTATGTATCATATCTAATTTATTTTTTGTAGAATCTTGTTTGCTCCTAAATGATGTCCCCACATGCTTCCCCATTACACATTCCTTGCACATGGTGTCAACTAGTCTTGGAATACTTGGAAGGTCTCTTACCGCCTTTACATTACTTATCTTGACTATGTTGTGAAAATTGATATGAAAAAGTCTCTAGTTCCATAGCCAACTATCATCTACTTTTGCAACAAAAAAACTTACTTCTAAATTGAACTAAAAAACATTAGCTTTGGTCTTTGAGCCTGATGCAATCATGTCTCTTTTTTGTTGTTAATGATGCACTAGTTGTTTTTGAATTCCAACTGGTATCCTTTATCAAGCAATTGTCCAACACTTAGTAAGTTATGATGTAAACCATCAACATAAAGAACATCATCTATCTTATTCTTTCCATCTAAGGTGATAAAACCTCTACCTATAATAGGTTTGGGAGTGTTATATCCAAATCTAACCATACCACCTTTGTATTTGTTCAAATGTACAAATCTATCTTTGTCTCCTGTCATGTGGTGTGAACATCCCTTGTCAATGATCCAGTCAGTTCTGATACCATCTTTTGAAACTAATGCTAACTATTGTTCTTTTTCTTCATCTTCTTTGTCCATTTATTCAAGCATCTTTTCAATGTCTTTAATGGAAATGAAACCAATTTCATCTTCTCCTGAGTCATCATAAGTTACACCATCTTTAGCATGATAACATTCCTTAGTGTACTTGGGCTTGTAATCTGATCTAAACTTCTTGACTCTTGTAGTACACTTGGATGCAAAGTGACCAACTTTGTTGCATGAAAAACATTTGAATGGTAGCTATCCTTCATATTTCCCTTTGCCTTTCCTTTATTTTTTGGCAATCATAGCAATGATTTCTTCTAGTTCTGTATCCACTTCTTCATTATTACTAGAGCTGCTTATGGATTTCTTGCTGTGGACTGGGGCTTTGAAAGTTGTCTTACTTTTGGGTTCTATCTTCAATCTTGATATCTCAAATGCAGATATTTTTCTGATGAAAGTCTCTCTCTTGAATTCTTTTGAAATTTTCATAGTCTCATCTAATATATTGATCTTTCTCTCATATTCTATTGTTAGTGTGGTCATTAGTTTGTCCATTATATCATCCTTTGAAATTTCTCCACCATTGTTCCTGATACCTGAAACTACTTCATTAATTCTTTGATTGTAAGCTCTAATATTTTCTTCAGGTAGCATCTCTAAGTTGTTTTACCTTTTCTTCCATGTCTTTCTGCATACATTATTTTCTTAGATGTCTCCTTCAAACATATTTTCTAAGTATTTCCAAATAGA
This sequence comes from Thuja plicata, assembly GCA_018584345.1. Lineage (NCBI taxonomy): Eukaryota > Viridiplantae > Streptophyta > Pinopsida > Cupressales > Cupressaceae > Thuja > Thuja plicata. The sequence continues at coordinate 1,671,920 of MU228059.1, read as the reverse complement.
GTATGCTTTATCTACCTTCTTGATCTCAAAAAATTCACTGTCGGATAGGGCACTGATTAGGGCTTCTTTGGTGATTGCATTATGAGTGAACACTTCCTTTTTTTTTACTATAGAGTCTTCTTCTACAAGGTCTTTCAAGGTGGGAAATTCAATTTCAAGGTCTATCAAGATAGTTTTCTCCATCAAACTTAGGACTCTCTTTCCTGAAGTATGCCATCTGAGCTACCTTAACCTGTTAGGCTTTCTCTCTAAGGCACTTGGCTCTAATACCAATTGCCAAGACTTTTCTACTCTGATATCCAATGATATCTTCCTTAGAGTGGTATTTGGATGTGTATCTTTAGTTGTTAGGATTGATACTTTCATTTGTAATCTATGATTCTTCTTCACTTGGTTCAGAATTGTTACATGAAACATCAATACAGTCAAACATTTCTTCAATAACTGTGTCCTTATTGATGGGTCTGGACTCATCTTCAATCATGGGAGCATAGTCATAATATCTTTCTTGAATCATAAACTTCTCATCAATCTTCACAAGTACTTTCAATGATCTTCTTTAATCTTAGATTAAAACATCTATAGGCTTTGTTTTTAGTAAAGTAACCAAGAAAAATACCTTTGTTGCTTCTAGCATCAAACTTGCCAATGCTATCATCTCTCTTGATGTAGCACTTGCTTCCAAAAATTCTAAATTATTTTACAGTAGGTACATTACCAAACAAAATTTCATAGGGTGTCTTGTCTGTGCCTAACCTTAATTGTATTCTATTGATAGTATAGACTATTGTATTGACCACATCTCTCCAATAAGTATGAGAAACCTTTCCTTCAATCATGATAGTGTGCGCTATGTCAATTATTATTCTATTCCTTCTTTCTACAATCCCATTCTACTAAGGGGTTCTAGGGGCACTTAACTATCTCTTGATTCCATGTTCTTCACAGTAATCATAAAACTGGTCAGAGGTGAATTCTCCTCCTCTATCAGATCTCAGACTTTTTATCTTTAGTCTAGATTCATTCTCAACCTTTGCTTTGAACACTTTGAACTTCTCAAAAGCTTCATATTTATCTTTTAAGAATGCAATCCACATCATCCTTGAGAAATCATCAACAAACAGAATGAAATACCTTTCTCCGTAGTAAGATCTTGTTTGAGTAGGTCCACATAGGTCTGTATGTATCAGATCTAATTTATTTTTTGTAGAGTCTTGTTTTCTCCTAAATGATGTCCTCACATGCTTCCCCATCACACATTCCTTGCACATGGTTTCAAATGGTCTTGGAATACTTGGAAGGTCTCTTACCGCCTTTACATTACTTATCTTGACTATGTTGTCAAAATTGATATGACAAAGTCTCTAGCTCCATAGCCAACTATCATCTACTATTGCAACAAAAAAACTTACTTTTGAATTGAACTAAAAAACATTACCTTTGGTCTTTGATCCTGATGCAATCATGTCTCCTTCTTTGTTGTTAATGATGCACTAGTTGTTTTTGAATTCCAACTGGTATCCTTTATCAAGCAACTGTCCAACAATTAGTAAGTTATGATGTAAACCATCAACATAAAGAGCATCATCTATCTTATTCTTTCCATCTAAGGTGATAGAACCTCTACCTATAATGGGTTTGGGAGTGTTATATCCAAATCTAACCATACCACCTTTGTATTTGTCCAAATGTACAAATCTATCTTTGTCTCCTGTCATGTGGTGTGAACATCCGTTGTCAATGATCCAGTTAGTTCTGATACCATCTTTTGAAACTAATGCTAACTCTTGTTCTTTTTCTTCATCTTCTTTGTCCATTTATTCAAGCATCTTTTCAATTTCTTTAATGGAAATGAAACCAATTTCATCTTCTCCAGATTCATCATAAGTTACACCGTCTTTAGCATGATAACATTCCTTAGTGTACTTGGGCTTGTAATCTGATCTAAAATTCTTGACTCTTGTAGGACACTTGGATGCAAAGTGACCAACTTTGTTGCATGAAAACATTTGAATGGTAGCTGTCCTTCATATTTCCCTTTGCCTTTCCTTTATTTCTTGGCATTCATAGCATTGATTTCATCTAGTTCTATATCCACTTCTTCATTATTACTAGAGCTGCTTATGGATTTCTTGTTGTGGACTGAGGCTTTGAAAGTTGTCTCACTTTTGGGTTCTGTCTTCAATCTTGATATCTCAAATGTAGATATTTTTCTGATGAAAGTCTCTCTCTTGAAGTCTTTTGAAAATTGCATAGTCTCATCTAAGATATTGATCTTTCTCTCATACTCTATTGTTAGTGTGTTCATTAGTTTGTCCATTATATCATCCTTTGAAATTTCTCCACCATTGTTCCTGATACCTGAAACTACTTCATTAATTCTTTGATTGTAGGCTCTAATGTTTTCTTTAGGTAGCATCTCTAAGTTTTTGTACCTTTTCTTCCATGTCTTTCTGCGTGCATTATTTTCTTGGATGTCTCCTTCAAACATATTTTCTAAGTATTTCCAAATAGAGTATGCTTTATCTACTTTCTTGATCTCAGAAAATTCACTGTCGGATAGGGCGCTGATTAGGGCTTCTTTGGTGATTGCATTATGAGTGAACACTTCCTTTTGTTTGACTATAGAGTCTTCTTTTGCAAGGTCTTTCAAGGTGGGAACTTCAATTTCAAGGTCTGTCAAGATAGTTTTCTCCATCAAACTTAGGACTCTCTTTACTGAAGTATGCCATCTGATCTACCTTAACCTGTTAGGCTTTCTCTCCAAGGCACTTTGCTCTGATACCAATTGTTAGAATAGTCCCAAAGGATAAATGAGAGGGGGGGTGAATCAACTATTAGATACTTGAATTATTTTCTTTGCTTAGATACAATTAACATACAGTAAATGCACATTCAGTAAACCAAATAGGTAAAAACCCCAGTGGGAATTAGCACCCACAAAGAACTATACTTGAGTATAATCATCCCTGTTAAGAGATCTTGAAACCTTGTTAGGAGTTGTTCTTTACAATGAAATAAGTATAGAGACTTGGTTAAAGGTCAGACCTTGTTAGGAGTCTTTTACAAGTAACCCTGTTAGGGGTGAGGACTCACTATCCAAAATCTCATTGCTAAAATGATGAAGGCTGCAACCTTCGGTAGAACAGATATACACTATATCTGATAGATGAAATATTTGAGTAGAATTGTTATCTTGATCAATTCTAGTGTGTTGTATACTTCCACTTCTTCTTCACATAGATCTTTTCTTGATGAATGAAATGTCTCTACTGTCCTAAAACAAGAGACATTTTGTCCTGCTCTTTTTCTGTCTTTTTCTTCTCATTCACACTTGGCATTCAAAAAATGAACTACTATAAGTATCTTGTCCAAAGGATGTGATCTTTGTCGGATCTAGGAGTCCCTTCAATAATTCTTTATTTGGCCACATCATCCATGAAACCTAATTAGAAACACACAACTCATACTTAATAGATGTGATGCTTCACAAAGTCGGCTCCACCAAATTAACTCCAACTTCACGATTTTGATAGAACATGTTTGGCACCTTTAGATGATTATATTTAACTCATAACTAAACATGAATAAAAACACGCATATCCCAAAGATAGGTGCAACTCAAGAAATAATGTAATTATGTCAGCTCTTCATAGATAGTCTTCAGTCTCTGTAACTATCATAACTGATTAACATAACTCAATTGAAACTTCATATCTAACTCGGCATGAATGCACATAGAATCTATAACATTTATACACCATGGAAATTAACACACATAGCTCTAGAAAATTTGTACTGATAATTGCATATAGAACACTACTATATATTATATGTTGTCATCAATGACAAACATACAATCAATTATTTGTATAGAATAAAATCTCCAACAGGACTTGTGAGAGGTAGTGTTGACGGGGTTTTGCTGACCGGATCCACCAACAGTCATAAGTTGTCACCGGGTTCCAGAGTCCGGAGGAATTGGCCAACTCCGCCTGCAAAGGTTGTCTGGGGGAAATAAATCCTTCGGGTCTTCAAGCACCTGGGTGTCGGGTCACGACGATGCGGGGCTCAGTTGGGAGAGGTGACTATTTTCGAGGGGATAGCTGGTTACTTCAACTCATTCTCCTGGAGATTCAGAATGGTAAGGGTTTCCAGGAGTATTCCACACTTAGCAAATAAAATGAAAAAATATCCTGTAGGGTTAGAAATATTTATCTAACTATAGTCATGCTGAAAAGTCTGAAACATCAACAACACTCTGAAAGACTACACTAAATACCAAAGAAATACACAACCATCAGTTAGCATTTTATCAGTAGCGGAAATAAAAGAGGTCGTTAATCTACTTTAACATATCAGAGTGGAGGACATACAGCATATTAAAACATGAAATACCATTAACTCAGAAGCAGAGACGTTAACAACTTCATTGCCAAGAATCCTTCCTTCTTCATTAAGGTTTTAGTCCAGCAAGCACTGGTGCATGATACAATGGTGGCTCCAAGGGAGCATTTAACTATCAAGAACATAACAATGGAGCATTGAGCTCTGCAACTGAAACCACAAAATTACTTTTGCTATTTCTTATGGACAACAAAACCATCAATTTTGCTGACCCTTGGAAATGGGCCGATTTGCCTATTTATACAACTCTTTCTAACCCTAACCCTATTCTACTGCTCTTTAATAAAATACAATATCTGGGGGCCAGTACTACCTGCGCCACCCTACAAAAGACCTGGAGATGGAATAGGTCTGCCAGGTCAGAAGAAGAAGAAAATAATATACATCGGAAGAATCAGCCTCGAGAAGAGAGCCGAAGAGAAGAAGGAAGAAAGAAGGTCCCCGGGGGACCGAGGCTACATGCCTCATAAATGGAAAATGCGGCGCCCTGTCTCCAATGTGCCAGGTGTACCTTTAAACGGTGCCTCAGGAAGATCACCCTGTCAGAAGCCAAATACCGAGCCAATGCCTCTTGATGTGTGCAACTACCCTCTGACAGTCTTTATTAACCGCCTCTGAAAGTGACCAGTCGACCTCGGGGACCGGGACAGGGATCACTTTAAAGAATACAAAATTGTAGATCTGGAACTCCATGATCTGGGAACTTACATCCCCAAAAGAATAAAGAATGCTGAATGCTCAAGTTTCCCCAGTTCCCGGAGAATGCTCAAGGCTGTTTATTATCATTGAAGGCCTGAAGGATGTGGAAAATACCATCTTCATCAATCTTCCTTAGGCTGGCCCTTCTGTGTCTAGCAACTTCAACTTGTTCCGCCAAGTCTGGAACATTATTTAAGAACTCATCTATCATTCTGGTGGCATCATGGCCCTTAAGCACCATTTTGGTTAGCTTCGCCATTTGGGCCCCATCCATTCCCTCCGGGGATTGATACCGGGATGCCATCCTTTCATCAAAATTCCCCAAAACTGACTCCTCAGGGGTATAAGTATTTGTAGCAAGGGGATCAACCCCGGAAGCTTTTATTACAAATGACTTGTATAAATTAAAAGAATACTTCATTGTGTTTATCTTTTCTTGTAAAGACTCTACCAGTTTCTTGGTTACCTCCAATGTGAGGTTCAGTCTGGAGTGCTGAGCCTTTACGAAATTGAATGATTCCTCACCCAGAATTCCAGATTCGGAAATTATATCTTCTCCCAGGGTGAGGAGATCTTCAAACTTTGCCTTCCACGCCTGGTAATTCTTGGTGTTACTTTCCCACTATTCAATCAGTGCTTCCGCCTGCAAAATAATCTACCGGGTCGTATATAGATCTAGGAGAGTGGCCGCTAGGAAACGTCGGGTGTTTCCTATTTGTAGAGCGACCCATTCATCTATTGCCAGGGCCTTTTTCTTCATTACTCGCAGGGAGTCTATGTCACTCTGCGGCAATTCCTCTGATGTGGAGGTCTGTGGAGGGGCGGCGTTGAGGGGTTGGGCCATCTCTGTTAGTAACCCCATAAGCTTTGCATTCTTCTCCTTCTCTGCCTTGAGCCTCCGGGCCTCTTTTTTGTATCGGGCCTCCACTACCCTTGCCGCTTCTTTTAGCAGGTCCACTTCGACCTGCTTTCCTCTTTTTCCCAAGGATACCTCTGCGTTGTTGTAATCCGCGGGATCCGCGGTCGCTTCATCGGCATCTGGGGGAGGTGTTTCCACCACCGCAACTATTTCTCCGCTCGACCCAGTTCAAAGAGTATGAACTGTCCGGGACTTCTTTGCTTTTGGTGGGGCCTGAGCCAAAGCCATCATTTCGGCCAGGGAGATAGCGACTGTTGGAGCTGATTGGGCTTTCCTTTTCCTGCTCTCTACCAACCATGGAGGTGGGAGGGGTGGCCTTCCTGCCAGAGTTTGTTCTTCAGATCCTCTCCCGGTGTCTAGTGGTGGCTTCTCCTTTTCAACAGGTATTTCCTCTGTTTCCCTCCCTGCTAGAACTTCTTCTGTAGTGATATCTTCAATTTCTATCTCCTCATCCTGGTCCATGATGTCAATTGTTGTGTCTAGACCCTGATCGGCTTCTTCGGGGATCTCCTCTTCATGTTGCTCTTCTTCTTCTGCTTCATCTGTGGGTAGCAGGGGCGGGATCAGGCCAAGATTTAGAGTTTGGGCCGCTGTGATAATCCGCCTGAAGGTTGGCCCTGGGAGTGGCCTTGGGAATGAGGTGGCTGGGGTTACGGTTGGTCCCAAAGTTCCGGGTCTGGGTTCCCCAGCGGATGCCTTTGGTGCATTTGGCAGTCATTGGCCCACTCCCAGACCTTCTGTTTCTGAGGCCCCAGAGATAATCTCTGGTTCTGGCCTCTTTTCTTCTATTTTCTACTCTTCTTGTCCCGCAGCTTCTTCTTCCCGGTCTTCCAGGTCCACAGCCTCTTGTTCTTGCTCCGGGACTTTTGTTCCCGCTTGTGTATCGCCCCCTTGCAGATTTCTGAACTCATCGGCTGCAAACATATCAAAATCCTCTTGTGGAGGGGGACTGGTTGGGATGTCTGCCTGTTCTGTTTCCTTCTCCGGTTCCGGGGAACTAGAAGAAAGGATTTCCACTTCTTTTGGGAGGGAGGCCCTGGGCGCTGGTTCTGCCTTGGGCTGTTTTACGTGCTTTCTCTTCCTCCGGGTGATCAAAGGCGGCCCCGCATCTGCTATTGCTGCTGCCTCCAGAGGATCCACCCCTGTCACCTTCGCCATTAAGGCAGCCAGTGATGGGGAGGAAGGAGGATGAAGTGTTCCGGCCATTAGCGGGGGAGTGGCAAGCCTTGTGATCAATTGCTCCCTCATTTGTTGGGAGACCGCTACAGATTGCCTAATCTATTCTTGAATGGGGACTTGCTGTGCGAGGGGAGTTGTCTCTATCCCTTTTCCTTTATCTGCACCTTGTGCAGAAGTCCCAGCCCCCGGAGTCAACCTTGGTACTAGTGGTGGTGCTTTTGTTACCGGTCGGGAGGCCAGGCGAGTACTCCCGGGGCATGCCTTTTTAAAATAGGCATGACTTCTCTCGACCACCTCTCGAGTGAAGTCCTCAATTGTGTAGTCCTCCTGGACACCTCAATTCATTGGCACCAGGGGCATTTTGTCTATCCCCTTCTTTTTGTACTAGGGATCTATGGTGGGGGCGTCATCTGAAAAGCCCGTCGGGAACCTCCAGAGCTTTAGCTCCTGCATCATTCCAGCCATCATTCTATTGTAATGCCGGCTGCGCACATCCATATCATCCTAGCAATCTGCCCAGAAGTCTTCTATGTGTGCGTAGTGGGGGTCTGCAGCCCGGGGAAGTGCTGTTGCAATTCGGCCATGCGGATCAAAATTTTTCCATGCCAGATAAAATTTCTGTAAGTTGTAACATTGAAGCTCGTTATCTGCCTCCTTTGCGGTAGCCAGATTGTAGGTGTAGTTCCCACAGGAGATTGGGAATGAAACGTTTGGGACCTTCTTGTGGGCCAAGAGGGTATGCAGCTCCATCATCTGCCGACAGTATTCCAGCAGCACGATCTTGTCCCCACAATGCTTGGGCAACAAGTAGGGTTTCCCGGAGAAGCCGGCAACCCTAATGTATGTGTGCTGCTGGAACTGGATGTAGTAGTGCCCATAACTACTAACCAATTTCATCACCTCAGTAGACAGGTGGTATCCAGCATCCTGGGTGGGTGTGAGAAAATGGTAGTAAACGAAGGAGTCGTTTACCCGGTAGTAACTAGGGAAGCTGGCTTCCCATTGAATCTGTGGGAAATGGTCCCACGACGCCTTCTGTCCCTGGCCAAGTCTGAGAATGTCATTTGTAAGTAGGCCATTAGAGTGGGGCCTCTATTGGGCCAAAGCCCAGAAAACATAAGAAGTCATGTAGAACTTCTTATTCTCGTTCGGCTGTCAGAACTGGGAGTCGACATGATTGGAGATGATGGTTGCCCAGTCGAAGAATTCCCCCTTAGAGGAGATGCCCAGGAGGAAATAATACATCCACTTTGCAAATTCCTGGGCGGTGGGCTGCCCAAATACCTAGGCCAATGCAATCATCCCCATTTGGATGCTTTCCTTGAATTCGGAGTGGGGGATATCTATCCTCATTCTTTTTGGATCCCTCTTTGTGACCTCTAGCTACTGAGTGTTCAAGTACACCCAGATGACATCCTCCAGTTGGTTGAATTGTTTCAAGGCCTCTGTCCTCGTGAGTACCGAGGATCTCTCAAATTGCGGGATACCCAGGCCTGCTTGGAAAGTAACTGTGTCAAGGGACACCAGTGGAGTGGGGAATCCTGACGGTTCTGCTGGTGCTAACATGATGGCTCGGACAGAAGAGTTATAGTGGGCCGCCAGAGTAAGAACAAGCTCTGGAGACTACACGGAGCATGGGAAGCAAGCTGCCCGAAGAATTCCAGAACCTCCAATGTTAGTCGCAATTGTATCTCCAGCATATCGTTGTATATGCATTATCTTTACTAGAGCCTGCATTTCTGCCTAAGTTCCGACACTGGGGTCGGTCATAAATTTCACCTGAGACTCAATATTTGAGCCCACAATCTCCTCACCCTGCATATACTTCATGGTGAGGGGGAGATTTTCCAGGGCCTTCTCTATCTTGGACTTTGCCGCTGCCCTGGTCTCGGTTGTGGATGGCAACTCTGGGCTTCCAGGAGGAGATAAGGCGGATGCTTTAGACATGGTTGTAAAGTGAAGTCCAGACCTGTGAGACAAAGTGACCGTCAGAACATATTTATCAAAATAAAATAGTAACTCTGGGGTCTGAAGTTCTTACCACCGTGCCGTTTGCTTTTCCTAAAAAGTTAGTTTTTTACGTAAGTATCCGAAAAGCAAAACATAAACTTAGCATTCTTCATTATATCTCCAGGTCCAGGAAATTTTGTCACACTTGATGATGACATGGGATGAATGACGGAAAGGGACCTGAAACCTGGAGAAGTGACCATTAGTAAAGAAGAATGTGGAAGCAGGTCCACGTGGACACCATGTGCGTTAGCATTGAATGGATGGGATGGCACTGGCGGCAGAGTCTACTATTCGAATGCGCGAAAAGGGAAAGCCACTTGGCTAGAAGTAATTACACACATGGGAAATAAATAAGGCTCTGACAGCCTTGATGGAGGAGAGAGAAAAACTGCCTATTTGAAACTGGCCAAGAGCCGAATTTTAAACAGGTGGTTTTCTGCCTCGAAGAAAAATTGAAGCGAAAAACCAACAGCTAGGGTGACTCGACCAGCTCGTCGAGCCACCCAGAAGGATATACAGAGAGATGAAGGGTATATACATGGAAAGAAGGGATATATACAAGGGTTACCTACAAAAATGTACATACATACATGAATATACACACAGGCAACTCCCGCGGGAAAAACCAGAGAAAGCTGAAACAAGAATATACAGCTATTTACACCATGTACATGCTATCTACAGGCTGTTTACAAATGATTTACAGACTATTTACAAATTATTTACATCTGCACAGAAGGCAGACAACCTTCTGGCAGAGCCAAAATAAATGAAAACAAAGCAAGCGGCAAAACCAGAAGACCAAAGAAATGACACAGAGACAAAAAAAACGAAAACAAAGCAAACGAAAACAACGAAGAGAAAAAACAAAGAAAACCAGGAAATGAAAGCAAAGCAAAAAGGAGGGAAGCAGAGAGACCAACCTGAAAATGCAGAAGGCGGAGGAAGGAAAGATTACCAGGAGAACTCTGCAACAGCTTCGAATCATCAAGCTGTCAAGATCACCACCATGGAGCACTAGCGTATGTCTGAAAACAGTAGAAGGTGTTAAGCTTTGATTATCGCAAATCTCTCTGTAACTGTTCTGCTAATCACTTTGAAAATTGCTCTATTTCGCTCTAAGTGCTTTGAAGATTTTAATCACAGTAACTGTGATAATGACAGGCGAGTCTATTTATACCCACGGTAAAAAGTAATCCTCCTCACTCTGGAGATTTTGGGTTAGGCAAAACATCCAGACTCCGGGCCTGGGCATTCCTTACGATGATATTCCTAAGACTTAGGAACATCATCACAAACAATCCCGGAGTCCGGAGTTGAGCTTCCAACCAAAAGGCAACCTCCGGGATCTGGGATCCCGGAGGGGAAAGACAAACCAAGAGAACGACACACTCCAGGGAAGAAAACCCCGGAGAAAGAAAGCAAGAAAGAAAAGAAAGACAAGGCAAAGCCGCAAGAGAAGGCAAAGCAAAAGGAAAAAAAAAAAGGGGGGGACCCAACATTTTGCACACAAAATGTAGGGACGGGGATGCAGGGCATAACAAATGGCGATTATCTGGGACAAATGCCTTAGCGCATTTGAGAACCATAGAATCTCTGTTTAGCACAACTGAAACAAATCGTCCTCCCGAAGCATTTGACAAGTAGAGAGCAGCATATCCGAGAGAACCCGACCACACAGGAGCTAGTCCGTAGCCTTTCATCAGTGGTGTCGTCTGTGCTTTGGAAGGAAACCAAGCCGATGACCTCTGGGAGGAAATAGAGAAAGGGTACTAACTACATCGAACCCGTCATCAATTTAATTTCTTTTCCCTCAGAGAATGGAGTTTCGTCCCACTTTTCTTCAGTACTTCATTTATTTCTAGGTGGGGAAGGCGGTACTTCTTTCACCATTGAGCCCAAGCTTAGCTAAAATTCAAATGGCGGTTGTAACACTCCAAAATTGGCATCTTGCAACCCTAACCGATTTTGTTGCATTTGTCATTCTTCTAAATCATCAAAGTCCTATTGTACTAGGCAAATTCTGAGTTTTCATTGACTCTACTCGACCTGAGTGTCAAATGCAGAAAATAATAAATCTATATTAATCATACTTCACATTTAATTCCTAAATACCTATTTGGCTAAATTAACCCTATGATCGAATTAATTTAATTAATAAAGTCCTAGCACTTTGATTAAATTAAATTCACCCTCTTTAGCTGAGACACATAAAAAGGAATTAAATAATATTTAATTATTAAATAAATATCCTCTT
>MU228059.1:1625169-1656063 GCA_018584345.1 Thuja plicata | reverse complement strand
AAAACTTGAATTAAAATTGCATTGTTATTATGCTGAATTGTTAGCTCATTTTCATAATCTCATATAGCTTAATTTCAATTTGCAAAGTAGAATAGCTTCAATTTCTAGATTAAATTGCATTGAAATCATGTAGCATTCATGTTTAGATGATATTGCATATTTCAATTCATTAGTATAATCTTGCATAATCTTTGCATTGCATTGTTCATCATGATTAAAATCCTTCRTTCTTAGATGGTTCATAGTTGTGAGGCCCTCGTCCTGAGAGCAAGTTTCAAAACCCCATCTAGATAGAAGGCAATAGGTCGAATCACGCAGACAGTCAGGATGAATAACTCATATTCAGTCTTGGCTGTACCTGGTGAAGAAGGACTATGTTGAAGTGTGTGGTTGATTTAGAAGGCCAAAATTAACTCATACAGCGGTACTTCTTTCACCTATCCACCTATATTTAGATATTTGGAGTGGATAAAACTCCAGACCTGGAAGGAATTCCTTTGGATTTTTAGACATGGATCAACCAACTAGTACAACTTATCTACCCTCGGTGTGTCCGATTACTTGTTTCTTATATTATTATTGTTCACTGATTGCCAGACTCCCGAAGACAACACCTAATGGAGATTGCTCGAAAGTGTGCCATAACCTACAAACAATTCTGGAGACCGGGTTGATCCCATTGTGATAAAGACAGATTCTAGAGTTTACCATGCCGGAGGCATTGCACCAGAAGCCAAAGTTATGCGAAGCATTCCCGTTCCCACAAGATGGAACAAAACACCGGGGCCAAAAGAAAACCAAAAGCGAAAACAAAGACAACAAAAGCAAAAAGGAAGGCTTCCCTGGAAGGCAGCCAACAAAATTATTTACAAGGGGAAATTTACATATAATACAACTCTGGACAAACTTACCCTTACTCGAAGTAATATTTGAGAAACTGCCCATTAATAGGAAATGCGACAGGTTCTCCAGTCAAGGTGTTAAGGTGATAAGTATTTGCCCCGCAGATCTCTGAGATTAAGTATGGTTCGAGCTAGAGCCGTTGGAACTTGGTGTGCTTTCTTTTCTTCTCTCGGGCCTTATCCCATAGCAGGACCAGATCCGAGATCTGAAAAGCCTTGTATTGGGCTCTTCTGTCAAACTATCATTTTACTACTGCTTGATGACGCGCGAAATGTTCAAGGGCTGCGTCTCGTTGTTCTTCCATCCGCACAAGATTTGGGAGCCGAACCTCCACAATGTTGTCCCTGTCGTTGAACTCCTGCATAAATTGTAAAACTGGGATCTGTAAGTTGACTGGGAATACAGGGTTCTGACCATAAACCAAGTGGAATGGGGATGTTCCCAGGGTGGCTTTGATACGAATACGATCCGCCCAGAGGGTGAACTTCAATTTTTGGTGCCAATCCTGGGGATTTTGTTCCAACAGGTGTTTGATCACCTCAAGTAGGTTTTTGTTCGTTGATTCAGCAACGCCATTTCTCTAAGGGTAATAGTTGCTGGAGAACTTCAGTGTGATCTTTCGGTTGTAGGTCCATTCGAGTAATTGTGTGGAAGAAAACGCCAGACCATTGTCACATACTAAAGCAAAGGGCATCCCGAATCTTGTGACAATATTTTCTTCCAAGAACTTGATAACTACATCCACCGTGTTGTTTTTATAAGGTATAGCTTCAGACCATCGAGTACAGTAATCAGTAGCAGTCAGAATGTATCGGTGGTTGGCAGACGAGTTGGGGTTGATCTCCCTGATGAAGTCAAATGCCCACTGGGCAAAGGGTCTAGCCTCAAAGACTAGTTGCAGAGGCATGGATGGGTTACGCTCACGATGTGCTACAGTTTGGCAAGTATGACATTTCCTGACATGAGTGTAAACATCTCTGAAGATACAGGGCCAATAGTATCTATCTTGGAGGATCTGATGGGCAGTGGTGCCAGCTGAACCATGCCCAGTTCCAAACTATCCATGGAATTCATCAATTATTTTCACAGCTTGGTCCCTGTCGATGCACCGGAGGTACACTCCCTCGTAGTTCCGACGGTAAAGCATAGAGTTTTTGATCATGAAATGGGCGCTTTTCATCCACAGGGCGCGGCATTTGTGGGGAGGTAATCCCTCCGGGCATTTGTTATTTAGCAGTAAATACACTAGATCGGTATACCACGAATCCTGGGTAATGGACTCCACTGTGTAAGTATGACATTCTATGTGGGGTGGGGAGTCTCCTCTGCTATTGTTCGACTTAGTCCCTAGCCTCAGACTATTTTCATGGGCTGCATCTCTAAATCATATTCCTGGAGGATGGCCATCCATTTCCCCCATCTCTCGCCCAATTCGCTCTGCATCAGTAGAGATTTGACAGCCTGGTCTGGGATGATAGCATGCACTTTTCTCCAGAGGATATAATGCCAGAATTTCTTCACGGCGCGAACTAGAGCAAAGGCCTATTTTTCTAATGATGAATATCGGACTTCGGCGTTCTTAAAGGGGGAACTCATGAAAGCAATTGGTCGCTCCTCCCCTTTAATCTTTTGGGTTAGTACTACCGTGGCTGAATGCGGCAAAGTGAACGAGTATATGTAAAATGGAAGAGAATAGTCCGGACTAGCCAGGACAGGTGCCTCCGTTATGGTCTGTTTTATCTGGGTTAACGCCCGTTTTGCTTTAGGACTCCACTCAATTTTGGTATCCTTTTTCATCATTTCGTTGAGTGGCTTAACTATTTCTGTGAATCCTGTGATGAATCGACGTACAAAGTTGATTTTTCCAAAGAAGGATTGCATTTCTTTCTTGCTAACTGGCATCTGTAAGTTCAGAAATGCTTCGACTCTATCAGGGTCTATGGATATACCTTTTTCAGAGATGATATTCCCTAGCAACTTCCCCTCGGTGACCCCGAATATGCACTTCTTGGGGTTGAGGGATATTCCATACCGGCGACATCTCTCGCAGATCTGAGTGAGGTGGGTGGCGTGATCACGCCTGTCCTAGGAGAAGATGGTTAAATCATCCATGTAGATGATTATGCATCAATTTACAAGGCCCTCGAATGCAATGTCCATGGCCTTCTGAAAGGTAGCCCCTGCGTTGATCAAACCAAAGGGCATTATTTTATAAGAGAATGTTCCCCACTTGGTGGTAAACGCTATTTTCTCTCTATCCTCATATTTGACCATGACCTGGTTGTATCCCGAATATCCATCCAGGAAAGACATCATCTGGGATCCATTTACTATCTACAACACCTCATCCAACGAGGGGAGAGGGTGATTATATTTTTTAGATGCCTTATTCAAATTTTGAAAATCCACACAAAGGTGGATCTCATCGCTTTTCTTCCTGACTGGGACCAGGTTGGCAACCCATGTAGTATGCCAGATTGGGAAGATAATCCGAGCTGACAACAGTTTTTCTACCTCTTGACGAATCAGCGGCTCTATCAGGGGGCTAACCGGTCTTTGTTTTTGGCGAAAGGGTTTAGCGTCTAGCTTCAGGGGAATGGTGTGGGTCATGATGGAGGTGTCATACGTCTTCAAATCTTCATACCCCCAGGCAATCACATCGATGTATTCTTGGAGAACCGTGAGAATCTTCTCCTTTTCCTCAGGGGAACAGGAGGTGCCTATGTGGATGATTTTCTCTTCACCGGGCTGGCCGATGTTAACTTTTTCAAACTTTCCTCCCTCAGGGGAGGAGGGTACCTTCTCACGGGCCTGAGGGTCCAAATTGAAGATTCATTCTAATGCAACCATCCCCTTGGGGATAGTGTTGGTAGGCAAGTCCATGATCCCATCATCTTCAACACCCTGTCCAGTGTCATCGTGGTCTCGTTCCTCCACTATCTGATCCTCAAAAACACCAACATTGGCCATGAAGGCCAGGATATGTTGATCGTCCTCGAAAACTTGAAAGTGAGTAACATTGTCTAGAATGGAGGGGGTGGGGACCATCTCAACTGAAAATCTCTGGAGTCGTGAGCCGGCCATCGGCTCAAGTGTGCTGGCAAAAATAGCTATGGCATCCGGGACATAGTTCCATCACCGGGGAATAAGGTCAATGCCAAAGGCATCGAAATATTCAATGAGGCTCTAAGCTCGGTTGCGGTATGCAGCCAGCCTTTTGTCATGACATGTGTATTGACTCCGGACTTGTTTAACAACCAACTCTGAATCACCCAGAGCCCGGAGGCGGGTGATACCTTTCCTTAGTGCGAATAGGAGTCCAAGGACCACGGCCTCGTATTCCATGACATTGTTTGTACAGTTAAACTGCAGTCGGTAGGATGCAAGGAAGGATTTCCCTCGCGGGTTTATTAATTCTACTCCGGCCCCACAGCCCTGTTTAGATTGGGACCCATCAAATTTTAGGGTCCATAAGTCATTGTTTGTAATCTGGGGTTGGGGAGGGGGAGTTTTCTTTGGATTGTTGCTAGGAGACTTGGGGATTTTCTCTCGGACTACCAGCATGAAGGTGGAATTTATCCCCGAAGGTGTTTCGGTTTGTGATTCTCGGGTGGATGGCACTAAAGGAGTGCATCCCATAGAAGTACTGGGTGCCGGGGAATCGGTTGTATGTTCACTCCAGAGGATATCAAGTTGTCGGGTAGCGATTGACCGACATGGCTCACACTCATGCTCTGAATGTTTTTGGTAATGCAATCGGCACCAAGTGCCAGATAGGAGTGTGGCAAGGGTCGCTATGGGGCCCTGAGAGTTGACTTCGACTCTCAACTTTTCTTCTAAGTCCTGTGCTCTTTGCAATACTATGAGATCCTCTCTGGGGATGAAATCAAATGTTAAGATTTCAAGTTATCGGTACACCCCCAGAGAAGATTCAAAGAAAAGGACTTCATTGACCCTCCCTACTTCGGTAAGGGCCTGTTTCATCCAGGGTTTGCTTTCGACCCGGATCTGATTGGATTCTCCTTCCCACGGAAGCCACAAGTGGGTGAAGTCAGTCGAAAAGTATCCATTTAAGGACTTAGACTAATTCTGACTTAGTAACATCCCGTAAGTTTCTGGGATGTCCACCACTTGCATGTCAATGATGTTGGCTATCCTGGGGTCCTAGATAAGGTGTATCTGGGTGTTCTTCAATTCCCCCACCATCTTTACAGCAGTCTTATCCAGTTGGATCACTGCGCCATTAGACGGGGTGGGGTGGAGTTTGAGCTTCTGACAAATGGATAAGGGCATGATGTTACCCGAAGCTCCAGAGTCTACTAGGCAGTTGTGTATATTTTTATCGTAAATGTTCATGCCTAGCAGAAAGGGATGATCCTCATTATTCCCTCGGAAGACAGCCGCATTAGCATCTTCGAAGGAGACGGTCTTGGGTGGGCGGCTGACTGCTTCCGGATTTCCTAAGAGCTTCAGAAGGGACTTCTTCTGCTCGGGGAAATTTAACAAAACCTCCATCAAGGTCATGGAGGTGGTGGTCTACTCTAACGCCTTCGTGATATCGAACCTTCCTCCCGGGAATTTTTGATTTTCTTCCGCGAGATCTTTTGCTTGGTTAGAGCTAGGGCCTCTTGGAGGGGTGGGTCGATCAGTTGTAATACTCCGGGGAGGAGAGGTATCTTTGGTAGGGGGTACGGGCATGTAAGCTGGTCCTTTACCCGCCTGGCTCTGGGTGTTGTATGGAGCCTGTGGGTTGGTAAAGGCGTTGGCCTCAAAGGGCGGAATGGATTCATCAAAAAATCCCTATAGTTCAGATTCTTCTTCATCTTCCCCGAAAGTACCAAAGAAGATGGTATCACAGGTGAAGGCACTGTGGGTTTTCTCTTGGACAGGGGGCTCTGGGGGAGCAGTATTGTGTGATTGCTTCCTGTCCAGCTGGGAGATCATTATGACTTTCTCCAAAGTGGCACAATTTACTTCATTGTGCGAACCTGTATCGTGCAGCCGACACTAATTAGTCATGGGATGGAAGTCTATGACTGGCGTAAAATGGGATGGTCCAGCGCCATTTTGGTTGGTTTTTTGGTTTGGAGGCGGGCCTCCGGTGTTAGCGTTATTATTCCATTGTTGTTGGTTGGGCCTAGGCCCATTGTTGAAGTTTCTTCCTCTGGCATTGTTGTTTCGCTGGCCGGAGAAGATGTTCCCCCTCTGGGAATTTGAATTTTGGGGTGCGTAAGACCCAGCCTTCAGCTGACCCATGTCCATGGTCAAGGTGGACAACATTCGCCAGAGGGACTCAACCTCGGTGGTCAACTGAGTGTTAGCGTCACAATGGGACGACTGTGGCTATTGTTGGCTTCCCGGGAAGGCAGCAGGATTGACCGAAGTCGAGGGCGGCAATCCTCCAGCCACGGACGACTGGAAGAAGGGCACCCCGGATGGTTGTGTCTGAGTCTATTGTGTTTGCTGCGACTGATTCCAAGGGAAGACTTCCAGACCCGGTGTTATCTGGGTCTGGGAGGGGTAGACATATCGTGCTTGTTGGTCTACCAAAGGTGGCGGGGGATTCACCGCCATCGAGGGGGCACCTATTGCCAGATTGGGATTGTAACCCCCGGCATAAGCAGTTCCACCGAGGATCATGTTGAAAGGTGTGTTCTATCCAATCTCGCCTGGGGATTTATTGAGACCGCAAGATAACTCTAAGGTCAGGTTGTAGAATTTTTCCAAAGTATCCCGGTCACCCAGGGCGGTTGTTCTCCAAAGGAGAGTGGTAACGAAAGGGTCCATCGCATTAAGGTATGTCTGTATGGTAACATCTGGCGATGGAACAAAAGGGCCTATGCACCTTTTTAGGGCACGCTGGAACCTATGGTTGAATGCTGCAAGAGGTTCATTGGGTTCCTTTTTGATGGAGATAAACTGGCTATGGGACCAAGCTGGGTCCACATGCACACGAAAGGCAGCCAAGAAGGTGTCCTCCATATCCTGTCAAGTGTTGTTGGAGTTGGCGGGAAGGTTCAAGTACCAGTTCAACTCGCTTTGTCCCAAGGACAAGGGAAACATGCGGGTCACAACATCTTCATGTTGGATCCAGTGTCGATTTATGGCATCTTTGTATGCCTGTAAGTGTTTTTCTGTGGTCTGTGAGCCTAAGTGCTCATATTGCAGGCAAATCTTCTCCAGGTGAGAAGGTAAGTCATTGATTGCGCCTGGAAAAGTGCCCATTGGGGACCCAATGTTTCCAAAGTATGCAGCCATTGGGGGAACTATATGTTGGGTAGTTTGAGTACTGGTTCCCGAGACCCTCTGGGGAGTTTGAGTATTCAAAGATAGGGTAGATCGCCAGACAATAGTGGCTGGTATGACTTTCAACGTCCGTTTCTTTCGAGCAGGAGGTTCGAGCTCGACAAACCTTTTGGGATTCAGGGTAGACCTAAGGATTCTTTCAAATTTAGCTAGGGAAAAGGACCCAATCCCACTAAAGGCTTGTCTCCTAAAACTACAACTTGGGGAACCCTCAAGAGGTGTAAAATCAAAATCTTGGGAGGGGGATGAGTTCATGCCCTCCTTCTAGCACCAGTTTCTATTGACGGGGTTTTGCTGACCAGGTTCGCCAACAGTCATAAGTTATCACCGGGTTCCAGAGTCCAGAAGAATCGGCCAACTCCGCCTATAAAGGTTGTCTGGGGGAAATAAATCCTCTGGGTCTTCAAGCACCTGGGTGTCAGGTCACGACGGTGCAGGGCTCGGTTGGGAGAGGTGACTATTTTCGAGCGGGATAGATGGTTACTTCAACTCATTCTCCCAGAGATTCAGAATGGTAAGGGTTTCCCAGAGTATTCCACACTTAGCAAATAAAACAAAAAAAGATCATGCAGGGTTAGAAACATTTATCTAACTATAGTCATGCTGAAAAGTTTGGAACATCAACAACACTCTGAAAGATTACACTAAATACCGAAGAAATACACAACCATCAGTTAGCATTTTATCAGTAGCGGAAATAAAAGAGGTCATTAATCTACTTTAACATATCAGAGTGGAGGACATACAGAACATTAAAACATGAAATACCATTAACTCAGAAGCAGAGACGTTAACAACTTCATTGCCAAGAATCCTTCCTTCTTCATTAAGGTTTTAGTCTAGCAAGCACTGGTGCGTGATACAATGGTGGCTCCAAGGGAGCATTTAACTATCAAGAACATAACAATGGAGCATTGAGCTCTGCAACTGAAACCAGAAAATTAATTTTGCTATTTCTTATAGACAACAAAATCATCAATTTCGTCGACCCTTGGAAATGGGCCAATTTGCCTATTTATACAACTCTTTCTAACCCTAACCCTATTCTACTGCTCTTTAATAAAATACAATATCTAGGGGCCGGTACTACCTGCGCCACCCTACAAAAGACCTAGAGACGGAATAGGTCTGCCAGGTCAGAAGAAGAAGACAAGAATATACATCGAAAGAATCGGCCTCAAGAAGAGAGCCAGAGAGAAGAAGGAAGAAAGAAGGTCCCCTGGGGACCGAGGCTACATGCCTCATAAATGGGAAATGCGGCGCCCTATCTCCAATGTGCTAGGTGTACCTTTGAATGGCACCTCGGGAAGATCACCATGTCAGAAGCCAACTACCAAGCCAATGCCTCTTGATGTGTCCAACTACCCTCTGACAGTCTTTATTAACCACCTCTAAAAGTGACCGGTCAGCCTTGGGGACCGGGACACGGATCACTTTAAAGAATACAAAATTGTGGATCTGGAACTCCGGGATCTGGGAACTTACGTCCCCAAAAGAATAAAGAATGTTGAATGCTCAAGTTTCCCCGGTTCCCAGAGAACGCTCAAGGCTGTTTATTATCATTGAAGGCCTGAAGGATGTGGAAAATACCATCTTCATCAATCTTCCTTAGGCTGGCCCTTCTGTGTCTGGCCACTTCAACTTGTTCCACCAAGTCTGGAACATTATTTTAGAACTCATCTGCCATTCTGGCAGCATCATGGCCCTTAAGCACCATTTTGGTTAGCTTCGCCATTCGGGCCCCATCCATTCCCTCCGGGGATTGATACCGGGATGCCATCCTTTCATCAAAATTCCCCAAAACTGACTCCTCGGGGGTATAAGTATTTGTAGCAAGGGGATCAACCCCGGAAGCTTTTATTACAAATGACTTGTATAAATTAAAAGAATACTTCATTGTGTTTATCTTTTCTTGTAAAGACTCTACCAGTTGCTTGGTTACCTCCAATGTGAGGTCCAGTCTGGAGTGCTGAGCCTTTACGAAATTAAATGATTCCTCACCCAGAATTCCGGATTCAGAAATTATATCTTCTCCCAGGGTGAGGAGTTCTTCGAACTCTGCCTTCCATGCTTGGTAATTCTCGGCGTCACTTTCCCACTATTCAATTAGTGCTTTTTCCTACAAAATAATCTACTGGGCCGTATATAGATCTGGGAGAGTGGCCGCTAGGAAACGCTGGGTGTTTCCTATTTGTAGAGCGACCCATTCATGTGTTGCCAGGGCCTTTTTCTTCATTACTCACAGGGAGTCTATGTCACTCTGCGGCAATTCCTTTGATGTGGAGGTCTGTGGAGGGGTGGTGTTGAGGGGTCAGGCCAGCTCTGTTAGTAACCCCATAAGTTTTGCATTCTTCTCCTTTTCTGCCTTGAGCCTCCAGGCCTCTTTTTTGTATCGGGCCTCCACTGCCCTTGTCGCTTCTTTTAGAAGATCCACTTCGCCCTGCTTTCCTCTTTTTCCCAAGGATACCTCTGTGATATTGTAATCCGCGAGATCCGCGATCGCTTCATCGGCATCTGGGGGAGGTGTTGCCACCACTGCAACTGTTTCTCCACTCGGCCTAGTTTGAAGAATATGAACTATATGGGCCTTCTTTTCTTTTGGCGGGGCCTGAGCCAAAGCCATCATTTCGTCCAGGGAGATAGGGATTGTTGGAGCTGATTGGGCTTTCCTTTTTCTGCTCTCTGCCAACCATTGAGGTGGGAGGGGTGGCCTTCCTGCCAGAGTTTTTTCTTCGGATCCTCTTCCGATGTCCGGTGGCAACTGCTCCTTTTCAACAGGTATTTCCTCTATTTCCCTCCCTGTTGGAACTTCTTCTGCACCGATATCTTCAATTTCTATCTCCTCAGCCTAGTCCGTGATATCAATTATTGTGTCTAGACCCTGATCGGCTTCTTCAGGGATCTCCTCTTCATGCTGCTCTTCTTCTTCTGCTTCATCCGTGGGTAGCAGGGGCGGGATCAGGCCAAGATTTAGAGTTTGGGCCGCTGTGATAATCCGCCCAAAGGTTGCCCCCGGGAGTGGCCTTGGGAACGAGGTGGCTGGGGTTACGGTTGGTCCCGATGTTCCAGGTCCGGGTTCCCTGGTGGATGCCTTTGGTTCATTTGGAAGTCGTTGGCCCACTCCCGGACCTTCTATTTCTGAGGCCCCGGAGATAATCTCTGGTTCTAGCCTCTTTTCTTCTGTTTGCTGCTCTTCTTGTCTCGCAGCTTCTTCTTCCCGGTCTTCCGGGTCCACAGCCTCTTGTTCTTGCTCCGGGACTTCTGTTCCCGCTTGTGTTTCACCCCCTTGCAGATTTCCAAACTCATCAGCTGTAAACATGTCAAACTCCTCTTCTAGAGGGGGACTGGCTAGGATGTCTTCCTGTTCTGTTTCCTTCTCCGATTCCAGGGAACTAGAAGAAAGGATTTCCACTTCTTTTGGGAGGGAGGCCCTTGGTGCTGGTTATGCCTTGGGCTATTTTACGTGCTTTCTCTTCCTCCGAGTGATCAAAGGTGGCCCCGCATCTGCTATTGCTTCTACCTCTAGAGGATCCACCCCCGTTGCCTTCGCCATTAAGGCAGCCAGTGATGGGGAGGAAGGAGGATGAAGTGTTCCAGCCATTAGCAGGGGAGTGGCAAGCCTTGTGATCAATTGCTCCCTAATTTGTTGGGAGGCCGCTACAGATTGCCTAATCTATTCTTGAATGGGGACTTGTTGTGCGGGGGGAGTTGTCTCTATCCCTTTTCCTTTATCTGTGCCTTGTGCAGAAGTCCCAGCCCCCGGAGTCAACCTTGGTACTGGTGGTGGTGCTTTTGTTACTGGCCGAGAGGCCAGGCGAGTACTCCCGGGGCATGCCTTTTTAAAATAGGCATGAATTCTCTCGACCACCTCTTGATTGAAGTCCTTAATTGTGTAGTCCTCTTGGACACCCCAATTCATTGGCGCCAGGGGCATTTTGTCTATCCCCTTCTCTTTGTACTGGGGATCTATGGTGGGGGCGTCATCTGAAAAGCCCGCCGGGAACCTCTGAAGCTTTAGCTCCTGCATCATTCCAGCCGTCATTCTGTCATAATACCTGCTGCGCACATCCATATCATCTTGGCGATCTACCCAGAAGTCTTCTATGTGTATGTAGTGGGGGTCCGTAGCCTGGGGCAGTGCTGTTGCAATTCGGCCATGCAGATCAAAATTTTTTCACGCTAGGTAAAATTTCTGTAAGTTGTAACATTGAAGCTCATTATCTACCTCCTTTGCGGCGGCCATATTGCAGGTGTAGTTCCCACAGGAGATTGGGAACAAAACATTTGGGACCTTCTTGTGGGCCAAGAGGGTATGCAGCTCCATCATCTACCGGCAGTATTCCAGCAGCACGATCTTGTCCCCACAATGCTTGGGCAACAAGTAGGGTTTCCTGGAGAAACCGGTGACCCTAATGTATGTGTGCTGCTCAAACTAGATGTAGTAGTGCCCATAACTACTAACCAATTTCATCACCTCAGTAGACAGGTGGTATCTGGCATCCCGGGTGGGTGTGAGAAAATGGTAGTAAACGAAGGAGTCGTTTACCCAGTAGTAACTGGGGAAGCTGGCTTCCCATTGAATCTGTGGGAAATGGTCCCACGGTGCCTTCTATCCCTGGCCAAGTCTGAGAATGCCATCTGTAAGTAGGCCATTGGAGTGGGGCCTCTGTTGGGCCAAAACCCAGAAAACATAAGAAGTCATGTAGAACTTCTTATTCTCGTTCAGCTGTTGGAACTGGGAGTCAACATGATTGGAGATGGTGGTCGCCCAGTCGAAGAATTCCCCATTAGCAGAGATGCCCAGGAGGAAATAATACATCCACTTTGCAAATTCCTGGGCGGAGGGCTGCCCAAATACCTGGGCCAATGCAATCATCCCCATTTGGATGCTTTCCTTGAATTCGGAGTGGGGGATATCTATCCTCATTCTTTTTGGATCCCTCTTTGGGACCTTTAGCCAGTGAGTGTTCAAGTACACCCGGGTGACATCCTCCAGTTGGTTGAATTGTTTCAAGGCCTCTATCCTCATGAGTACCGAGGATCTCTCAAATTGCGGGATACCCAAGCCTTCTTAGAAAGTAACTGGGTCAAGGGACACCAGTGGAGTGGGGAATCCCAACGGTTCTGCTGGTGCTAACATGACGGCCCGGACAGAAGAGTTATAGTGTGCTGCTAGAGTAATAAAAAGCTCCAGAGACTGCACGGAGCATGGGAAGAAAGCTTCCTGAAGAAGTCCAGAACCTCCAACGTTAGTCACAATTGTATCTCCAGCCTGTCGCTATATATGCATTATCTTTACTAGAGCCTGCATTTCTGCCCAAGTTCTGACACTGGGGTCGGTCATAAATTTCACCTGAGACTCAATCTTTGAGCCCACAATCTCCTCACCCTGCATATACTTCATGGTGAGGGGGAGCTTTGCCAGGGCCTTCTCTATCTTAGACTTTGCCGCTGCCCTGGTCTCGGTTGTGGATGGCAACTCTGGGCTTCCGGGAGGAGATGAGGCGGATGCTTCAGACATGGTTGTAAAGTGAAGTCCGGACCTATGAGACAAATTGACTGTCAGAACATATTTATCAAAATAAAATAGTAACTCTGGGTTCCGAAGTTCTTACCACCGCGTCGTTTGCTTTTCCTGAAAAGTTAATTTTTCGCATAAGTATCCGAAAAGCAAAACATAAACTTAGCATTCTTCATTATATCTCCGGGTCTGGGAAATTTTGTCACACTTGATGATGACATGGGATGAACGACGGAAAGGGACCTAAAACCCAGAGAAGTGACCGTTAGTAAAGAAGAATGTGGAAGCAGGTCCACGTGGACACCACGTGCGTTAGCATTGAATGGATGGGATGGCACTGGCGGCAGAGTTGACTGTTCGAACGTGTGGAAAGGGAAAGCCACTTGGCCAGAAGTAATTGCACACATGGGAAATAAATGAGGCTCTGACAGCCTTGATGGAGGAGAGAGAAAAATTGCCTATTTGAAACCGGCCAAGAGCTGAGTTTCAAACAGGTGGTTTTCTGCCTCAAAGCAAACTTGAAGCGAAAAACCAACAGCTAGGGTGACTCGACCAGCTTGTCGAGCCATCCGAAAGGATATATAGAGAGCCAAAGGGTATATACATGAAAAGGAGGGATATATACAAGGGTTACCTACAAAAATGTACATATATACATGAATATACACACGGGCGACTCCCGTGGGAAAAACCAGACAAAGCTGAAACAAGAATATACAGCTATTTACACCATGTACATGCTATCTACATGCTGTTTACAAATGATTTACAGACTATTTACAAATTATTTACATCTACGCAGAAGGTGGACAACCTTCTAGCAGAGCCAAAACAAACGAAAACAAAGCAAGCGGCAAAACCAGAAGACCAAAGAAATGACACAAAGACAAAACAAACGAAAAAAAAGCAAACAAAAACAACGAAGAGCAAAAACAAAGAAAACCAGGAAACAAAAGCAAAGTGAAAAGGAGGGAAGCAGAGAGACCAACCTGAAAATGTAGAAGGCGGAGGAAGGAAAGATTACCAGGAGAACTCTGCAACAGCTTCGAATCATCAAGCTGTCAAGATCACCACCACGGAGCACTAGCGTATGTCTGAGAATAGTAGAAGGTGTTAAGCTTTGATTATCGCAAATCTCTATGTAACTGTTCTTCTAATCACTTTGAAAATCGCTCTATTTCTCTCTAAGTGCTTTGAAGATTTTAATCACGGTAACTGTGATAATGACAGGCGAGTCTATTTATACCCGCAGTAAAAAGTAATCCTCCTCACTCCAGAGATTTCAGGTTAGGAAAAACATTTGGACTCCGGGCCCAGGGATTCCTTACGATGATATTACTAAGACTTAGGAACATCATCACAAACAATCCCAGAGTCCGGAGTCGAGCTTCCAACCAAAAGGCAACCTCCAAGATCCGGGATCCCTGAGGGGAAAGACAAACCAAGAGAATGACACACTCCGGGGAAGAAAACCCTGGAGAAAGAAAGCAAGAAGGAAAAGAAAGACAAGGCAAAGCCGAAAGAGAAGGCAAAGCAAAAGGAAAAAAAAAAAGGGGGGGACCCAACATTTTGCACAAAAAATGTAGGGACGGGGATGCAGGGCATAACAGGTAGGGGTAGAAAAGACAAACATGGGGGTGGGAGAGATGGTTAGGGTGGAGGTGGTAGAGATGATAGGCACCCTCTTGCAGAAAAGTTAAGAGACATGGCCATGATGATCAAGGTGATGATGGTGATGAAAGGGGTGGGGTTGATGTTGGGGAGGGCATACATACTTGGTTTAGATTCATGCCTCCACATATGGATCTAGGTCCATTATTGACAAGATAGCAACAATAGTAGCAAAAAGGATCTTTAGGGAAGAGGCCTAGTGGGGGAGGTGGACCTCCAGGATAGGAGCCTCCATGAGATATAGGAAGGGATACAGCTATCGACAAAGATCCCTTATCACAGTGCTAGAGAGAGAGGGAGAAGCTCTGAGCTTGGATTACCACTTTAGAGACATTGTTGGTAGATAGAGATAGAAAACTTGATGTCATGAGACTAGAGAGGGATATACAGGAAGGCATGACCATACATCAGGGTCAGAGAGCCTCCTATTAATTTTCCTTGTATTGTGCTGTGGTTCCATAGCCAAAGAGAACCCTTGTATTCCATTATTGCATAACAATTAGAGGGAGCTATGCCTCCACCAAATTAGCATCCACGAGCCAATGCACCATAGCCTCCTCCTGATCAAGGAGAGGGTGGCAGTCAAACATGACTATTTATGAATATATCTAAGAGTTTTGTATATTGATCCTTCTGTGATTATCTTGTAGTGCATACATTTGATATATGTGTATATGTTTTATCATGAGCTCATTGATACTTGTTGTAGACATTTCCATATTTTTGATCTGATTGTCACTGATATATATTTGAGATAGCTTCTTTTGATTCTCATATGCTCATTGGTTCTCTTTTTTTGTGTATGTGATAGATTATTATAATGATGCACACTTTGATTATGTACTTGGTCATTGATGATTTATAATAGATTCATGTGATGACACCATTTATGCTCTTTAATTATTACTGATATATAGATGTGTTAGATGATTCTAGATGAATATGCAGATGTATGTTTTTGAGATTTTCTTGATGCAAATATATGTATGGATGCACTTAGGATGTAAAAATAAATGCAATACTTGAATGATTTGCTTTTGTATTTTCTCTTTTCCCATTATGAATGGAAAATTAATGCAATGAATATGCAACGACATGAATATATTAGTAACATAGATTAAGTCATCAAAATTGGATTTTGAATGAACCAGGAAATCATTTTGAGCTCAAGTCCTTATGTTGTTTAAAAAATGAATCATGCAATCTTAAATGCAACTAAATGTCAACTTCTAGGACTGTCACTGATTTGTGTACATTTTAGCATTTTTATCATCATAGGGCATTTGTGTAAGGGACATCATCAGATAGTACAACTGTCACTCATACCCATAAAGTATCATGAAAGTATGAATACTATTTTTTTATTGGATGCAATGTCAAAAATAAACCTAAGCATCAAGGCATAGAGGCTAGGATGACTTATCAGTTATCTCCTTTTGCGTTAAGAATCATCTTCTGTTCATGTGTAATATAGGATACGTAACCCACAATGACCTTCAATATTCGTATCCTTGGGCACATAATGTGTCATACACCTTACTTAGAAGTTTGATTAGAAACAGACAATGAAATTGGTTCAACCTCACCGTAGTTTACACATAAAAAGGATCAAGATATATGTAGCTATTTACTCATGTTGGAAGCTCTTACCATAAACATCCAAGCTAGGTAAAATTTATAGGATCATTGAAACAATCACCACACATAGAAAACTAAGAAAATGTTATGCCCCATGTCCTTGTGACTCTTTGTCTTAGAATAGACATCATGGAGTAACTTGGAAGACATAAAAAGAAATAATTGATAATCTGACAAAGAAAATTCATAACTATTTACATGCCCCTAGTTTGAAACATCATTGGAACATAAAAAAGAGTCATAATCAATCAAGATCAGTCTATATGTGCTTAGCTGGTGTTGAGGAACACTGTTGATTCATTTGTCAATCATAGTAGAGAAGTCATCAACTGCAACTTGGAATTAAGGAATGTATTTTTATGTTTGAGTGAGTGAGATAAACATTATCAATAATTGCAATCCAATGTAGTGTTGAGGAACACTAGCATTTAAGAAACACCCTTGTTTGTGATAGTGATGTTGTGATTTAAGTATTTAAGAAATACTGTTTGTATTGGCAAACCTTCCTAAACCACAACCTAGGATGACCTAGCAACCAACAACCACTAACCAAACATGCTAGAAGAGATGCTCCCAGTGTAGAATGACTATCCCTAAGATGCCAATACAAACAAATCCTAGGCAAGGATAGGAAAAACATGAGGAATTCAGATTCAACTGATAGCAAAGATATGATCATGAAAGATTAGTGTCATTGGTGCATTGATAGATGGAGCATGAAGTACAAGTGATGCATGTTTGCCCAATTTTCACCACTCAACCAATTTTTATTTTTTCTACCAAGATGCCTGTTTCCTTGGTTTTCACCAAGGTACTTTTTCTATTTTTTAATGTTTTGGTACTTTTTCTTTTTTCTCCTTTTTGTTAGAATAAATGTGCCTATTTGCCAGGTTTTCACCAAGGATACCTTTTTTTAAGACTTTTTCCACTATTTTTTTATTTTTCTCTTTTCCACTATTTTTGGATTTCTTCAAGATCAATTTTTTATTTTTTTGGTATTTCCTGATAATCAATTCCATTGTACAAGCCCTTCGGCTAGATGTCAAGCATAGAACCACTTTAAGTGGAGGGTATTAATAGGATTAGGAAAGAAACCTCCCTTAGGTGTAGCTAATTGATAAGCTTTTGTTCCAAAATTTGTTGTGATAACAAAAGGCCCCAGCCAGTTGGGTTCAAAATTTCCTTTTTTTTCTATGTTTGGCTATGTTTTAGGATTCTCTTTTAGAACGAGGTCACTTACTTGAAATTGTCATGGATTTAATTTTTTGTTGTACCCTTTTGACATTCTTTTCTGGTATACTTTGAGATGATTGAACACTTGTTGTTTGCACTCATCCAATAGTTCTAGTGCATGAACCCTACCAATGTAGTATTGTTCATATGTGACAAGGCCTTGGAGAGATACTCACAAAAAAAAATTTCTACTACAATTGGTAGTACTACTTCTATGCCATAGACTAGAGAAAATGGTGTGGCTTCTATTGATGTTTGGATGCTTGTTCTATAGGCACATAGTGCCATATTTAATTGCAAATGCAAATCTATGCCAGACTTATTCAAATTTCTAAGTAAGATTGTTAAAATTTTCTTGTTTGAAGCCTCAGCTTGTCCATTACCTTGAGGCTAATAGATTTAAGAACAGTGCTGAGTGATATGAAACTATGTACAAAGGTCCTCGATATCTTGATTTTTTATCTGGACCCCACTGTCTATTATAATAGATGAGGGTATCCCATACCTACAAATGATGTAGTTCAAGATGAATATAGCAACCTATTTTCCAGTGGCTTTGATCAGTAGCACTACTTTGACCCACTTAGTGAAATACTCAGTGGCCGTGATGATGTATTTATGTCCACCTGAAGAATTAGGATAAATCTATCCAACAAGATCAAAGGCCCATTGCTAAAATGGCTAATGTGTTATAAAAGGTATGATTTCTCTAGCTGGAGCATGGATAAGGTTTCCATGTGTTTGACATTGGCGACATGTTTTAGCAAATTGCATTGCATATTTTTCTATTGTAGGCCAATAGTATCCACCTCTTAAAATTTTCTTAGCCAATGAAAATCCATTTGAGAGTGATCCACATACACCTTCATGAACCTATTTCAATGTGTGGTTAGACTCTTCTTGTTCTAAACACCTAAGTAACGCTCCATCTAGACCTTGTCTATATAAGTTAGTAGTAATGAGGACATAATAGGATGTTGTCCTAATTAAAGCTCATTTTTCATTCCTAGATAGGCCATTAGGTAAGGTTTGATCTGTAAGATAGGTAGTTATTTTCACATATCGGGATTGGTCTTGGGCATTTAAGGCACAAATAACTATGGATTCAGGTGTATTAAAGGTTGGAAAGGATAATTCTTCCACCAAGAAGTCATTATGGAATTGATGTTCTTCTAGTTGTAACATGGATGCTAGTGTTGCCATAGCATCTATAGCTCTATTCTCTATTCTCAAGATTTTTTAGAATGTGATGTAAATAAAGTACTTTTCAAATCTTCCACCATCTTATTGTAAGGCATCAGTTTCTCATCTTTTGTTTGACATTGTCCATTCACTTGGTTGATAGTGAGTTAAGAGTCACCATACATATGTAACTCTATGATTTTCCATTCCATATCTAGCTTAAGCCTATTTACCAATGCTTCATATTATGACATGTTGTTGGTGCATGGAAACATCATTTTATACATCTTAGGTTCTTGTAGCCTTGAGGAGTGATAAATAATACCCCTTCCCCAGATCCTTGTTGTGTGAAAGAATTATCAAAATACATTTTCCAAGGATATTCTTTCAAGTGCATGATCATCTCATTTGTAAATTCTATGATCAAAGGCATTGTATCTTGTAATGGTGAATCATCTAGTTGATTTCTAACACTTGTCCTTTAATAGCCCTTATGTATACATACTCGATATCAAATTCACTTAGTATCAAGACCCATTTTGCTAGTCTTCCTGTCAATGCTATTTTACTCAAGAGGTATTTGAGAGAGTCAATTTTTACGATAAGTTTCACTGTATGCGACAAAATGTAGTATCTCAACTTCAGGGATACAAAAAAACCTTCTAAGAAATATTTTTCAATGATAGTATAGTTGAGCTCATAAGACACCAAGGTCTTGCTGATATAATAAATTTCCCTTTCCTTTTTTTTTCATCCTCTTGGGCTAGCAATACTCCAAGTGATGTAGCTATAGATGAGATATAGAGTAGCAATGGTTTTCTATGAATATGCACTATGAGAATAGGAGAAATAACTAGATAGCCTTTTAACTCTTTGAAATTATTTTCACAATGTTCATCCCATTTGAAAGTGACTCCTTTATGTAGCAATTTTGTGAAAGGTTGTGCTCTATCTGCTAATTGAGACATGAATCTTATAATGGACTAAAGTCTACCTTGAAGCATCCTCATTTGACTAATATTACAAGGAGGTGACATTTCCATTATTTATTTTACCTTTTCTGGGTCCACCTCAATTCCTTTATCTGATACAATAAACCCTAAGAGATTCCCTAATTGGACTCCAAATGCACATTTCTTTGGATTGAGTCTTAGTTGAAATTGCTCCATTTGATATAGTATCTTCCTCAAGTCTTCAATGTGAGTCATTCTTATCTTTTATTTGGCTAATGTATCATCCACATAGTCCTCCATATTTTTGTGTATCATGTCATGGAAGATTGTTGGCATATCTCATTGATACGTAGCTCTGGCATTAATTATCCCAAATGGCATGATATTCCAACAAAATGTTTCTAACATACATGTAAATGCTATCTTTTCCTGGTCTTCAACAATAATCTTTATTTGGTTATAACCTGAGAATCCATCAACGAGTGAATAAATCTGATATCTTGTTGTGAGATCTATAACATATCAATATTGGGCAGTGAAAAATCATCTTTAGGACAAGCTTTGTTTAAGTCCCTAAATTCTGTGAAAATTGTGATGGACTTATCTATTTTAGAAACTGGTACCACATTAGCAATTAATCTTGCATAAGTGATGACTCTTATGAATCCAACCTTTAAGAGTTTTCAACTCCTCTTTTACCAATAATGCTACATGTGGGTGCCTCTTTCTTAGTTTTTGTTTGACAAGTTTAATTCCAAGAGCTATAGATAAGTGATGCATTATTAACTTAGGATCTAGTCTAGGCATATCAGTATAAGATCATGCAAATTTGATCTTCTTTTCTTTGAGGAACTCAGTAAATTGTATCTTTTCTTCTTTTGATAATGATTATGCTAGGTTAAAAAATTGAGGAGCTTCTATTTTTTCCAAATTAACTATTTGTTTTGGCTCTATCAGTACTGAAGATCTTTCTTGAAAGTGCTCAGGGAGGATATCAAGAATCTCATCTGTTGGTGCCTGTGAGAGGTTTTCACCATCAGATACATCTTTTATTTTTACTATTTTATAATCTAATACTGCCACAACATGGTTTTCACCATCACTTATTTGTTTCTTTTTATTTCTCAATTTGTGACTAAGAAACTTGATATTCTCCTCTATTAGGTTCACACTCCTTGCATTGATGAAAGAGGGATATGGTGTATAAGCATTTAGATAGTAGGCCAAAGTATAATCATTGGGAAATTTCATGATAGGAGTAGGGTCTAAGTCAGTCCAATCAATAAGGTCAGGGTTTACCAAGGATAATTATTCAGGGACTTTTAAGGAAAATATTGCGTTAGCATCAAAACCATAAACTGACAAGACATGTTCTGTTAAGTTGACTTCTATAGTGTTTAGATCATGAAGAGTCAAATCACCATTATTAGGGTCATTGTTAGTGATATGCAAACCTAACTCTAGAAACTCATCAGTTGAACTATCTCCTTCTTCTCTTATCATATTGGAACTCACATCTTGTATCCTTTGAAGTTCTTCTAGTCCTAGTAAGATGCCAATGTCTTCATTAATTATCGTAGGCATCACCATCTCATCCAATTATATGACAATATTAGCATTATGGGTAGTGTTATAACTTTCTCCTCTTTCCAATAGAGGTGCAAATTTATGGATTACATCTACCTCAATGTCTATGGTATCATCATACATGTGATCCCATTCATAATCATGTGATTCTGTGATATCATCATCAAATTTGTTTAAAAACTCAGTAATAGTTATCTCATGTACCCGATTAGCCATTTGCAGATCAAGGTGGGGTAGATCTAGGACACATAAAACTGCCACTAATTTCCCCTAGTTAAGGTGTGCATCTTTTTGTTGAGGGATTTCTTCATGAGATTCTTCTGTTTGGTGAACATCCAGAGAGTATTCTTCTTCCTCCTTTGCTTCTTAGACATTAGTTTGCGACAAAAAAGGAACATGATGCTCTAGTTTTTCTCCAAAAGTAGGTACATATCATTCTCCTAGGTATTATGGGTCATCATACCAATTTTTAGTAATCTTTCATATTTCCAAGGTATAAGTTCTGTTTCTTCCTCTTCTTCATCATTCCTTTATCAAAGATTGGACCATCTCTTGAGGTGGGGTGTTCTGAATTGTTATTGAAACCTAACCCTGTTTTGTCTTTGGTGTCTTTGAATTCCATGTGTATAGGCTCAATAAGTCATTTTCCTTTATCTCCTAAAGGTCCCTTCCCTTTGTATCCCATTTTTTTGAGAAGGTCATAACCTTTTTCATACTTTTTATGAGATATCTCAACATGTTTTACTTTATTTTCTCTCTTCTCCTCTTTATAGAGCCAAGCCAAGACGACTTTATCTTCTTTTCCATCCTCTTGATAAGTAGAGGCTCTAACCATACCAGTTGGTTTATGAATGTCTTTTCTTTTTGATGCAGCAGGTGTGAAAGAGGGGGAGGGTTTCCTATATGATCTTGGAGACACAAGATTGTTAGCCAATGATGGTTTCATGTCTAGTTTGTGTTCCCCCATGCTAGTTTCTTCAATTTTTAATGTCTTTCCAAAGCTTATCATCACCATGTCTTTAGATATTTCAGCTAGGAACTCTTTTGGGACTTCCTTATTGTGAGAAACCATACTGTCTTCTTTAACATTGTTGCAAGTGTAGCTTGAATCTACAATAATTTTTACTTCTACCCCATTGTATGGGAATTTGATGCATTGGTGGTAAGTAGATGGCACTTCTTGCATTTCATGTATCCAAGGTCTTCCTAGTAATATGTTATAGGAAAATGGTAGATCAAGAACTTGACAAATCACATTGCATTCAATTGGTCCTATTCTTATTGGTAAAACAATTAGCCCTTTGGATGATCTTTCCTCTTCATCATAAGCATTGATGGTTATCTTACTTCTTGAATCATTTATTTTTTTCTGAAAGACCCAATTTCTTGTTTAGATTGAGAGTACATATATTCGACCCCTTGCCTCCATCTATCAATACACATTTTACATGGTGTTTATGGATCAAAAGTTTAATGTGAAGGGGTTGATTATGGGGATGGGTCAAATATTTGTCATCTTCCTCCAAAAAGGAGAGGTAATGAGGAGATGATATGGGATTGACCATTTCTTGGAATTTGTCCACATCTATGTCTTTCAGAACATTTTCAGAATGTAGGGCTTGGTCAATAAATTTCCTATGCACTGAAGAGATCTTTAATAACTCAAATATAGAAATTTGAGCTGAGGTTCTTTGCAATTGGTCAACCAAGTTATTGTTAGCAGATGGTATAGGAATTATTTGTCTTGACATTGCTGGTTTAGGAATTGTGACAATAGGTGGTTTAGATGGTGTTGCCTATTTGGATGAGGAATTAACCCCTTTAATCATGATTTGTGCTTGGCTTCATGTTATCTCATTTGAATGTATTGACTTGTCCTTAACACCTTTGATAGTGATCACATTGATTGATTCACTTTTTATGTCCAACATATTGATCACATTATCATTATGAGAATAGGTGTAATTGACTTCATTTTCCTTTACTTTAGAGGCTTCTCCATTTTCATAGTTGGGAAATGGTTTATTAAATGTCGTGTGATCTTCATTAGATGTATGTCCTTCTAATTTGATCTTACCTCCATCAATGAGATCTTGTATAACGTGTTTGAGCTTAACACAGTCATTAGTCTTGTGTCCTTTATTTTTATGGAAGTCACAAAAGATATTATCATTCCACCACCTTGGTTTTACTTATGGTTCCCATGGTTTTGAATCCAGTATAGTGATGATTTTATTATACAAGAGAGTCTTTAAAACCATATCAAGAGGTTCTCCTAGTGGAGTAAATTTTCTTTGTGGTCTAGACATCCATGGTTTACTCTTGTTGGTATCAGTGTTTTCTCTTGGTATTGTGGTTGTTACCTTAGCTTATTTTCTTGCTTATAGGTTTTTTTTGAGATTAAACATAGTTGGTTTAGCATTTGCATTCGGTGCTTCCACCACTCCATCATTAACAACATTTTTATTCTTGTTCCACCATTTAGGTTTGTTGTTATAGTTGTTACAATATTTATTATCACTTTGGAGTGTGATCTCTCCTTTCTTGACCATAATGTTTTTCAGCACAAATAGCATTCTTTATCATTCTGTCAAAACTAGGGGAATCTTGCATCTGTAGACCATAGTTCATTTTAGGTACTAGGTTATTGACAAAGATTTCCATCTTTTTAGATTTGGGTATTTATCTTGAGTACCTTGTTGGTGTTTGAAAATTTTTATGCTAAATTGAGCAACCAATATACCTCAAGACTGATGTTAGGAGTGGTTAGTTCCAAGTGTGAAAGCTCTGTAAGGTAACTGGACCAACTATAGGTTCAAGACTGCACTCTTCTGCTTCTGGCTCTGCAAAACCAAGGTGGGTGCACCTAATCTAGACTAAACTCAAATCTTTACCACACCTTCTACATCTGGATTTAAACAACAAATTAATGGTAAGTAGGTAGTAAATTCCAACCTAGCATTCAATGAATCTCCACTACCATGGGTGGAATAAGTAGGACAACACCTCAAAAGATAAAGAATTTTATACTGAGTTTGATTTATATTTGTGGGATAGAACATATCCAAACAACTCCAAATTTATATCTCCACAGAAAATACTTGCTTTAGATCAGTGCCTTATCCATTGGGAAAAAAAATACATACAATATTGAAAAAGGAACACCTTAAAGGCTAAGATGCAAAGCCATAAACATAAAAAATATCATATTTCTCACTACAGGATCCTTACATAGATATCCAGACTAAATTAATGTAATATTCAAAAGATTTGTGTGTAAGAAAATACACCTTCATGAAATTAAGATTAAGAGCAACAATTCTATGAAAGATAAAACAAAATAATCTAAGAATTGAAGCTAAAATCTATATCATCTCATGGTTCTCTATCCAAGCTTTTTTAAGAGAGCTCTTAGGCTTAATCTCTCTCAAAGATAATCCTAGAACAAGATATGAATGGTAAACAAATGCTCAAATCTAGCTAGAATGCTCAAAATGCTCCAAGATATGTTATAAAACAACAAATGCTCCTAAACATGATATGATAAAATGCTATGCAAATGCAAAAATTCTCTCAAAAATATCTCCAATGCTATCAAATGCTCTAAATATGCCTATAGTAAGGATGCTTTTTCTCTTGAAATTCTTGGATCCCAAACACAGAGGAAATGACTTGTATTTATAGCATTTCTCCAAGGGTAGGGGGTAGAGTGAGTTGATCATGATCAAAGTTTGTTTAAGTCAAAAGCTTTGAGGTGTTTTCAAATGGAGGGAAAGTTGGTTGGTTGTCTCAAAGATATTAGGAATTAAATAACTCAATCATTTAATTAAATTAGCCATGGAAGGGTGATTGGGTTGGATTTGATCTTTTTGATTTGAACTATACAATTGAAAAATCAATTGCATAATTTGATTAATCCCTTTAGGCTTGAATTTAATTATTTGTTCTTTTAATTTGATTTGATTTTTTTTCATTTGATTTGATAAATGTCCATTTGATTTGATCCATTTGTTTGCATTAAGATGATATTTTAAGGCATTTGCTAAGATTTGCAATTTTGAATGCTTGAGATACACCTTGTCAATTTTAGGTGTCTACAAATGCCCCTCTTTGAATTGATGTACGAAGTGCATTGATTCAAAGAAAGTTTGATTGTCCTGATTGTTGATTCAATGCTGATGAGCTGATTGACTGATATGAAATTTTGATATGAAACCCTAATATGAAACCCTGATATGAAATCCTGATATGAAACCCTGATATGAAACCCTGATATGAAACTCCGATATGAAATCCTGATATGAAACTCTGATATGGAAATCCAATATGAAACCCTGATATGATGCTCTAATATGAAAATTTTCAAAATTTTAATGCCCCAAATTTGATACAAGATATGATGCAGAATCCTAGTTTGATGATATGATGATGCCCCCTCGGAAATGAAATCATATTGATCGTATGTAAAAGTTTTTGATGAACAATGCTAATAGAATAGATCCAAGATGATTGCATTTCTGATATAAATGATTTTAAAAAAGATGTTGAACAAATTCCCCAGTATGAAGAATATGCAGATTAGGTTTGACTGGTTCAAAAATCTCATAAAAATAGCTTAAATAGGTTGAAAAACCCAAGTTTACTATTCATTTTCACTTTTCACTATTGATATTTTGCTTTGAGTCTCTGACAATTGACAGTGATGGTGATCCCCATTCAAGAGCATAGGTTCAAGTGAGCACATAGATATCAAAGACCTCCTGACTATGGGCCTCTAGTGAGTGGTTTGAACTCTCTTAGTGCATTTATCGCTCGTAAAATAGCATTTAATACATGTTTTTACTGCTTTCTAGGAAAATTTTAGCAAAATGTCATGTAGGATAGGTAAAATGTTGCGTAGGGCAAAGAAAATCCACGTCCATAGTGAAAAGCCACGTAGGCACAATCCTTAGCCGCATAGGAGCTAGGGTAAAATTGTCACCCAAAAAGTAATGAGCTGCCTAGAAAAACCCTAGTTTTTAAAGGCCACGTATGAGGTGTGAAAATCTGTGTAGGTGTGTAAAAGACCACCTAATTTTTGAAGCACCACCTTCGAGTGGTAAAGAGCCACTTTTAAATTTTTAAAAGCCGCGGGGCTTAAAAAGCTGCATACACTAAGTTAAGTGCCACCTACCATAAAATTGGAAATTTGATAGAGGAAAAAGATGAACTTAGTTTGATTGATCGTTAAGATGATCCAATTAGGTTCCAAGCTAAAAAATGTTCATCCAAGATGTCACGTAGTGTTTAGGATATTAGAAAAGTCATAATGATGAATGTTTGATAGGTCAATCAGATATGATTAAAAATGATTACGAATTGTCCTTGTGTCTCAAGATATAGAGGTTAGGAGAAATAAGTTTATATGCTCAAGTTAGAGAAAAGATAGATTTAATGTTTTGTTATTGACTTAGAATGGTTCACCAAGAGAAAAACTAACATGATGCACTTTGTTTAAAAATGTAGGAGCATTACCATAAGTTGTGGGTATAGGGTGTAGTGTTATGGATTTTTGATTTAGTAGATGAGCTTATGCCTCCTAAGAGGCATACTATTGAGACATGTGGACTGAGTTTCCTTTTAGATCTCCCTTGGTCTCAGTTGAACTGAGGTTTGTTGATAGCTATGGCAGAGCGATGGCACTCTGACCATAATACATTTCATTTACCTCTTGGTGAGATGACTATTACACCAGAGGATGTGTATAGATTATTGAGGATCCTGACTCATGGAGAGTGGGTGTATTATGATTCAGTGTATGATAACAGTGTATGCAGACGGGTGTTTGGAGATAACACTATTGCTGATGATTGCATTACTTAGGCATAGTTAGCCTCATTTCCCACTTTACCAGTGTTATTAGGAGCTGTGATTGAGGGATTACTTTTGCCAGATAGGAGAGGTCATGGTTTTACAGTCGGATGGGGCAAAATTTTAGAGGACCTAATTACACATCCACTGAGTTGGATTGGGGATCTTGTGTATTGGCATAGTTATATCATGATCTTCATGAGATTGTATATCGACGTAGTGCAACTATTTCTGCAGGTGTGGTATTATTACAGTTATGGACTTGGGAGCATCTACCTATTACGAGGCCAGTCTCAGCTTGAGTTTGGGCTCGTGATTATCCTTATGCTTTTCTATATGACGACATGGTTTTCTAGCATCGTTTGGGCAAGGTCAATTTTTGGAGACGTACCATTGATGATATTGACCAGGTAGTATGGAGGCCATATCTATAGTATGAGAGGTGGTGGGATGATGATGACGAGTTACCATATATGTTTACACCTAGATGGATGATAGGCCGATCACCATTAGTGACTGAGATATTTTGCTATGGAAGAGTACTTTGTCAGTTCAGCCAGATGCAAGATATGCCACAAGGTATGGCACTTTATGCCAGGGTACAGGCTAAGAGATTGATGTGGGGGGCACAGGTTGACTACCGATCAACTTGTTTGCAGATTGATCAGCTCAGGTATGGGGTATGGGATATGATGCCACAGGTTGCAGATGCAGGGATGTCGGCTGAGTATCGTGAGTGGTTCTTGTGACATTGGTTCATTCATTTCATTGATCTAGCAGAGCCCATTCTTGATATTTACAAGCTCTTGGATGATGATGGAGATGATGGTGATGATGGGGATGATGGCAACAGACCACACAGGCATAGAGTTCAGAGGGTACCTAGGGTGCCTTGGGTACAGAGAGTAGTTGGACCTCAGATGAGAGGTGGACATGTGAGAGGCTGAGGTGACAGATTTAGGTAGCCTAGGTAGAGACAAGCATAGGAGTATAGGTACCTCAGGGTCAGGCTCCTTTGAGAGTTGATGTAGATTGGGCCAGACACAAGCATAGAGGTGTCCAGGTGGCCAGACAGGTTCCAGTTCAGGGATAGATACCATAGGTTGATCCATATGTTAGTACAATATAAGTGATACCTTAGGTACCCTTAGTTCCTAAGGGCACCACAAGCTCCTACAACATCACAGGAAGCTCTAGTTCCTCCCATTATAGATGATATAGTGCAATATGCTTAGGTTTTATAGGCATGGATGACTGTAGTGACAGCTAGATTGGATCATGTTACAACTATGTTGCAGCAGTTTCTGGCTACTCTGGCTCAGTTACCTACTAGTGCGAGCACAAGTCAGGCACCTCCTAGTGCATAGGATAGAGCAAGTGATAGGGATCCTGATGGTGCATGGGGTTCTGGCATAGTTTTAGCCAGAGATAGATTAGGTGCCCTTGCTGGGTCATGAGACAGATTGGGACCCATGATATACAACATTGATGATGTATCATATGTATTTTTGATCAGGACTTTGATGTATGGACCATTGTATTGATGTACCTTTGATGTACTAATTTATGTTATAGACATTGATGATGGACATTTATCTATGATGATATTTGATTCCTCCTTTGATGATGTTATGTGATTTTCTTTTATGCATATCTACATGTTTCTATGATGCATTTATTTCTATTGTGCTATGGATGCACATGTCTTAGAGTAGGACATAGATAAATGGATGCAAATGATGTGAATGCAATTGATCTCTATATGCTTTTCTGATTTAACCATGTATGGATTATACAATGCAATGAATGTAATACTTAGTGCTGTGATAAATGAAATGCAGCTTTCTTTTTGGTTTTGGATGTATCCAATTTTAACTTATGATATGCAGTTCTAAATGATGATATGGATAATGAATAATGATTAATGTTTCTTTTTCTTGTTTTTCTCTTGACATGAATATATAATGAATAATGACTAATGATTATGAATGCAAAGGAAAATCTCATTTTGAATGACTTGAAACTAGTAAATTTGATGAAGTGTTGTCAACTTTATCCCCCCCCTTGAACTTGGAAAATTGCTAGAAAGATAAGCCATTTGAGAACTAAGCTTTGGAGAATGCATTTAAGCTAAAAAGAAACATGCAACTAATCTAACATGAAAAATGCAATTAATCTAACATGCAAAATGCAACTAATCTAACATGCAAAATGCAACTAATTATCCTTGAGGTTTGAGAAAGAGATGCAAAATGAGATATATTTTCATCATATAGTGTTGTGGAGCTAGGAGTCGATAAAATCCATACTGGTGCCACAATGAACATACAAATATCAATATGACTTTTCCTTGTGTGGTAACCCCTTCTACGAAACCAAGTACAACCCTCACTAGTTGAATGACCAACTATGGGAGTATGAATACCGGTTTAATCGAATTCAATGTTGCATGTGGAATGTCCTCTATGGTTCTTTGATGACCATGTCCTTAGATGAATTAACACAATTTAAACAATCTTCCTCAAAATAGTCACTCAAAAGCTTAAGAAAACATCATGTCTCTTATCATTACCAATCTAGTCAAAACATCATTGATTAACTAAAAAGAACATGACTCAAAAAAGTTAATGAAAAAAAACTCATCAAAAAATCCAAGTGTTTGTGAAATGTGTCAAGATTTTCAAATAAGAATTCCAGACAATCTGATCATTTAGGGTGTGTCAATTCTTAATCCTGATTAAATAAGGCAATGAGATTCAAGGATCATGTTATGCGATCAAACTGTGTAGGGTTGAACAATGATATTCATCAAAGGTTCCAAAATGTCTCTCCTGAATTTGAAAATCTACTTCTGATGTGTGACCAAAATGTTGCACTATTGAATCTATTTGGTACCAAAATCCATGATGTGTGCCCCCAATTGATAAATGTGATCAAAGTGAAACTGAGGGCAAATAAACCTAGAATGCAACAAAATGTAGCTCTGGGACTTTATTAGGGCAATGCACAAATGATGGATGCAATGAGATGGACAAGTGAGATGAGGAAACCGCAATATGTACAAATGCAACTAGGAAACACCTAAGGGACAAAAGGCGCCTGTTTCCACGTTTTCACCTCTTGGGCTTATTGCTCTTTTTCTTTTTTTTTCTTTTTTTTTTAACTACCAAGGTGCCTATTGCTAGGTTTTCACCAAGGCACTTTTTTCTCTTTTTCAAATGTTATTGGCTTTTTGAATTTTCTAATTTTTTTTGGTATTTTTGATCATTTCCCCTTTTTTTGGTATTTTTTTATCTTTTCTCCTTTTTTTGGTATTTTTGAATTTTCCCATGTACAAGGGTGATACTTGACTCATTTGATACTCTCAACTTATACTCTTTATTCTAATATTCTTTCCTCTAAATTAGGTGTGGAACCTCTTAAGATGAATGCTATTGATAGGTTATAGCAATTCATCACCATCACAATCAGCCAATTTGTAGGTCCCCATTCCAAATGAAGAAACAATGACAAAAGGACCAAGCCAATTTGCTTGCCACTTCCCTTTCTTTTCTCTATCAGCCTAATTTTTTGGATTTTCTCTCAATACTAGATCTCCTATTTGAAAGTTTCTTGGCTTGATATGCTTGT
Source organism: Thuja plicata (assembly GCA_018584345.1). NCBI lineage: Eukaryota > Viridiplantae > Streptophyta > Pinopsida > Cupressales > Cupressaceae > Thuja > Thuja plicata. The sequence goes on along the minus strand of MU228059.1, from coordinate 1,625,589 downwards.
TATAGTTCCTATAAATTTGATTCTAATACACTTTCAAATGATCATAGGCTTGAGTTTGATGTTCCTCCAACAATTCCAATTGTTGAAGGTAGGAAACTCTATAATCCTCATCCATTATTAATCCATGCAATGAAACTCTGAGGGATGGTATTTCAACTTCTAAAGCAAGAACAGCTTCGGCCCCATAAACCAAAGAAAAAGGTGTAGCTCCTATCGGGGTTTGAATACTAGTCCTATAGGCCCATAATGATGGATTGATTTGAAGGTTCCAATCCTTTCCTGATTTTCCAATGGATCTCTTAAGGATTTTAAGGATGTTCTTGTTGGTGGCTTCTACTTGTCCATTACCTTGGGGATAGTAAATGGATGAAGAGTGATGTGTAATGTGGAATGTGTCACAAAGTTCATCAATATCTTTGT
>MU228059.1:1562319-1625044 GCA_018584345.1 Thuja plicata | reverse complement strand
GTGCTGGTGCATGAATCAAGTTTCCATGGTATTGACATTTCTCGCAAACTTTAACATATTGACAAGCATCTCTTTCTAAGGTTTTCCAAAAGTACCCCATACATAAGATTTTCTTAGCTAGGTTTAACCCATTTGAATGTGACCCACAAATACCCTCATGGATTTCTTTTAAAGCTAATTTTGATTCATCTTCCTCTAGACATCTAAGGAGTCTTCCATTGAGACATTTACGATACAATGTGTCAGAAAGGATAGTATAACGGGCGACTTGTCTTATGCAATTTTTCTTTTGAGTGCATGTTTGGTCTATAGGTAGGGTTTGATTTATGAGGTAGGAATAGATGGGTCCATACTATGGAGAGTCATGTCCATGTAAAATGAAAATAATTTGGTTATCAGGTAGGTCAAATGTTGGTTTCACCAATTCTTCCACCAAGAACTCATACCTTTCATTTTGATCGGGTAACTGAAGTAAAGATGCCAAAGTAGCCATTGCATCTATTGCTCTATTCTTGTCTCTTGGAATTTGTGCAAAAGTAATCAAAACAAAGTACTTCTTCCAGTTACCCACCAACTTCTTGTAAGGCAACAATTTTTCATCCTTAGTATTATATTCATCATTAACTTGAGTAATGACTAATTGAGATTCCCCATAGACTTGTAATTTTGTGACATTCCATTCCAAGTTTGTCTTGATTCCTATGACCAAAGATTCATACTCTTCTATGTTATTGGTGCAAGGGAACAATAACTTGTAAGATTTTGGGATTGTGTAACCTTGTGGTGTAATCAAAAGAATGCCTGCTCCACTGCCATTTTGGGTATACGATCCATCAAAGTATAGAGTCCATGTCTTAGCTTTGACATTCACAATTTCAGAATTTGGGAATTCCACTTGTATAGGATGTGTAGATTCTTGAGGATATTCAGCCAATTGATCAACTATAACTTGACCTTTGATTGCTTTCATATCAACATATTCAATGTCAAATTCACTAAGTACCATGACCCACTTCGCAATCCTTCCTGTTAAAGTTGTTTTGTTGAGTAAGTATTTCAAGGGATCAATTTTAGCTATGAGTTTCACCTTATGCAACAACATATAGTGTCTTAACTTTTGAGAGGCAAAAACCACTGCTAGGCAAGCCCTTTCCATGAAACTATAATTTAACTCATATTTGATCAAGGTTCTACTCAAATAGTAGATAGCTCTTTCTTTCCCTTCATCATCCTCTTGTGCCAATAAGACTCCTAAAGATCTTTCAATTGCTGAAATGTAGAGTAATAAAGATTTTCCTTGAATTGGTGACATTAAGGTAGGTGGATTCATCAAGTATGTTTTCAACAATGAAAAGGCTTTATCAAACTCCTCATTCCATGTGAAGACGGTGTCTTTATGTAGTAACCTAGTGAAAGAATGGCATTTTTTTTCCAATTGAGAAATGAACCTTCTTATAGATTGAAGTCTTCCTTGAAGTGACCTCATTTGACTAATATTCCTTGGAATTTCCATGTCCATTATTGCTTATACCTTTTCAGGATCTACTTCAATACCTTTTGCTAAAACAATGTACCCTAGGAGTTTTCCAGATTGTACCCCAAAAGCACATTTCTTTGGGTTTAGTCTCACCTTGAATTTTTCTAGCCTTGTAAAAATATTTTCAAGTATGGATAGATGATATTTTATTTTATGCGACTTAGCTAAAATTTCATCCACATTATCTTCCATAAAGGTGTGCATCATGTCATGAAAAATGGTAGTCATGGCTCTTTAGTAAGTGTCTCCGACATTTTTAAGACCAAAGGGCATTACATTCCAACAAAAAGTACCCCATGGGCATGTAAAAGTTGTCTTCTCTTGATCCTTAGGTGCTATGTGAATTTGGTTATACCCACTAAATCCATCCATAAGTGAAAGCATAGAATGACCCACAGTGAGATCCATAATAGCATCAATGCTAGGTAAGGGAAAGTCATCTTTTGGACAAGCAAGGTTTAAATCTCTAAAATCTGTGTAGACTCTTATGGTTTTATCATTTTTGGTATCAGGTACAATATTGGAGATCCATTTGGCATATGCTATTACTCTTATAAATCATGCCTTGAGCAATTTCTCCAATTCAACTTTGACTAATAGGGCTATATGTGGATGCATTTTCTGCAACTTCTACTTTATGAGCTTAACCCCTGGTTTCACATTTAAGTGATGCATTATGAAACTTGGATCTAATCCAGGCATGTCAACATATGACCATCCAAATTTTATTTTTTTCCCTTGAAAGAATGCAATGAACTCTTCTCACTCTAAAGGACTCAAAGATGTTGCTAAGTGAATTAATTTAGGATCCTTTTCTATTCCAATGTTAACCTTTTCTATGGGTTCAATAAGTATAGGTGATATTTCATCTCTGTGAGCTAGTAAGGTGTCCAACCTCTCTCCCTTAGGTGCCGTAGTTGGGTTTTCACCTTCAGAAACATCCTTTATTTTTACTTTTTTTGGGTCTAGCACTGCCACATGGTGGTTTTCACCACTAGGCCTTCTCACTTTTTTGTATATTTTATCTTCATTCTTTGGATTAAGAAGTTTAACACCTACCCCTATCATCATGTTCAGAGTGACTTCATTGGTGGAAGAATTGGGTTCGACCACATTGAGGTATAAGGCCATTGAATTGTCATTTGGGCAGTAGAGTAAGTCATTTAACTCGGACAGATCCCAATCAATAAGTTCAGGATGCATTAAGGACAAAGAATCATCGATAGGACTTTCATTTGAAGGATTTAAGGACATGACTTCATTATATGGTTCATACATTTTATCATCATGGTCTATGACATTTGCCTCTTCAAGATGGTCCATGAAAGAAGGATCAAAATCCTCTTTGTCAGATTCCTCTAAGATTTCTATGGGAAAGAAAGCATGTGGATTAAACACTAGGTTAGAATCTCCAACCCATGAAGGTACCCAAGGTTCACCTACCCATTGAGTTAAAGGACATGCTTGTTCTATGTTGACTTGTTGAGGTTCAATTGACGTTTGAGTTGAATTCAAACCTTGAGCCATATGTTATGGATTATCAACTTTAGGAGGAGTTACATAAGTGTGAATGGTATCAATCTCTATGTCATGACAATATTCTTTGAAAAAGGAATCCCACTCATAATCTATAGAATCATCTTCACTTTCAGAACCTACCATATGAATATGTGCATGGAAATCATGCATGGGACTTGAACTTTCTCCTTTGTATTGAAAGCCTATGTTGACTTTCTCTTCTTTGGCTCTCCAAACTGGTTCAATAGGTTCTAAAAACAATCTATGTAAAAATCCTAAGGGTCCTCTTCCTTTATACCCCATTTTATTCATGATATCAAATCCTTTTCCATATTGATCAGTTTGGATATTGATATGTTGCACCCTTTCATTGGAATTATCTGAATTATCATCCTCTTTATAGAGCCATTGTAATACCTCATCATCTTCTTCGTCTATTTATTGTTTGTCACATTCCCTCACAAAATGGGCATTGTATTTATGAGTTTGATGATCTTTGGATGGTTTCCCATGTGTCCTTGGAGATGTAGGTAAATCAAAGAGGGAAATGGAATATTGCCCTACTCCTTTTGAGTTAATTTTACATTGTTTCTCAAATTGATGCATTAGGTCACTCATCTTTTCATAGTGATCCTTCTTAGTTTGTTCTCTTTCTTCCTTAGTGGGTTTAGAAGATTCTAATATTAATGTTGAAGTTTGAATTGAAGTATCCTTTGAATTTGAACCCTCGTAACTCATATTTTCTTTTCCCTTAGTCGACGTAGTTGAGTTAGTTTGAATAGGGTTAGGAGTAGATGTGACATTCGATGTTGGTTCTGACTTTTCCTCTTTTGATTCTTCCATGGTAATATCAAGGATAACTCTTTCCCTATTATAAGGAATATAAAATTCATGACTTGGCTTCAAAGTATTACAATATTGGAATTGGTTTGAATCTCCTCCAATTGTGATCTCCTCCCCTAGGTATGGAAATTTTATGCATTGGTGATATGTAGAAGATACCACTTGCATCTCATGTATCCAAGGCCTACCTAGTAGGATGTTGTAGGTCAATTTCATGTCAAGGACCTGACATATAGTGTCTTTTTTGATAGGTCCCACTTGAATTGGTAGAATGATCATACCCTTTGAAGATATTTCCTCTTCATCATAAGCCTTAATAGTTATTTGCTTATTTGGATCAATGGAAGACTCGGATAAACCTAATGACTTGACAAGGTTTAAATTGAAAATATTTAGACCAGCTCCACCATCTATGAGAACTCTCTTAACCCTATGTCTTTGAATTAATACCTCTATATGCAAGGGTAAGTTTTGAGGATGTGTGACAGACATGTCATCTTGTTCCGAAAAGGAAAGACAGTGAGGGGCTATGAGGTGCCCTACCATGTTTTGAAATTTGTCTTCCTCCAAGTTTATAGGAACCATGGTCTCACACAAGGATTTTTCTAGAATCTCCTTGTGATTAGGAGATAATTTTAACAACTCCAAAATTGATATTTAGGCTGGAGTCTTTTGCAATTGATCCACCAAACTATAAGGCTTTGTAGTGGGTGGTATTTGTTTAGCTAAAATAGTTGGTTTCTTAGGACCAATAGTAATAGGAGTAACCCCTTGTAAGGTAATCTTTGAGGCTTGTCCCCTTGTGATGGCATTAGCAAACCCTTGAATAGATTGGTCTTTAACCACAACAAAATTGATGGTATTGTCATAAGTATGAGCAAAGTTAACATTATGACTACCTTTTACATTATTTGCATTGTTTCCTCCATTGTTGGAATTAGAAGATTCTCCCTTTTCATGCTTATAAAAATGAGTTTTAAAGGTTGTGTGATCTTCATTAGTTTGAGGTCCATCCACCTTTATCACATTGTTGTCTATGAGATCTTGTACCACATGTTTGAGATGTAGACAATCATTGGTCTTATGTCCCCTATTTCGATGATAGTCACAATGGTTATTCTCATTCCACCATTTTGGCTTGATGTGAGGTTCATATGGTTGAGCCTTTGGTAGATCGATAAGTTTATTTGCAATAAGTGTCCTTAATACATTTTCCAATGGTTCACCCAAAGTAGTGAATGTCCTCTTGGGTGTAGGTGCAAAGAACGGTTTAGGCTTAGAAGCCCCTTGATTATTCCCAAAGTTGTTATTAGTGTTGTTGTTGAAGGGCACTTTGGGTGCTTGATTCACATTATTGGCTTGAGCTGAGTTTTGAGTGAGATTGAAAGGGATAGCTTTTAAAGTATTATCATCCACCACTCCATCATTAACCACTCCTTTATTGTTGTTATTCTTTGTCCAATAGAGACTGTTGTTGTTGTTGTTATTCCAATTTTGATTGGTGTTGGAGGTATTGTTGTTGTTGTTATTCTTGTTATCTTTGTAGAATTTGATTTCTCCACTTTTTACCAATACCTCTTCTATTGTCACCCCATTCTAAATTAAGTCTTGGAATGATCTAGGACATTGTAGCCTTAATTGATAGTTCATTTCATGATTTAAGTTGTTCACAAAAATATCCATCTTTACCTTTTTGGGTACACTTCGAGGGTATCTAGCAAATACTACTCTCCATCATTGTAGGAAAATTAGGAATACCTCTCCTTCTCTTTGTTTGGTGTTGCATAGATTTAGCATTGCAACCTCATGTTTGATGTTATAAGAATAGTGAGTTACAAATTTAGAGGCCAATTCCTCAAAGGTTTTAATTCCTGAGGGTAATTTTGAGAACCACTCCATTGCCATACCTCCCAAACTTCTAGGGAATAACCTCATAAGGTAAGTTGTGTCATGCATGAACTCTAGACTTAGGGCACAAAATTCCATTAAGTGATCTTGAGGATTAGATGTTCCTTCATATTTATCATATTTCAGATAAATAGCCTTTGTTGGAAATGGTATCATGACTAAAGACTTGTCAAAAGGAAATGGACACAAGGCTTCAATAGAAAAAGGTTTAGGAGCCCCACTTTGTTTTAATGTGTCCAATTGTATCTAGAAAAGCTGGAATTGTTTGTTCATGACATCAATGGGGTTAGCCTCTGCTTCTTCTTGTTTGAGTTTGGTGACATCATAATTGTGTGGAAGCTTGAGACCCGTTTGTGCTAGGTCTAGGAAGTAATTATCTTTGTCTTTTTCCAACACTTTTCCATGAGTTTCATAAAAAAGGGGATTTGCATAGCCTTAGTAACCTTTTCATCAGTTAACTCCTCATCATTAGGGTCTATATTTCCCCCGTTGTTGGTATTGTTCATCCCTTGATTGTTAGGATCCATGTTTGTCCCTCCGTTGATATTGTTGTTGGATCCTTTGTTGTTAGGATCAACATTTCCTTGTTTGTTCATATCCTTGTTCATGTGATTAATCTGATTAGGATCTATATGGCCAAATGGAAAAGACATCCTTGGCTCTGTTTCCTTGATGGGTTTGTGTAAGGGTCTTGCAGAAAAAGGATCACCCGAAAAGGGACACTCTTGTCTCAGATAAGATCTGTCAGGTTGTAGGGTAGTCTTGATGTAATGAGATCGAGTAAAAACCAGCATTAACATATGTTAAATTAAGATCTCATGTTTCAAACTCGCTTAAATGACCAATCCATGAACAAAATTGCAAAATGTCCAATAATTGCAGATTCTGATCAAGTTAGGTATCCACGGTGGTAGAACGTCCAAACGGGTATCCAAAAATCAAAATTTTTTTTTTCAATCCTTCAGAAGATACAAACTATTTTCCCTTTTAAAATTCTAGGTGGCTCTTACCTATGTGTAGGTGGCCTTTAAATGTTACCACACGGTTACTGGAAAATCTTTACGTGGCGCTCTGCAGTTGATAGGCAGCGTTTATCTGTTGACAGGCAGTTTTGAAGTATTTGTACGTGGCTCTTTCCAGGTAACACACAATTGTTTAATGTTATTAAGAGGCATTTTAAAATTGACATGCGGCCCAATTTTGTTTTCAAGCAGCTCTGAAATGATGATACGTGGTGCTTTACTGATCAAAGTTGATTTTAACAATTTTAATGGTATTTTCTGGGTTTAAAATTTTAAAGTCTTTGATCAGATTTATCAAAAACTATTCTTGCATGAAAATGAAGTACAAATTCAACACACACATAAAATTTGCACCATATCCCTAAAACCACACTAAAAGTGTATGTTCTCAGATGTTTTAACAGGTTTGCACAAGAAATTCTTCCAATCAATCTACCTTAGTGTCAACAAATTTGGCTTTTAATCATGGCTCTACAAAGGTAGGTTTCCTACTTTATGAGGTCTCAAAAACTATTCTAGTCTAAACCTTGACAAGATCCTTTACCCCTTTGAGGGATTCCCACACGCACAAAAGTATGATTTTGTGCAATCCTAAAGGACTACTAGAGGAAGTGAGGATGGCTTGCACAAGTTTTAGTCACTTTTCGATTAAGGTAAAGTGCATTATTTATAGTGGGTCAGACGATATTGTGGTTAAAGAAAATATCTCCCACTTTGGGTAATTCCCTCTCACTGTCCTTGTAAGGCAATTCGTAGGAGGTAGGCCCTTTAAAGCTCTATTTAGCTAGCATGTTCATGAAAAGAAAGAATTTGAACTCAGTCCAACAAGTTTGGGAATCCGATTCACTCAAAGAGTGAAGATCATATCCTTATTTTTTTTCTTTGTTCTAAAAACCTCAAACAGATCTTTTTATTTTCAACCTCCTGATAAGGAGGTTCTTAGAAATGAAGTGTGTGATTCAATTAATCTTTTCTTTCTTTTTACTACCCAAACTTGACACTTTTGACTTTTTGATCAACTTTGAAAAGTTGAGAGCATATACTTGATGTCTTATTCAAATAGAAAATAGTAAGGTGTCCTTATTTAAACTAGATTCAAATGAATTGCCCCAAGTTAATTAATGCAAGCTTGATTAGATAAGTACCTGATTTCGAAGCTAGCAAGGCTAGGCGCATTTTTGAGTATTTTGGCTTGTTTTTACTCACCTAGTGGCAATCGTTCCCACTCTATCTCCTCCAACAAGTTAGTCAGCACAAAGCGATGCAAAGTGAAGGAAACTTAGAAAAACTCAAATGACAAAAAATACCTCCTAAAAGTTCTTTTAGTGAATGATTTAAAAATTAAAGCTTTTAAAGAAGTTAGCACAAAAATCAATTAGAGAGTAGGAAATTTTTGTTTATAAGCAAAAAACACCTTAATGTAGTGATCATACAAGTGTTCTTCCTCAAATAAACTCTCTAACAAATTTTCTGTATGTATTTCCTTATCATTCTTGGTTTTGATTCTTACCTCTTTGCTATGCTTTGAGATCCGCTTCTCTGGTTTCTGCACCTTGGGGTGATTTTTAATCTGCAGGACAAGAAAACACAGAGAATTACAACAGTGACATAATTAATCAAAATATGATTTAAAGCAAAAGTGATTACACGGTATTTAATAGCTAAAAAGCGGCTATCAAATGTTCTTAAGTGTAAATTGAAACTTTATACGTGGCTTTTAAATCTTAACATGCGGCTCTTAAAATATCATAGGCGGCTAATTAAAAAGAGCAGGCAGTACAGAAAGTGTAAAAGGTAGCCAAAGATTGTTGTTAAGAGGCTATTGAAAAATCCTAGGCAGTGCACTTTATCTAGCTAGAGACATGATTTATCTGGTAGATGGCCTAATTTATCTAAAACATGACAGCAGAATGAAAGATGGAGATGAATCAAGATCCGTAGGTGGCATTTTTGTGTTCACAAGCAGCTCTTAGCATCGTATACGCGACTCTTCTCCTATTTTCTGCAAGAAAAACACCAAAAACAAAGAAAACAAACCAAATCTTGTGATAAAAATGTTAGTAAAGAGGCTTAGAGCCCCACAGTGGGTACCATTATGTGTGTAAGAAAATACACCTTCATGAAATTAAGATTAAGAGAAACAATTCTATGGAAAGATAAAACAAATTAATCTAAGAATTGAAGCTAAAATCTATATCATCTCATGGTTCTCTATCCAAGCTTTGTTAAGAGAGCTCTCAGGCTTAATCTCTCTCAAGGACAATCCTAGAATGAGATATGAATGGTAAACAAATGCTCAAATCTAGCTAGAATGCTCAAAATGCTTGAAATGCTCCAAGATATGTTAGAAAACAACAAATGCTCCTAAACATGATATGCTAAAATGCTATGCAAATGCTGAAATTCTCTCAAAAATCTCTCCAATGCTATCAAATTCTCTCAATATGCCTATAGTAAGGATGTTTTTTCTCTTGAAATTCTTGGATCCCAAACACAAATGAAATGGCTTGTATTTATAGCATTTTTCCAAGGGTAGGGGGTAGAGTGAGTTGATCATGATCAAAGTTTGGTTAAGTCAAAAGCTTTGAGGTGTTTTCAAATGGAGGGAAAGTTGGTTGGTTGTCTCAAAGATATTAGGAATTAAATAAATCCATCATTTATTTAAATTATCCATGGAAAGGTGATTGGGTTGGATTTGATCTTTTTGATTTGAACTATACAATTGAAAAATCAATTGCATAATTTGATTTTTTCCTCAACCAGCAGGCCCTCTAAGCTTAAAAAGAAATAAAGAGGATTGGCAACTTAGGAGTCTTGATTTCTTATTCTTCACAAAGAAGAAGAGCATACTCTCCTATCCATTCCATTTTCTCCCATCAAGCACATCATGCAAGTTCTTTCCCTTGAATTATCAAACTCAAAACCTAGTCCCCCATATTGAGTTTCTGATTTTTCAACTTGGAAAAAGAGCATAATCCTCTAGTTGGACTAAGATTCAAATTCAAATCTGACAATTAGGTTCCTATTTAAAGAATTTAACCAAAAGTACTTTTGAGAAAATTAAAGTTCATTTCTCCAATTTCTATTCAAATCGTAACTTGATGTTTGGGGTTCTGATTTTCTATGAAGGAAAAGATCATACTTCTCTAATCAAGTTATGAAGTGGATACAAAATGTGTTAAATTCCTAAAATTGCAAGAATGTTTGGTTGAAATGTGCAAGGCAACCTAAAAAACCACTTGTTAGTAGTTTTTACTCCATCTTCTTGACCAAAGATGTCTTCAACAACATCCTGCAATAACTAATTAGGCTGCTCAAATGATCAAATTCATCCAATAACATACGAAGTCAGCTGATTAGTTGAAAATTTTATAAAATATGCTAGAAGACTAACCAAATGCGACTCTAAACCTAACTGAATGTGATGTTCTTTACCAGATGTGATTCAAGATTTACCAAATGTGATGAAAGATCCTAAAGGTGATCTCCTACCTTAAATGTGATTTTGAATTTACCGGATGCGAGCTTTTACCAAAAACAAACCAGGATTAGCAGGATGCAATTCAAGATATAAGGGATGCGGGATTATTTTTGGTATGCGATCCTTTGCTCCTAAATGTGATCCTTTTCTCCTAAATGTGATTATGAATCCAAAAGCAGAGAACAAAAGATGATTAAATTGGTCAAATTAGTGAGAAACTGAGGGCTTTGCCCCACAGTGGGCACCAAAAATGTGTGTGAATATTGTACCTGCAAGCTGCAACACAACACTTCAATATGTCATTACATCAATGGTTAGAATCATCAAATTTAATTGGAAAACATAGAAAAACCAAAGGAAACTGACATATTTCTTTCTATCTAAGAAGAGTAAGATTTAAGCTATAATTGCCCTCAGATTATACATAAATGAGTGACATATTCTGTCCTAGAATGAAACATTCATCAAGAAATGAAGCTAATTAACATACAACTCATGCTTAAAATGATGCAAAAGTTCAATTAAAGCACAAATGAAGATCATCTAATTATCTATGTGAGATTATGAAACAAAAATGACACCATAATAGTGTAAATGAAATTATAAGATTAAGGGCCAATTGAGCTCAAAATTCAATCCTTTTATGGAAGAATTTAAGGAATGAGTGGTTGAGATTGATTTGTGAGGAGAGGCAGGGATTGAATCTTTGGTGATCCATGTGAGTGATCCATGTGAGTGAACTCTCATTGGCATGGATTGACATTCCATGTGCAAGTGATGAGTTGTAATTAGAGACTTTATTTAATTCCTTTTAATTAATTACTTTAGCCATGGATTTAATTGGGTTGATTTGATTTTAAATAGGCCAATGCAATTAATATAAGTTAGTGATGAAATCACTTTGATTTTAGGATATTAAATTGATTTTGATGAATTATGTCTATAATTGAATAGTTGGATTAACATAATTAGGGGTATGATCACATTTAGGGAAAATAGGGTCTTTAGTTAAAGTAGACCGAATTAGGGTGGTTACAATTTATTCTACAACTGGATATGTTGAAAAACATTAAAAATCTTCCCAAATGCAACTTGGAAAAAATATTAAATCAAAACTTGAGATCCCATTGTTTGGTATACTGATTTATTCAAACACAATGAGCATGTGCACATAAGGATTTTGTTTGATTCGGCTCCATGTGTAAGATATCCATGATCAAAGATGACCTTTCTGGAAGTCTTTAAAGGTGGAGATGTGAAAACACAGCAAACTGACCTTGGATTTATCTCTACAAAAATACCAAACCATGTTCTGAGATCATGTCACTTGGCCTACTGATTCATTTATGTATAAGGAGTATACAAACAAAAAGTTTTCATCTGAATCCGACCCGAATGTGAGATATTGCCTACCAAACATAGTCACTCTAAAACATTGCAAGGATATAGATGCAAAAATATAACAAACTATCTTTGGAATTATTTTGTGAAACATAGAAAGTCAATTGTTGGAGCCTTGAAAATTTCCATGTTGGTACACCTTAATGCATAGAATCTATAAAACCAACTCACTTATCAAGACTATCAAGTGGTTGTTAGAATAGTCCCAAAGGATAACTGAGAGGGGGGGGCGGGGGGTGAATCAGTTATTAGTAACTTCAATTCTTTTTACTTCTTTAACTTTAGTATACAAAAAAGTAAATGCATAATCAGATAACACAGTACTCAACACACAATTTGATTATGGGGAAACCAAATGGTAAAAACCCCGGTGGGAATTAGCACCAACAATAAACTATACTTGTTTGTAGTAATCCCTGTTAGAAGATACTTCAACCCTGTTAGGATTTGTAAAATACAATGCAATAAGTATAGTGACCTGGTTAAGGGTCAGTCCCTATTAGGAGTCTTTTATAAATAACCCTGTTAGGGGTGGTGGACTCACTGTCCAAAAGCTCACTGCTTGATGGTGAAGGCTACAACCTTTTGAATAACAGATATGAAATATATCTAATGATGAAATGTAGAGTAGACCTATTGTCTTGATCAGTTCTAGTGTATTACAATCTTTCACTTTTTCTTCACATAGACCCTTGATGAATGAACCAACTCTGATAATCTGCTCTGTACATCTTTCTTGACTTTTTGTATCATTCACACTTAGCGTATCATAATTGAAATACTATAAGTATCTTCTTCAAACTAGAAGGTCATGTCAGCTCTTAGAAACACTTCATCAATATCTTAGTCATCTTAACTAAGCACACAAACATTATTAAGTCCATGTAAGTCAATGCTGAACAGACGTGATGCTTCACTGAGTCAGCCTCACCAAATTAACCATAACTTTGCAATATTCTTGAAACATATTTGGTACCTTTGGATTTATATCATCAACTCATAATTAATCATGCATATACACATGCATATCCTAAAGATAGGTTCAACTCATGAAACACATTATATACGTCAACCCTAAACCGTTATACTTCCAGAATTGTAACTGCTAACACTAGAATTGCATAACTTTACTGAAACATCATATCTAAGTCTGCATGTATGAAAATAACATAATAAACATGTCAAAAACATGTATCTATCTATGCAAGTCTTCATTTCATCATTTAGATAAGTTCATAGAGAATTACTACTATGTATTATATGTTGTCATCAATGACAAACATACAAACAATCAACTCTCAGAAACAAATCTCCAAAAATCTCCCCCTTTGACATTGATGGCAACATATGATATCAAAAACATCCTCTGTTCATGGTGTCCTCTTTCTTTTACAATATTCTCAATATCCTCATCAAAGATTTCTCTAAACTGCTACAGTTCCTCTGACTATGATCTTTGTTCTAAGTATATACTCCCCCAGAGTATATGCTCCCCCTTAGTACGTAATCCTCCATACTATATACTCCCCCTTTGACATCAATGGAAAAGGGAGCCATAGTATTTTTAGGTACAAGTACTGCTCCAGAAGTAGAGTAGTCAACCATTCATTAGTCACTTAATGACTGATGTTTTTGCTGCTTCTTCTAAATAGATTTAGGAGAGGGAGTTACTCCCAACTTCTCCCTGAGATACTCAAAATTATCCTTTGATAAGGGCTTTGTTAAAATATCTGCCAACTGTTCTTTGGTGCTCACATAGTCCAATTTCACTTCTTTGTCTGCAACCTTCTCTCTTAAGAAATGGTACTTGATCTCTATGTGTTTTTTCTTTGCATGCATGACATGGTTCTTAGACATGTTGATAGTGCTAGTATTATCACAATGAATAACAATAGGATAATCAACCTGAATGCCAAAGTCTTTAACCATCTACTTGATCCAAACCATAGTTGAACAATTTAGTGCTACTGCAACATATTCAGCTTCTACTATGGATTGAGAAATATAGTTCTGCTTCTTGCTTATCCAAGAAGCCAACCTATCTCCAAGGAATACTGCTCCTCCTGAAGTTCTCTTTCTATCATCAATACAACCTACCCAATCTGCATCTATATACACATGAAGCTTTAAATTATCTAATTTAGGATACCATAAACCATAGTCTATAGTTCCCTTTAGATATCTAAATATCCTTTTGACTACCATTAGGTGACTCTACTTGTGTTCAGCTGCAAATATTCCAACAATGCCAACTACATTAGATATGTTAGGTCTAGATTGAGTTAGATAAATGAGTTTACCAATCATAGATTTGTACAATGTCTTATCAACTATTACGGAGTCATCATCTTTTGAAAGCTTACTTCCTGTTATCATGGGAGTGCATACTGGTTTACAATCATCCATCTGAAAAGTCTTCAGTATTTCCTTCACATATTTAGACTAATTGATGAATATACCTTTATCTATTTGCTTTACATTAAGTCCCAAAAAGTATTTTATAGGACCAATCATACTCATTTCAAATTCGTTCTGCATTTATTTTGCAAATGCTTTACTGAGCTTATCATTACCCCCAAAGATAATGTCATCAACAAATATAGCAACTAATAATAATCCATCAGGTGTTTCTCTTGTGAATATGTTATAATCTGTTATTCCTTTCTTGAATCCAATCTTGGTAAGATAACCATCAAGTCTCTCATACCAAGCTCTTGGGGCCTTCTTAAGATCATAAAGTGCTTTCAGAAAAGCTGATTTTACATCCATTTGATAAACTTTAAAGTCTTTGACTGTTGGATATGCCAAAAACAATTTAATGGCTTCCAATCTGCTCATAGGGGAAAATTTATTAGTGTAGTCTATTCCTTCTCTCTGCACATATCCCTTGCATACCAATCTTGCTTTATTTCTTACTACTGTACCATCTTCATTCATCTTGTTTTTGAATACCCACTTTGTTCCAATCACATTTTTGTCACTAGGTATGGGGACCAATTCCCATGTATCATTTCTGACTATTTGATCTAATTCTTCTTTCATTGCATTCTTCCAATCAGAATTATTACAAGCATCTTCTTGCTTCTGAAGGAACTCCTTAAATGCTTTCCCATGACACATTCCCTGCATATAGTGTCAACAGGTCTTGTAATACTTGGTAGGTCTCTAATTGCCTTAACATTGCTGATCTTTACTATATTATCAAAGTTGATATGACAAAGTCTCTTATGCCATAACCAACTGTCATCCACTTTTGCAACAAAACAACTTACATTAGAATTAAGCTGAAAAACATTACCTTTTGTTTTGGAGCCTAATGCAATCATGTCTCCATCCTTGTTGTTAATAATGCACTTGTTGTCTTTGAACTCTGAATGATAACCTTTGTCAAGTAGCTGTCCAACACTTAGCAAGTTATGATAAAGTCCATCAACATATAGAACATCATCTATCTTGTTATTTCCATCCAAGGTGATAGAACCTCTGCCTATGATAGGTTTGGGAGTGTTATCTCCAAATCTAACCATACCACCTTTGTACTTGTCTAATTGAACAAATCTATCTTTGTCACCTATCATGTGATGAGAGCATCCACTGCCAATGACCCAATCAGTTTTGATGTCTGCTTTGAAAATTAGGGCTAGTTCTTGTTCTTCCTTTTCATCTGCAATGTCCATTTCTTCAAGAAACCTCTCCATGTCTCTAAGGGCAATGAATCCAATTTCATCTTCTCTTGAATCTTCATCGGATACACCTTCTTCAGGATGATAACATTCCTTCTTATATTTGGGTTTGTAATCAGATTTGAACTTCTTGACTCTTGTGGGACATTTAGATGCAAAGTGACCTATCTTATTACATGAAAAACATTTGAATGGAAGCTATCCTTCATATTTACATTTTCCTTTCTTTTCTCTTTTGGAAATCATATCTATGATTTCTTCAAGTTCTTCATCAACTTCTTGTTCCCCATCATGACTGGATGTGTGTAAGGATTTCTTACCATGGACTGTGGCTTTGAAAGTTGTTTCACTTTTAGGTTCAGTCTTTAGTCTTGATATCTCAAATGCAGATACTTTGTTGATTAGAGTCTCTCTCTTAAAGTTTTGTGAGAATTTCATAGTTTCCTCTAGAATGCTGATCTTGTTTTCATAGTCTGATGTCAAAGTAGTTAGCAACTTGTCTATTATATCTTCTTATGATATTTCACCACCATTATTTCTGATTCCAGATACTACTTCATTTATCCTTTGACTGTAAGCTCTAATGTTCTCTTCAGGAAACATCTCAAGGCTATTGTATTTCTTCTTCCATGTCTTCCTGTGTGCATTCTTTGTTTGAACATCTCCTTCAAACATGTCTTCTAAATACTTCCATATGGTATATGCTTTGTCTATTTTCTTGATTTCAAAAAATTCACTGTCAGATAAGGCATTGATTAGGGCTTCTTTGGAAATTGCATTATGTGTAAATATGTCCTTTTTTCTGTTGGTAGCATCATCCTTTGCAAGGTCTTTCAGAGATGGAATTACAACCTCTTGTGTGGAAATTTCAAAGATCTCAAAGCCAATACATTATAGATGTGTTATCATTTTGTTTTTCCAATACAAATAATTTTCTCCATCGAACTTAGGGCTTTCTTTTCTAATGTAAGACATCTTGATCTACCTTAAGCTATTAGGCTTCTTCTCCAAGGCACTTGGCTCTGATACCAATTGTTAGAATAGTCCCGAAGGATAACTAAGAGGGGGGGTGGTGAATTAGTTATCAGTAACTTCAGTTCTTTTTACTTCTTTAACTTTAGTATACAACAAAGTAAATGCATAATCAGATAACATAGTACTCAACACACAATTTGATTACAGGGAAACCAAATGGTAAAAACCCCAGTGGGAATTAGCACCCACAATAAACTATACTTGTTTGTAGTAATCCCTGTTAGAAGATATTTCAACCCTGTTAGGAGTTGTACAATACAATGCAATAAGTATAGTGACCTGGTTAAGGGTAGGACCCTATTAGGAGTCTTTTATAAATAACCCTATTACGGGTGGTGGACTCACTGTCCAAAAGCTCACTGCTTGATGGTGAAGGCTACAACCTTCTAAATAACATATATGCACTATATCTGATGATGAACTATAGAGTAGACCTACTGTCTTGATCAGTTCTAGTGTATTACAATCTTTCACTTCTTCTTCACATAGATGCTTGATGAATGAACCAACTATGATAATCTGCTCTGTACATCCTTTCTTGACTTTTCATATCATTCACACTTAGTGTATCATAATTGAACTACTATAAGTATCTTCTCCAAACTAGAAGGTCATGTCAGCTCTTAGAAACACTTCATCAATATCTTAGTCAGCTTAACTAAGCACACAAACAATATTAAGTCTGTGTAAGTCAATTTTGAACAGATGTGACGCTTCACTAAGTCGGCCTCACCAAATTAACCATAACATTGCAATCTTCTTGAAACATGTTTGGCGCCTTTGGATTTATATCATCAACTCATAATTAATCATGCATATACACATGCATATCCTGAAGATAGGCACAACTCATGAAACACATTATATACGTCAACCCTAAATCGTTATACTTCCAGAACTGTAACTACTAACAACAGAATTGCATAACTTTACTGAAACATCATATTTGAGTCTGTGTGTATGAACATAACATAATAAACATGTCAAAAACATGTATCTATCCACACAAGTCTTCATGTCATCATTCAGATAAGTTCATATAGAATTACTACTGTGTATTATATGTTGTCATCAATGAAAAACATACAAACAATAAACTCTCAAAAACAAATCTCCAACAATGGCATCAAAATATCAACATGCAAAGTTGGCCTCCTGGATGATTGATCAATGTGTAGACAAAAACTAAATAAAATCCAATGGGATATGACTTCTCAAAACCATCCAATGAACCCCTTATGGTCTAAAAACCTAGACATGGATTCATTTTCATATAGACAAAATAAGGTTGTAATTAGTTTAGTCTGAATGTCAACTATTTAACCAACATTACCACTCAAAGTCAACCTCCTAATAACTTTCTAATTTCAAATTCAATAAAACTGCATAAATATTATTTGGAACTGGCTGAGAAAATTGGCCAAATAGATTGACCAAGGTCCATAAATCTACATAATGAAACATATCCATGATTATAACATAGGGGAACATTCAATTCCTCATAGTATGCAACTAGGTGCCAACTGTAGGACCCCAAAGTAAGGTACTTTGTACTATTGTAATTCACACTCAGAAAATCAGGATAAATTGCAAACAGAGAGGCCTTAGAAAAATCTTCATATGAAGTCATAGGGATCTACAGATGGACATGTTGACTCACTTTCATGTCTACAATGTCTTAGAACACTCCTTATTCCATATGGTTCAACTGGGCCTAAAATGAAAGCTACAAACCAATACACTTTCTCAATGATATGTGATGCACATGTTCCCCAAGTGATTTGTCATGAACATCTCCGGGTTTCAACTTACTCAAAATTTTAAGATCTACCCCATAGTGGGTGCCAAAAATGTGTTTGTATTTATTGAACCTGCAAGTTGCACCACAACACTTCAATATGTCATTAGATCAGTGATAAAAACATGAAAGATTAGAAGAAAAGGATATTGAAATCACTAAAACCGACATAATGGTTCCTATATAAGAAGATTATGATAAATTCTATAATTTCCCTCAGATTATGCATAAATCAGTGACATATACAAGCTTAGAATGTAAGATCAATGAGAAATTAAACTAAATTACAATGTAAAGTTCATTTTAGTGCTCCAAAGGAATGTTTATGAAATTATGTAAATGATGAAGTAAGAATGCATTTAGATTTCTACAAAATTAGAGCAGCATAAGATTACTTTCAATATTCTAAAATTAGGGACCAATTGAGCTCAAAATTCATTCCTTTTATAGAATAATTTGAGAGATGAGTGGTTAAGATTGATTTGTGAAGAGAGGTGGAGATTTAATCTTTGGTTATCCATGTGAGTGATCCAAGTGATTTAAATCTCATTGGCTAATGGATTGAATTTCCATGTGCAAGTGAGGATTTTTAATTTTATTTAATTCCCTTTAATTAATTTATTTAGCCAAGTATTTAATTGTTTTAATTTGATTTAAATAGGCCAATGTAATTAATGTAAGTTTGTGATGAAATCACTTTGATTTTAGGAGATTAACTTGATTGTAATGAATTATGCCAATATTTGAGTAACTCTCTTGACATAATTAGGGGTATGATCACACTTAGGGAAAATAGGGTCTCTAGTTAGAGTAGACCAAATTAGGGTGGTTACACCAAGTAGGCCTTTTCAAAATTTTTTAGGGGTACTCACTTTTTGCCTTAGACAAATTTTTCATCCAGGTCACTCCATCCAATAGTGGCTCTAATTGGGGATGCATGCCCCTTGTGGGCATGTAGAGATATCATATTTTTGGAAGAGCAAACCAAGATGCCTTATTTATTGGTTCTTTATTCACTTTCTTGAAAATCATACATACATCTCATTTGGTGGCCCTAGGCCACAAAACATGTAAAAAAAAGACCTTCCCCTATCATATCTGATTCTCATCACTCTAAAGTATGATCAGTTTGTAAAAATTGTTGCCAAATAATCAGCCATATTGAAAACAACTAGCATCAAACCTACCATCTTTTGGTATCACAAAATTATGTATTTTCTAAGAACATCCATAATCTGAAACATATTCCTCATGTTCACAACATGGTGATTGTTCATATGCAACATGATATCCCTCATTATCTATCTCCTAAACATGCTCAATTAAATTTTCAACTAGTTTCATTGGAAATTCAAAACATTCAAGCTCAACCTTGTAACTATAATCATGATGAATTACTTTAGCACATACTTGGATATCGAATAAAGATTTAGGGGAATCATTATGAACTGTAATCTCTGATTTCATATTTGGCTCATCGTGAGAAACTTCATTCATTTCCATGCTGCAAGAATTTTCAAAATCAACACTAGAGGAGGATTTATCATTAGAGAAGGGTATTGAATCAAAAATTTCATCCTGGTCACCACAGTCACTCATTTCATAATTTGATATAGCATTCAAAATCTTTAGACTCTCACCTAATTCTTCAAATAAAGGATTAGAAACCATATGAAAACCCTTCTCAAAAATATTATGACAAAGCAGTGGCTGATCCATATCTAATTCATTATCAAACAATGGATTAAAGACTTCATTAGAACCACAATCAATTTTGACATCATAGTCATCCTCATTTATGAGGAAAAAAACTGAAAGAATATCATCAATATTTGAACAACCATCAACACTATGAGTTTGAGAAGATGAGAAACTATAGTTATGATTCACAATAAAAAGTTGTCATTGACTTGAACAAAACCTGCAAGGTTGCTCTGACCACTTTTGGGACTCAACCTTTTAAAACATATATGTTGGATTAAGGATACCTTGTTGATGAGAGCACTAAGAAGGAACATAATCTATTGTATGAAAAGGTGCTTGTGCTGGGACAACATATACACAATCATTTGCAAGATTGGTTTTATGCATACACACATCAAATGGTTTTTCATATACACCATTTTGGGCACATAGAGGTGGTGTAAATATGGGTCGAGGCATGTCTAGTTCATTATAGTATAGTTTAATACTTCTTGGCTCAACATTAACCTCATGAGAAAAATAACCAACATTGCAAGAAGGTATATAACAAAAAGTTATAACTGGAGCATCATGCTGATAATTACCTGAATTAGCATTTACAACATCTATATTATGTTGCTCACTTGGATGATCATTATTAAAAGGAGGTCTTTAAACTTATAATATTGGAACACCCTCATTTATTACACACTTTATTATCTCCATCTCAATTTGGGATTGAATGTGTGAAGTAGATTTAGCAAAAACTTCATACTACTGATAAATATCTCCAGGCTCAATCTGATTTATATTGGTCATTTGTGCACTAATTGGGATAGAAAACTCACCAAAATTTTGATAATCCATGGAACCTCTAAAATTCTAGATTCTGCCTCATATACAACTCCATGAGAAACTATATTTTTAGATTTAGGACATTTTGTGAAGCCAAACACCATCATTCCTTCATTGTCCCTTTCCATTTGACACGATTGATGTAAACTTTGAGGCTCTTTACCTCTCAGCTTATAACTCATCTTAGGATCAAATGTATCCAAGTACACAATCAAATCCATTTCATCTTAGGGTCTACACTTCTTAGGAATTTTCTTTAGTGTTCTCATAAATCTGAAATTAAATGTAGACACTAGCTCCTCATCTCCAATATGAGTATCAAAAAGATCAGTGATCAAGCCATATTCACTAACCCATTCTCCAAACTATTCTTTAAATGTTGATTCAAATTCTTTCCATGAGCTGATTGACTGTGGAAAAAAAAATTAGAACCATTCTCTCGCATCGCCCGTTAAAGATTGTGCAAACAATCTCATAATGATATCCTCAAGATCAACATCATGATTCTCTATCAACTCAATAAATTTATTTAGATGCTTCCTAGATGATTCCTCTTTCACACCACTGAATCTAGGCAATTATTATTTGATCTTTGATGGAATAGGTTTTGGGTAACCATGGATACCATTGAAATTTATAGCCGCATATCTCTCAATTTTGAAATCCCTCTTAAATTTGTAGGGTCAAGGCTGATTGGAACTCATGGCTACACTTGGAGTCATGTTGGGGTGCACATGTGACCCATATATCATGACATTCATGCTATTATAGATACTTTCTTAATAGTAAGAGATCCTTTAATTACCATCTGCATGCCCTCTTACAATAAAACCTAAATTCCCTCCCAAATGAGCATGAATTTAAAATACAAACATACTTCTCAAAAATATAAAGAATACAATCAATAACCAAGAAGCATTTCAACTTATCACCACTATTTCCTTTTCTTAGTGCTACTTCACTTAATAAGGAAATGTTCTTTCTCATAGAAACATGAGGATTACCTGGAAATAAATTGCAGTTGTTGCTCTCATTTATTTTTTATTGGAAATAAGGTAGATTAGGAGATTTCTTTACATCTCCATCATGTTCTTTTCACTGAGTCACCACCTCCTTGCAGAGGAAAAAATTCAAACATCAAAAGCTACTTGCAATTTAGATTTTTTTATGGGTTTGTTCCAACTAGCAAAGCCACACAATTTTCTTTATACTCACTGCAATAAAAACACTTCCAGGCTGTCCTTACATAGATTTGAAATAAATTTTAGATTATATTCCTTGACTATTTCTCTCAACCAAATAATGGGGTCAATTCAGCAAAGAAAGGAAACAACTCTCTTAAACTTGCTAATTATTATATTGAAACTCTTACTTAACTCCCCAGGAGAGTCTCCATTTTTTTGGTTCTCCAAAGGAGTGAACCATAAAATCTAGTAAATGAATCAATGAAGAGGCTAGCTTTCAATTATTGAAACATAGTTAGAAAATGGACCAGCTAACAAGGACTTTGAAATTCTTCTATGCTTTAGGCTCTACAAGACCTAGGTGGGTATACCTTCAAATGCTCATCTATAACCTTTTACTAATATAATTGCATTTGAGAAAACAAACAATCTCCTTACTAATCAACATATATTAGAGAATGCAATACAAATTATCCCAATCTGTACAATGATTACTGAATAACATGGAGCTTGAGAGAATAACAACAATTTAAACTTGTACAAAAAATAAATGATGTTTTTTAGATTTCTGATAGTTGACCATAAACAAGAATAACTAAACCTGCTTAAAACAAAAGATCAGTGCCTTAATTCTATGGGAAAAAAAGGCTTGAAATACACTTATGAATAGAATATGATAATCTTGATCTGAGAAATTATCACTTAGTAACAAGTTACAATCTGATAATTTCCTGCAAAATACTTCTTATAAAATCCTACTACAAAGTTATATGAATCTGTTGACGGGGTTTTGCTGACCGGGTCCGCCAATAGTCATAAGTTGTCACCGGGTTCTGGGGAAGTCGGCCAACTCCACCTGCAAAGGTTGTCCGGGGAAATAAATCCTTTGGGCCTTCAAGCACCTGGGTGTCGGGTCACGACGGTGCAGGGCTCGGTTGGGAGAGGTGACTCTTTTTGAGGGGGATAGCTGGTTTCCTAGACTCATCATCTCTAGAGATTCAATAAAGTGAGGTTTCCCTAGCGTTCTATACTTAGCAAATAAAGCAAAAAAGATCCTACAGGGTTAGAAACATATCATCTAACTATAGTCATGTTGAAATGTTTGGAACATCAATAACACTCTGATAGACTATACTAAATACTGAAGAAATACATAACGATCAGTTAGCATTTTATCAGTAGCGGGAATAAAGAGGTCGTTAATCTACTTTAACATATCAGAGTAAAACACATAAAGAACATTGAAACATGAAATACCATTAACTCAGAAGTAGGAATGCCAACAACATCATTGCCGAAAACTCTTCCTTCTTTATTAATATTCCTTCCAGCAAGCACCGGTGCGTGATACAATGGTGGCTCCAGGGGAGCATCTAACTATTAAGGATAGAACAATGGAGAATTGAGCTCTGCAACTTGAAAAAGAGAAATCACTTTGCTATTGCTATGGACAACAAAATCATCAATTTTGCCGACCCTTGGAAATGGGCCAGTCTGCCTATTTATACAACTCTCTCCTAACCCTAACCCTATTTACATTATGTTTCAATAAAATACAATATCTAGGGGCCAGTACTACCTGTTCCACCCTACAAAAGACCTAGAGATGAAATAGGTCTACCATGTCAGAAGAATAAGACAAGAATATACAGTGGAAGAATCAGCCTCGAGAAGAGAGCCAGAAAGGAAGAAGAAGAAAGTAGGTCCCCCGGGGACCGAGGCTACATGCCTCATAAATGGGAAATGTGGTGCCCTGTCTCCAATGTGCCAGGTGTACCTCTGAGCACAGCCTCAAGAAGACCACCTTGTCAGAAACCAACTGTCGAGTCTACACTTCCTTGATGTGGCCAACCACCCTCTGACAGTCTTTATTAACCACTTCTGAAAGTGACCGGTCGGCCTCGAGGACCGAGACATGGGTCACTTGAAAGAATACAAACTTTTGGATTCGGGAATCTAGGATCCAGGAACTTACATCCCCAAAAGAATAAAAAATACTCAATGTGAGTTTTTCCCAGTCTCCAGAGAAAAATCATGGTTTCTTGTTATCGTTGAAGGCCTGGAGGAGGTGGGAGATGCCATCTTCATCTACATTCTTCAGGCTGGCCCTTCTGTGCCTGGCCATTTCAACTTGTTCCCCCAGGTCTGGAACATTTTCTTTGAATTCATCTGCCATTCTTGCAGCGTCATGACCCTTAAGTATCATGCTGGTTAGTTTTTACATTTGGGCCCCATCTATCCCCTCCGGGTATTGATACCAGGATTTCATTACTTCATCAAAACTCCCCAAAACTGAATCTTTGGGGGTATATGTATCTGTACTAAGGGGATCAGCCCCAGAATCCTTTATTACAAAAGACTTATATAAATTAGAAGAATATTTTACAGTGTTTACCTTCTCTTGCAAGGACTCTACCAGTTGCTTGGTTACCTCCAATGTGAGGTCAAGCCTGGAGTGCTGAGTCCTTACAAAATCAAATGATTCCTCACCAAGAATTTCAGATTCAGAAATTATATCTTCTCCCAAGGTGAGGAGATCTTTGAGCTCTACCTTCCACGCTTGGTAATTTTCTGCGTCACTCTCCCACTGCTCAATAAGTGCTTCCGCTTGATAAATGACTTGTCAGGCCGTGTATAAATCTAGGAGAGTGGATGCTAGGAAACGCTGGGTGTTTCCTATCTGCAGGGTGACCCATTCATCTACTGCTTGGGCCTTCTTTTTTATTACTCGTAGGGAGTCTATGTCACTCTGCGGTAATTCTTCTGATGTGGAGGTCTCTGGAGGGGCGGCATTGATAGGTCTGGAAAGCTCAGTAAGCAACCCCATAAGGTTTGCATTTTTCTCTTTCTCAGCTTTGAGCCTCTGGGCCTCTTTTTCGTATCGGGCTTCTACTGCCCTGGCTGCCTCCTTAAGCAAGTCTACCTTGCCTTGCTTTCCCCTTTTCCCTAGGGATACCTCTGCAACATTGTAGTCTGTGGGATCTACAGTTGCTTCATTGGCGTCTGGGGGAGGTGTTGCCACAATGGAAATTGTTTCTCTGCCTGACCCAGTTTGCAAAGTGTGAACTATCCAGGCTTTCTTTGCCTTTGGCGGAGCTTGAACTTGGGGCATCATTTTGGCCAGGGAGAGAGGAATCACCAGAGTGGATTGAGCCTTTCGCTTCCTACTTTCTACCAGCCACTGAGGTGGGAAAGGCGGCCTTCCTGCTAGGATTTGTTCCCCTGACTCTCTCCCAGTTTCCTGTGGCTGTTGCTCCTCTTCAACATGAACCTCATTCGTTCCTCTCCCTGCCTCAACCTCTTTCGTAGCAATATTATTTTCAATCTCCATCTCCTTAGCCTGGTCCTGTATGTCAATCGCTGGGTCTGGACCCTGGTAGGCTTCCTTAGGGATTTCTTCTTCAAGCTGCATTTCTTCTCCTTGTTCTTCTTCTTCTTGTTCTTCTTCTGCCAGGGATTCTTCCTCTGTTGGCATTAGGGGAGGTATCGGGCTGAGTTTAGAGTTTGGTCCGTTGTGATCACCTGCCTGAAGGTTGCTCTTGGGAGTGGCCCCTGGAATGTGGCGGCTGGGGTTACAGTTATTCCTGAAGGTCCAGTTTTCCCAGCGGATGCCATTTGTTCGCTCAATTTTTGTTGGTCCACTCCCAGACCTTGCATTGCTTGAGCCCCAGAGATAATTTCTGATTCCAGCTCCTTTTCTTCTTGCTGCTCTTGCCCTTGTGCGGGTTCTTGTCCCAAGTCTTCTTGGTTTGCAGCCTCTTGTTCTGTCTCCGGGACTTCTATCTCTGCCTGTGTATTGTCCCCTTGTAGATTTCTGAATTCATTGGTTGCAAATACATCAAACTCCTCCTCCAGAGGGGGACTAGCCGAGACCTTTGTAGGCTCTATTTCTTTCTTCAGCTTTGGGGAACTAGAAGAAATGATTTCCACTTCCCAGGGGAGGGATGTCTCTGGCACTGGTACCAGCTCTGCTTTGGCCTTTCTGATGTGCTTCCTTTTCCTTCGGGTAACCAAAGGTGGCCCTACATCAGCTATTGCTGTCACTTCCATGGGATCCACCCCTGCTTCCTTCACCATTAAGGCTGCCAGCGACGGGGAGGAAGAGGGACAAATTGGCTGGGCCATGAGCGGGGGAGTGGCCAGCCTCGTTATTAACTGCTCCCTCATTTGTTGGGAGGCTGCCATAGATTGCTTGATCTGTTCCTATATAGGGACTTCTTGCATGGAGGGGGTTGTAGCTATCCCTTTTCCCTTGTCTGCACCCTGCGAAGAAGTCCTGGCCCCCAGGGTCAATCTTGGTACCAGCTGTGGTGCTAATTTGGGTGTCGGTTGGGGAGCTTGACGCATACTCCCGGGGCACACCTTTTTGAAATAGGCGTGACTTCGCTTGACCACCTCCTGAGTGAAGTCCTCAATTGTGGGCCCCTCCTGGGTGGCCCAGTCTACTGGCAGAAGGGCCTTTTTATCGATCCCCTTTTCTTTGTACTGGGGATCTATGGTGGGGGCGGCATCTGAGAAGCCCGCTGCTAGGAATCTCTGGAGCTTCAGTTCCTGCATCATTCTGGCTGTCATTCTGACATAATGCCTTCTCTGCACATCCACGTCATCCTTGCAATCAGCCCAGAAGTCTTCCATGTGTATATGATGGGGCTCTAAAGCCTGGGGCAGTGCTGTTGCAATTTTGCCATGCGGATCAAAATTTCTCTGCGCCAGATAGAATTCTTGTAAGTTATAACTCTTCAGCTCATTGTCTACCTCCTTCACGGTGGCCAAACTGCATGTGTAGTTCCCATAGGTAATTGGGAATGGGACGTTGGGGACCTTCTTGAGTGCCAAGAAGGCATGCAACTCCATCATTTGCCGGCAATATTCCAGCAGCACGATCTTGTCCCCACAATGCTTGGGCAACAAGTAGGGTTTCCCAGAGAAGCCGGCCACCGTAATGTATGTATGCTACCGGAACTGGATATAGTAGTGCCCATAACTATTGACTAACTTCATCACCTTAGTAGATAGGCGATATCCAGTGTCCCGGGTGGGTGTGAGCAGGTGATAGTAAATGAATGAATCATTTACTTGACAGAAACTGGGGAAGCTAGCCTCCCATTGAATCTGTGGGAAATGGTCCCACGGTGCTTTTTGTCCTAGGCCAATCCTAAGCACGCTGTCTGTAAGTAGGCCATTGGAGTGGGGCCTCTATTGGGCCAGGGCCTAGAAGACATAAGAAGACATATAGAACTTCTTCCTGTTCACCTGGAGGAACTGGGAGTCGACGTGATTAGAGATTATTACGGCCCAGTCAAAGAATTCTCCCTTGGTGGAGATGCCGAGGAGGAAATAGTACATCCATTTGGCAAACTCCTGGGTGGAGGGCTGCCCAAACACCTGGGCTAATGCTATTATCCCCATCTGGATGCTCTCCTTGAATTCAGAGTGGGGAATTTCTATCTTCATCCTCTTTAGGTCTCTCTTTGGGGCCTTAAGCTAGTGGGTATTCATGTACACCCGGGCAGTATCCTCCAGTTGTGTAAACTATTTCAAAGCATCAGTCCTTGTAACCACCGTGGCCCTATCAAATTATGGGATACCCAGGCTTGCCTGGAATGTGACTGGGTCGAGGGACACCAGTGGAGTGGGGTATCCTGTGGGTTCTGCAGCTGCAAGCATAACGGCCTAGATAGAAGAGTTGTAGTTGGCAGCCAGTGTTAAGATAAGCTCTGGAGATTGCACGGAGCAGGGGAAGCGAGCTGCCCGGAGGATTCTGGAACCCCCAATGTTGATTACGAGCTGGTCTCTAGCCTGTCGCTGGATGTGCATTATCTTTACCAGGGCCTGTATTTTTGCCCAAGTTTCAACATTGGCGTCTGTCATTAGTTTTACCTTGGACTCAATCTTTGAGCCCACAATGACATTCTCTTGTACAAACTTCATGGTGAGGGGAAGATTTTCCAGGGCTTTCTCCATCTTTGACTTTGCTGATGCCCTGGTTTTTGTTGTGGTTGGTAATTCCAGACTTCTGGGAGGAGATGATGCGGACGCTTCAGACATGTTTGAAAGATGACTCTGGGAATCTGTGAGACAAAGCGACCGTCATAATATGTTTATCAAAATAATCATTTTGGGGTCCGGGGAATTTTACCACCATGGTGTTTGCCTTCCTGAAAAGTTAGTATTACGCAAAGATACCCGAAAAGAAAAACACAGTAAACTTAAGATTTTATTAAACATCCGGGTCCGGGGGATTTTATCACCATGGTGTTTGCATAGGATGTTTGCCTAGAGAAATAACCATTAGTGAGGACATGTAAAAAGGCAAGTCAATCAGCCCATGTGGGTGCCACGTGCATTGGTATTAAATGGATGTGATGGCGATGACGATGAAGCCAACTATCTGAATGTGTGAAAAGGGAAAGCCACTTGGCTAGAATTTATTGCACACATGGGACGTAAATGAGGCTCTAACAGACTTGATGGAGGAGAGAGAAAATTGCCTGTCTGAAACCGGTCGAGAGCCGAGTTTCAAACAGGTGGTTTTCTGCCTCAAAGCAAGCTTGGAGGCAAAAAACCAGAAGCAAAGGTGACTCAACTAGCTTGTCAAGTCACCTGAAAGGATATACATGAAGCTGAGGGATATATACATGAAAATGAGGAGATATACAGGGGTTATATACAACTATACACATATATAAACAAGTATACAACACGGGATGACGCCTGCGGGAAAATTGGATAGGGTAGAAACAGATATATACAACTATCTACACTATATACACTATTTACAGATAGACCACTTCTACATAGAGGGTAGACAACCCTCTGGTAGAGCTGACCCACCAACGGGCGGCAAAACCAGGAACACAACGAACTAGACGAAACAATGGAACAAGACAAGACAAGACAAACGAAAACCAAATAGGCCCACAGAAAAACCAGGGAGCGGAAGAAAAACAAAGAGGAGGGAAGGTGGAAACACCAAACTGAAAACATAGAAGGCAGAGGAAAATGAGGATTTACCACAGGAGCTTGAGTTGTTAATCGGTCAGAAGCACCACCACGAAGCACTTGCACTTGCCTGAGAATGACTGAAAATCGTTAAGCGTTGATTACCATAAACTTTATGCAAATGCTCTGTTAATCACTTTGAAATCACTCTCTAATTTTATCTGAGTGCTTGAAGGTTTTAATTGTGGTAAATTTGAAAGTGACAGATAAAACCTATTTATACCCACGGTAAAAAAAAGTAATCCACCTCCTTCCGGCGATCTCCAGACAGGCAAAACCTTTGGACTCTGGGCTTGGGGATTCCTCATGATGATATCCCTAAGGACATCACGATGAAGAATCCCAGAGTCTGGAATCCGGTTCCCACCAAAGGACAACCTCCGGGATCAGAATCCCAGAGGCAAAAATCAAACAAAACAACACGTCGGGGAAGAGAACCCCGGAGAAAGAAAACAAAAAGGGAAAGAAAGACAAGGCAAAGACGCAAGCAAAAAGAAAACAAAAGCAAAAAAAAGGGGGGACCCAACATTTTTCACACAAAATGTAGGGATGGGGATGCAGGGAATAACAAATGGTGACTATCTGGGACAAATGCCATAGCACATTTAAGAACTATAGAATCTCTGGTTAGCAAAACTGGAACAAGCCGCTTCCCGAAGCATCTGACAGGCAAAGAGAAACATATCTGAGAGAATCCAACCACACAGGAGTCAGTCCGTAGTCTTTCATCAGTGGTGTCATGTGTGCTTTGGAAGGAAATCAAACTGATGACCTTTGGGAGGCATAGAGAAGGGGTACTAATCACATCGAACTAGTCATCAATTTGCTCGTTTCCCCTGGAGATTGGAGTTTTATCCCGCTTTTCCTCTTTTGTTATTTCATTTGTTTTTGGGTGGGGAAGGCGGTACTTCTTTCACCATTAAGATTAAGCTTAGCTAATTTTAATGGCGGTACTTCTTTCACCTTCCCACCTATATTTAGATGTTTGAAGAGAGGATAAAACTCCAGACCCGGGGAGAATTTCTTTAGATTTTCAGACGTGGGTCAACCAATCAGTACAGCTGATCTACCCTCAGTGTGTCCGATTACTTGTTCCTTATATTATGTGTTCACTGATTTCCAGGCTCCTGGAGACAACATCCAATGGAGATTGCTCAAAATGTGCCATAACCCGTAAAACAACCCCGGAGACCGGGTCGACTCCATCATGCTAAAGATAGATTCTAAAGTTCACCATGCCGTAGACGTTGTACCGGAGGCCAAAGTTATGCGAAGCATTCCAATTCCTGCAAGACAGAACAAAACACTGGTGTGAAAGAAAACCAAAAATGAAAACAAAGACGAGAAAAGAGGGCCATCCCAGAGGACAACCGACAAGGCTATTTACAAGGTGGGGCATCTCGCAACGAGACACCCGGAAGAGACATATTTACAAGTGGGAGACTTTACATATAATACAATTTTGGACAAACTTACCCTACTCAAAGTAGTGTTTGAGAAACTGTCCATTAATGAGCAATGCAACAGGTTCTCCAGTCAGGGTGTTGAGGCAGTAAGTATTTGCCCCATAGATTTTTGAAATCAAGTATGGTCCAAGCCAGAGGCGGTAGAACTTGGTATGCTTTCCTTTCTTTTCCCGGGCCTTGTCCCACAATAGGACCAGATCCAAAATCTAAAAATCTTTGTATTGGGCTCTTTTATCAAACCACCATTTTACCACCGCTTGATGACACGCGAAATGTTCAAGGGCTGTGTTTCTCTTTTCTTCCATCCGCACTAGGTTTAAGAGTCGAACCTCCATGATGTTTCCCCTGTTGTTGAATTCCCGCATAAATTGTAATACTGGGATCTGTAAATTGACTGGGAATACAGGGTTCTGGCCATAAACTAGGTGGAATGGTGATGTTCCCAGGGTGGCCTTGACGCGAATGCCATCCACCCAGAGGGTGAATTTCAACTTTTGGTGCCAATCCTGGGGATTCTGTTCTAGCAGGTGTTTAATCACTTCAAGTAGATTTTTGTTTGTTGATTCAGCAATGCCATTTCCCTGGGGATAATAGTTGCTGGAGAACTTCAGTGTGATCTTTTGATTGTAGGTCCATTCGAGAAACTATGCTGAAGAAAATTTTGGACCATTGTCACATACTAAAGTGAAGGGCATTCCAAACCGTGTGATGATGTTTTCTTCCAAGAACTTGATAACTACGTCCGTCGTGTTGTTTTTACAAGGTATAGCTTCAGACCACCGAGTGCAGTAATCAGTAGTAGTAAGGATGTATCGGTGGTTGGCAGATGAGTTGGGGTTGATCTCTCTGATGAATTCAAATGCCCACTGGGAAAAGGGTCTAGCCTCGTAGACTGGTTGTAGAGGCATGGCTGGGTTACGCTCATGATGCGCCGCGGTTTGGCAATTATGGCATTTTCTGACATAAGTGTAAACATCCTTGAAGATACAGGGCCAATATTATCTGGCCCAAAGTATTTGATGGGTAGTGGCATCAGTAGAGCCATGCCCGGTTCCAAACTATCCATGGAATTCATCGATTATTCTTACAGCTTGGTCTCTGTCAATGCACCGGAGGTACACTCCCTCATAATTTTTGCGATAAAGCACATATTTTTTTATCATGAAGTGTGCACTTTTCATCCATAGAGCGCGGCTTTTGTGGGGAGGTAACCCCTTCGGACATTTTTTGTTTAGTAACAGGTATACCAAATCGGTATACCATGGGTCTTGGGTGATGGAATCCACTGTGTAGGTTTGGCATTCTATGCGGGGAGTCTCTTCTGCCATTGCCCGACTCAGTCCCTGGCCTCAGACTATTTTCATGGGCTGAATTTCCAAGTCGTATTCCTGGAGGATGGCCATCCATTTCCCTTGTCTCTCACCCAATTCACTCTGCATCAGCAAAGATTTGATGGCCTGGTCTGGGATAATAGCATGTACTTTGCTCTGGAGAATATAATGTCAGAATTTCTTCACGGTGTGAACTAGAGAAAAGGCCTATTTTTCTAGTGATGAATACTAGACTTCAGCATTCTTGAAGGGGGAACTCATGAAATATATTGGTCGTTCCTCTCCTTCAACTTTTTGGGTCAACACTGCCGCAGCGGAATGTGGCAAAGCAAACAAGTAAATATAAAACGAAAGGGAATAGTCCAGACTAGCCAGGACAGGTGCCTTTGTTATTGTCTATTTGATCTGGGCAAATGCCTACTTTGCTTCAGGACTCCACTCAATCTTGGTATCTTTCTTCATCATCTCATTGAGTGGTTTAACTATTTCTGCATATCTCGTGATGAATCGTTGCATGAAGTTGATTTTTCTGAAGAAGGATCGCATCTCTTTCTTGCTGCCAGGCATCTGTAAGTTTAGCAACACTTCAACTCTATCAGGGTCTATAGATATACCCTTCTCAGAGATGATATGCCCCAGAAACTTCCCCTCGGTGACCCCGAATATGCACTTCTTGGGGTTGAGGGATATTCCATATCGACGACATCTCTCGCAGATCTGAGCGAGGTGGGTAGGGTGATCATGCCTGTCCCAGGAAAAGATGGTCAAATCATCCATGTAGATGATTATGCATCGATTTACAAGGCCCTTGAATGCAATGTCCATGGCCTTCTAAAATGTAGCCCCTGTGTTGATCAAACCAAAGGGCATTCTTCTGTATGCAAACGTCCCCCACTTAGTGGTAAACGTCGTTTTCTCTCTATCTTCATACTTGACCATGACCTGGTTGTAACCTAAATATCCATTCAAGAAAGACATCATCTGAGATCCATTTACTATCTACAACACCTCATCTAACGAGGGGAGAGGGTGATTATCTTTTTTAAATGCCTTGTTCAAATTCTTGAAATCCACGCAAAGGCGGATCTCACCATTTTTCTTCCTGACCGGGACCAGGTTGGAAACCCATGTAGTATGCCAGATTGGGAAGATTATCTGGGTTGATAGTAGTTTTTCTACCTCTTGACAAATTAGAGGCTCTATCAAGGGGTTGACTGGTCTTTTCTTCTACCGAAAGGGCTTAGCGTCAGGTTTCAGGAGAATAGTATGGGTCATGATGGATGTATCATACGTTTTAAAGTCTTCATAACCCCAAGCAATTACATCGATGTATTCTCAGAGAACCATGAGAATCTTTTCCTTTTCCTAAGGAGAACAGGAGGTACCTATATGAATAATCTTTTCCTCACCAGGCTGGCCGATGTTAACCTTCTCAAACTTTCCTCCCTCAGAGCAGGATGACACCTTCTCACGGGCCCGAGGGTCCGAGTCAAAGATTTGTTCTAATGCCACCATCCCCTTTGGGATGGTGTTAGTAGGCAAGTCCATGATCCCATCATCTTCGTCACCCTACCCAGTATCATCGTGATCTCGTTCTTCCACTATCTGATCCTCAAAGATGCCAACATTCACCATGAAGGCTAGGATGTGTTGGTCATCTTCAAAAACTTGAAAGTGGGTGACATTATCTAGAATGGATGGGGTGGGGACCATCTCAACTGAAAATCTCTAGAGTTGTGAGCCAGCCATTGGCTCAAGTGTGCTGGCAGAAATGGTGAGGGCATCCGGGACATACTTCTGTCACTGGGGAATGAGGTCAATGCCAAAGGCATCAAAATCTTTGATAAGGCTCCAAGCCCAGTTGCGGTATGTGGCCAGCCTTTTTTCATGACATGTGTATTGACTTTGAACTTGTTTAACAATCAACTCTGAATCACCCAGAGCCCAGAGGCGAGTGATACCTTTCCTTAGCGTGAATAAGAGCCCAAGGACCAAAGCCTCATACTTTGTGACATTGTTTGTACAGTTAAACTACAGCCTATAGGAAGCAAGGAAGGACTTCCCTCATAGGTTGATTAACTCTACCCTCGCCCCACAGCCTTGTTTGGATCATGACCCATCAAACTTAAGGGTCCATAAGTCATTGTTTGTGATCTGGGGCTACGGAGGGGGAGTATTCTTCTTAGGATTATCGCTAGGAGACTTGGGGACTTTCTCTTAGACCGCCAGCGTGAAAGTAGACTTTACCTCTGGAGGTGTTTCGACTTGGGATTCCTAGGAGGATGGCACCAAAGGAGTGCATCCCGTAGGAGTACTGGGTCCTAGGGAATCAGTTGCATGTTGCCTGTTCTGGAGGGTATCAAGGTACTGGTTGGCGATCGAAAGACATGGCCCACACTCGAGCTCTGAATGTTTTTGGTAGTGCACTCGGCACCAAGTGTCAGACAGGAGTGTGGAAAGGGTTGTTGTGGTGCCTTGAGAGTTGACTTCAACTCTCATCTTTTTGTCTAAGTCTTGGGCTCTTTGCAGTACGACAGGATCTTCTCCAGGGATGAAATCAAATGTTAAAATTTCAAAAGGTTTGTACACCCCTAGGGAAGTCTTGGAGAACAAGACTTCGTTGACCCTCCCCACCTCGGTAAGGGCCTATTTCATCTGGGGTTGACTTTCGACCTGGATCTTATTAGATTCTCCTTCCCATGGAAACCATAAGTGGGTGAATTCAGTCGAAAAGTATCCATTCAAGGACTTAGACCAATTCTAACTTAATAACATCCCGTAAGTCTCTGGGATGTCCACCACTTGGATGTCAATGATACTGGCTATCCTGGGGTCCTAGATAAGATGTATCCAGACGTTCTTTAATTCCCCCACCATCTTTACAGCAGTCTTATCCAATTGGATTACTACACCATTAGATGGGGTGGGGTGGAATCCGAGCTTCTAACAAATGGACAAGGGCATGATGTTACCTGAAGCTCTGGAATCCACTAGGAAATTATGTATATTCTTGCAGTGTATGTTCAGGCCTAGTAGGAAGGGAGGATCTTTGTTATTCCCTCGGAAGACGGCCACATTAGCATCTTCGAAGGAGACGGTCTTGGGTGGGTGGCTAATGGCTTTTGAGTTCCCTAAGAGCTTCAGAAGGGACTTCTTCTACTCAGGATAGTTCAACAAAACCTCCATCAAGGTCATGGAGGTAGTGGTCTATTCCAACGCCTTCGTAATGTCAAATCTTCCTCCCAGGAACTGGTGATTTTCCTTTGTGAGATCTCTTGCTTGGTTAGAGCTAGGACCTTTTGGAGGGATGGGTTGATCAGTCACATTATTCTAGGGAGGAGGAGTATCTTTGATAGGAGGTGTGGGTGTGTAAGATGGTCCTTTACCGACCTAACTCTGAGTGTTGTATGGAGCCCGCGGGTTAGTAAAGGCGTTGGTCTTGAAGGGTGAGATGGATTCATCAAAGAATCCCTGTAGTTCAGATTCTTCTTCATCTTCCCTCGAAGTTTCAAAGAAGATGGTATCACAGGTGAAGGCACTGTGGGTTGGCTCCTGGATAGGAGGTTCTGGAGGGGGAGCGTCATGTGATTGCTGCCTATCTAGCTAGGAGATCATGATGACTTTATCCAGAGTGGCACAATTCACCTCATTGTGGGAACCTATATCGTGCAATCTACACCAGTTAGTCATGGGCTGGAAGTCTGCAACTCGCGTGAAGTGTGATGGTCCAACACCATTTTGTTTGGTGTTATGGTTCGAAGGTGGGCCTCCGGTGTTTGCATTATTATTCCATTGCTGTTGACTGGGCCGAGATCCATTGTTGAAGTTTCTCCCTCCGGCATTGTTGTTTCGTTGGCCAGAGAAAATATTCCCTCTCTAGGGATTTGAATTCTGGGGTGCGTAGGTTCCTACCTCCAGTTGGCCCATGTCCATAGTCAAAGTGGACAACATTCGCCAGAGGGATTCGACCTCCATGGTTAATTGAGTGTTAGTGTCACAATGCGACGGTTGTGGTTGTTGTTGGTTTCCTAGGAAGGCAACAGGATTAGCCAGAGTCGAGGGCGGAAATCCTCCAGTCGTGGATGACTAGAAGAATGGCACTCTAGACGATTGTGTCTGAGTCTATTGTGTCTACTGCAGCTGATTCCAAGGAAAGACTTCCAGACCCGGTGTCACCTGGGTCTGGGTTGGGTAAACATACCATGCCTATTGGTCTATCAAGGGTGGAAAAGGGTTCATTTCCATTGAGGGGGCGCCTATTGCCAGATTGGGGTTGTATCCCCTGGCATATGTAGTTCCACCAGGGATCATGTTAAAAGGTGTACTTTGTCCAATCCCGCCCGGGGACTTATTGAGACCATGGGACAGCTCTAGAGCTAGGTTGTAGACTTTTGCCAGGGTGTCCCGGTCGCCTGCGGCGATTGTTCTCCAAAGGAGAGTGGCAACGAAAGGGTCCATCACGTTGAGGTAGGTCTATATGGTTACCTCCGGGGATGGAATGAAAGGGCCTATGCACCGCTTCAGGGCACGCTAGAACCTATGGTTGAATGCTGCAAGAGGTTCATTGGGTTCCTTTCTGATGGAGATGAACTGGCTGTGGGACCAGGTTGGGTCCACATGCATGCGAAAGGCAGCTAGGAAGGCATCCTCCATGTCCTGCCAAGTGTTGATGGAGTTGATAGACAAGTTAAGGTACCAGTTCAACTCACTTTGTCCTAGGGACAAGGGGAACATACAGGTCACAACATCTTCATGTTGGATCCGGTGTCGATTCATGGCATCTTTGTATGCCTGTAAGTGTTCTTCCGCGGTCTGTGAGCCTAAGTGCTCGTATCATGGGCAGATCTTCTCTGGGTGAGAGGGTAAGTCATTGGTTGCACCTGAAAAAGTTCCCATTGGGGACCCAGTGTTTCTGAAGTACGCAGCCATAAGGGGAACTATATGTTGGGCAGCTTGGGTACTGGTTCCCGAGACTATCTGGGGAGTTTGAGTATTCAGAGGTATGGTAGATCCCCAGATGATAGTGGCTGGTGTGATTTTCGAGGTCCATTTATTTCAAGAAAGGGGCTCAAATTTAACAAACCTTCCAAGATTTGGGGCAGATGTAAGGACTCTTTCAAATCTAGCTGGGGAGAAAGATCCAATCCCGCTGAAGGCTTGTCTCTTAAAACTACAACTCAGACAACCTTCAGGAGGTGTAAAATTAGAATCTTGGGAGGGGGACGAGTTCATGCCCTCCTTCTAGCGCCAATTTCTATTGATGGGGTTTTGCTGACCGGGTCTGCCAATAGTCATAAGTTGTCACCGGGTTCAGGGGAAGTCGGCCAACTCTGCCTGCAAAGGTTGTCCAGGGAAATAAATCCTTCGAGCCCCGCACCATCGTGACCTGACACCCAGGTGCTTGAAGGCCCAGAGGATTTATTTCCCCGAAAAACCTTTGCAGGTGGAGTTGGCTGACTTCCCCGGAACCCGGTGACAACTTATGACTGTTGGCGGACCCGATCAGAAAAACCCCATCAACAAAATCTGTGAGATATTTTGAACAATTACTTGATTACTTGAATCAAAGTAACAAGATATTAACATACATCTTCATCAATGCAATGAATGAGATAAATGCTTGATTTAACATTCAAAATTCATACAACTCAACAATAGGAGAGATATTTGAGGAAATTTTTCTTCTTCTTTATTCAAATGTTATTTCCACCCAATTACAAGTATGTCTCATAACCCCCTTTTTTAATACAACACTTCTCAATTCCTCTTCAATATCTTTAAATTTTATTTTCAGACCTGATCTCTATCAGAATTTACCTCTAAGACAAAAACAAAAACTTATGACTCCTAGATATCCTTCATTCCCACCTTGATTTTCCCTTTTATAAAATGCAAGGGAGAAACAAGCTTCAGGCTTTGTGGAAGGACACATTATTACTAAAAGAAAAAAATAGTTACAAAACTCAAAAACTTGGCGCCAAAGCAAATGATCTTTAGTTATCAAAATGATTTAGTTATCTTTATGAGAAAATATCCCCTTTACCTCCTTCACTTGTAATCATGGCGGAAAAAATAACTTTTGAAATTCCTATTAAGTACTTTTGCTGCCAGTTGTCATATTATAAATCTAATGGAATTTGAATTTAATCACCTCATCAACAAATTTCTTATAAGACAAGTATTTAATAACCATTGGGTCTATTTCCTTTTCAAAGTAATCTAAAAAGGAATGATAGATTAGAACATTGTCTATACTTGCAGTGAAAATATCACGGTCACCATTATCACAAATAATGTCCACTTTAGCCTTTAGGATAATTTCAGTTTGGTTCAACCAATCTTGTAGTTTATTAATATTAACAAGATCATAAATTATATCTGGTAACATATCATTTTCCAACTCTTTAAATCCTCTAAATAAAACCATTATTTTCCTTCCCACAATATCATGAAAAATATGAAACTCTTGCATTGACATCACTAGTTCATAAGAAAGCTTAATCAAAGGAGTAGCACTACTATCATACTGAGATCTCAGATGTATATCCCTCAATTTTTGGGCTCTTTCACCCATTTATTAAAGACTAATTCCAAAATACCTTGGTCTTTTGTGAAAACCTCTAGTGCCTCATTGAGAATAGAGTACAAATGATGCACACTTTTCATTCTCCAATTATCTTCTTACTAATGTGTACCAATATTGTATTGACTATATGTTGTGTTATGTTCTTGGAGATTTAATTTTCTTTATCCAAAAATCCTAATTTTTGTACTCTTTCCATCAATTTTACTCTTGAACGTTCTGTAGAGGATTTTTTCTCATCATGTGTTGATGTATCAGGTGAGAAAGGATAGTCTACCATAGGGGAAATTGGGATCTCTTTTGAAACTTAAGGTACAGGGGAAGATGCAGATGGGGACTGAAATAATGCTTTAGGTAATATAACTTGCTAAGAACCCTTCTTGTATTGCATCAACTTCTTCTCTTGGATCTTATAGGCCTCTACCAATTCTTCATAATGAATTCTATAATTTCCCCTCTCAGCTTGATCCTTTTCAGCAACTACCTTATTGAATTCAGCAGCATTGAGATTAAGGTCAGCTTCTTTTATAGAAAAGTTATTTGCTACCATTTTCATCATGATTCCTCCTCTGAGACTAGGATTAAGAGTACTATCCTTACTCCTTTCTCCTCCTTAAGTCAATGACCAGATGGCCAAAGCTGATCAAGATGGAATTGGAAAAATACTGAAATCTAATTTTTTAGTATTTTCTTTGTCTTAGTAAACTACATTTTTAAAGGTATTTAGGGAATTTTTGGGCCTATCTCTCCTTTAGGATCTGTAATTTTTTATTATCTTTCCAACAAAGTAAACGGTTTAGAAATCAGAGCTAGGACTAGCAATTTATGCCTTCTCCAGGTGGGCCTAAATTTTTATATAGTTTTTTTGAAATTTTTGGTAGTTTTAATAAGTTTATTTATAATAAGAATTATGACGACTCTTCATTTTTTTTCCAAAGGATTATAGTGACCCTTTGGATCCATCATATTTGAATAAACCCTAATTTTGAATATAATGGATTACTTTTTGACTTGCAATTATGTTGTTAGTCTTCTAGTTTTTATATTAAACTTGACAATACCGCATGTATCACACCAGGTATTGTAATCTGATTCATAATTAATATCAGTGGTATCAAAATGAGAACACTCCTTTATGCCAATTGACATAAGGTCCTCCTACCAAATATTAGGATTGGCTACACAAGATTTGTCAAAATATCCACTTTTGAGGTGCACATGGTCAAAGATGTCAGATGATGCAATTAAGAAGTTGGTGGAAGAGGCTTTAAATAAGAAACAAGAGGAGATGATGAGTCAAATTTCACTTCTTCTAAAAAATCAACAACCCTCTGGATCAAGAAAAAATTTTCATGGAAATACCCCTTTCAAAGTGCAAGTAAGTTTTGACATCCCAAATTTTGAAGGAAAAGTTGATTTTGAAATTGTTGATAACTGGTTATCAAAATTGGATAAATACTTTTCTGTAAAAAATTTCTCAGATGTAGAAAAAATAACATTTTCTCTCCTCAAAGCTGAAACCCATGTCAAATTATCCTCGAAAACCAAATTATCAAATAAAGAATGGGAATTATCTGATGAAAATGGGTTGGAAATATCTCTTGATAAGAAGCCCACATGGGGTGAATTTGTGGAATACATAAAAGAAGCATACTTTCCTGAGGATGTCTATGAAGAGAAATACATAGAATGGAAGTATCTTCGACATAAGAGGGATCAGTCTATGCAAGATTACACCAACACATTCCATTCACTTTCAGAAAAACTTGGTATTAAGGAATCAGAGAAGCATTGAATTCTAAAATATCATAGTGGACTTCACAGGTATATTCAAACAAAGATGGAATTTTTGAATATTGAGACATTGGCAACTGCCTATAAATATGATACAAAAATTGAAGAGAAATTCAAGAAGAAAGGGAAGAGGGACTACTTCACAAATAATAATCCAAGGGTTGAAGGTGACAATAAATATGCAGGAAAATAGGTGACCAAGGAACCTCACTGAAAATCACCTAAGAACACATGGTGGGTTGCAAAAATGACACAGACAAATACAGACATGTGGTGTGAGATGCATGAGTTCCCAACCCATAATACAAAGGATTGTCAAAGTATTCAAAATCCCATAACTGAAATACGAGGAGAGGAATTTGAATCTGAATCATCACCAATAGATACTTCTGAGAAAAAGGAGAATGATTCTATCATAGAAGCAGACCCATATGCCATAGTTGCAATAGATAAAGTACTACATTGTGAAGATGAAGAGAGAATTTTTCATTCATAGATGTGGGTTGATGGAAAGCCTCTACATTTTATTGTTGATAGTGGAAGCCAAAAGAATTTTATATCTAGGGAGATAGTCAAAAGATTGAATTTGAAAGTGACAAGACACCTAAAACCATACTCTATGGGATGATTAAATGAGGGACAAGATATTCAAATAAATCAACAATGTCAGCTTCCATATTCAATCAAGGCTTTCAAGGATGAAGTGATATGTGATGTAGCACTACTGGATGTATGTAACATCTTGCTAGGGAAACCTTACATGTATTAGAGGCATGGAGTGTATGAATCGAGGCCATGTAGTGTTACCATCAAGATTTTTGGGAAGAGATATCAAATACCAAAGGTATGTCCAATACAAAGTGCTTCTTTAATTAGTGCTAAACAATGTAAACATTTGATTGCTCAAACTAGAGATTTTGTTATGCTCATGGTTTTCCCTGAACAAACAAAGTCAATTGTCCTTAATACACATACTAAGGTATCCATAACAAAAAATCAACAAATTAGATGGATAAAATGTTGAAATAATATCATAGTATGTTTAAATCACCAGTGGGAGTTCCAACACACTATCAAGTCAAGCACTCTATTGATTTAATCCCAGGCACACCACTATCACATGAGCCAATATATAGAAGGTCTATTTTGGAAAATGATGAAATTAAGAGACAAATTCAAGAGTTCATTCAGAAAGGACATATTTGTCCAAGTGCTTCACCCTATGGCATCCCTATTGTCCTTGCTAAAAATAAAGATGGGACATGGAGA
This sequence comes from Thuja plicata, assembly GCA_018584345.1. Lineage (NCBI taxonomy): Eukaryota > Viridiplantae > Streptophyta > Pinopsida > Cupressales > Cupressaceae > Thuja > Thuja plicata. The sequence goes on along the minus strand of MU228059.1, from coordinate 1,583,651 downwards.
ATTTGTATTGATTATAGATAATTGAACAAAATCAGTGTAAAAAATAGATATCCAATCCCTCAAATTGATGATTTTTTGGACCAACTTAGGGGGGCTAAGTTCTTTAAAAAATTGAATTGAAATCTAGATATCACCAAGTGCCAATTGATCCAGCAAATGTGTGGAAGAATGCATTTAAATATAAGGAAGGTTTGTTTGAATGGTTGGCTATACCTTTTGTCCTAACAAATTCCACAACAACATTTATGAGGTTGGTGAATGATGTTCTTAGAACATTCATTGATTCTTTTGTGGTTTTTTATTTGGATGACATACTCATATTTAGAAAGAATTGGTCTGAGCATTTGCATCATGTTGAACAAGTGCTTTCAACTCTACAACAACACAAACTTTATGCCAACATTGAGAAGTTCTCTTTTGGTATGTAGAGTATTCAATATTTAGCGTATATCATTCATACTAAGGGTGTTCATGTTGACCCAATAAAGATTCAAATAATCAGAGAATGGACATCTTCTAAAACTTTCATAGAGCTTCAAAGCTTCTTGGGCTTAGACAACTACTATCGCAGATTTGTTTTTGGTTTCTCACATATATCATGGCCTCTCAATCAATAAATAAGGGGTGGAGCACAAGAAAAGTTTCAATGGACAGAGGAAAAACAACAAGAATTTGAGGAGTTAAAGAAAAGATTATGTTTAGCACGAGTACAATCATTTGAGATAGAAACTGATGCATTTAATTACGCTCTACATGCAGTACTCATGCAACATGGGAATCCTGTTGCCTATCACTGTGAAAATTTTATGATATAGTAAATAGGTACCCCACCTATAAAAAGGAGTTGTATGCTATTGTTTAGGCCTAAAAATAATGAAAACATTATATATCGGGAAAGGAAACTATTATACATACAGACCATAAACCTCTTCAATTCTTGCAAACATAAGCGAAGTTACAGAATGATAAACATCAAAGGTGGTCAGCTTATCTACAACAATTTCACCTCAACATTCATCATAAATAGCAAGCAGTAATAAAGTGGTAGATTTTTTTAGTAGGCCTCCAATTCTAGGTTTGACAATTGTGTTGGATTCATGTGGTCATCAATCATCCACATAGGAACAACTATATGGTATTGATCCTAATTTGGCTAACATCTATAGTAATTTGGTAGAAGGAAAGTGTGTCTCTAATTTTTACTTGTAGGATGGGTTGCTTTTCCATGTTGGTCATATATGTGTACCCATCAAGGAACAAAAGAAAATGATATGGGAAGCTCACTACAACAACGTTGTAGGACATTTTAGTATTGGTAAGACTACTGTTATCCTTCAAAAGTATTTATATTGGCCAAAAAGAAAGAAGGATATCATTTCATATATATAAGCTTGTGCAGCCTATGCAATTGCAAATCCATCAAACCATAAGTTGGGTCTATACTTACCATTACCTATTCCTCATAAGCCATGGAGTTTTTTTTCAAAGGATTTTATGTCTGGGATTCCAATTACTAGGTGGGGGCATGATTGTGTCTATGTTGTGGTAGATAGGTTTTCTAAAATGGCTATCATGGTAGCATGTAAAAAGATGATTTTTGCAGAAGAGACTACCAAGTTATTTTGTGAACATGTTTGGGTTCATTTTGGTTTTCCAAAAAGCATTATTTCTGATAGGAATAGCAGGTTCATCAATAAATTTTGGTTTGCACTATGAGATAAAATGAACACAAAGTTGACAAAGTCCACAACATTCCATGCCCAAAAAAATGGCCAGACAAAAGCGGTGAATCAAATGATCATTCAGATCTTATGGATGTTTCATTCAAAACATCCTCACACATGGGATGAAATCTTACCCTATGTGCAACACAGCTACAACCATGCACTCCATAGTACTACAGGGAATAGTCCATTTGAGGTTTGTCTTGGGTATCAGCCATTAGCACTTATGGATGTAGCAATACCAGTTTTGCAATTTGATAGTCTATTTAATGCTTACAAGGAGGTAGATAAAGTAGAAAAATTCATTATTAACATTAGACACCTATAGCAGCAAGTTCATGATGTTTTGGAGCAGAATAATCATAAGTATAAGGAAAGGTGTGATAAACATAGAACTCCTCATAATTTTTAGATTGGTGACAAGGTACATTTATATTTGAACATCCCCACAATAGGTAATAATAATCATGCCAAACCTTCTCCTAGGAATAATGTATTCAAACTAAGGATTACTTTTCCTATCATGAAGTGCATTTGAATTTTGAATGCAGGGCCATATACTTGAAATGAGATAGCATGATTTGTGCACTAAGTCTCTCAAAGAGTCATATCACTTAAGCTGCAAAAAAGAAAAATACATGAAAGAGACTTATGCTATTTTTGTAGGAAAGTAACCACACACTACTACTTAATGAAATTAATGCTGACAACTAAAAACTCAACTCAAACCTATTCTATCAACCCAAAGCATTCACTATAATTATTCTTGCAAGTGTTGTAGGAACATACATGAGTTATAATGTTGCAGGAGGAAACAATAAACTCTACTTAAAATGTTGTAAATCTTGAAAGAAACTCTAATCTAGTCTAATATAATCCACCTTCCAAGTGGGCCCCCTTAGTTGGATTGTGCTAACTACTAACACATAATATAACTCAAAATCAACCCTTCATTATATTTCTAGAAAAATGGATTACGTCATAGTGAAAATAATGCATGAAAACTAGAAATGGTAACTTTGTTGTGCAAATGCAACAATAGAATATTATCCAAATAACTACAACCCAACAATCAAATCCCTTTATAAAGAGGATTTATGTTTATTCAAAGCATACAAATAATACTAATTCACACCATAGAGAAAGGATAATGTAACAGCCCATGACAGAATGTCATAAAGACTGGATAACCGCTTCAGCAAAGTATTGACCACAGAGAAAATATAGCGGAGTTATGTTCCTATATTCCCTAAGATGATGGTTCCTTAAATTTAGAAGGCATGTCTCATAGTGTCATAATGGTTCTCCCCATCATAGCTAAAACTTCATTTTTTCCTCATCATTTTTTTCGATCCACTCTCAAGCTGCTCCTGTTTCCTGGCAGGTTAGTAGCGCATGCAGATATATATTGAAGTAAACTATTCAAATCAATCCAAATATTAGAATACACATTCAAATAGTTATATGAAATAATACGATAGATATATAATGTTTAGAAAAATATTTCACTACTATCTACTCATAGGCTTTGGTGGTCTTGACTGTACTTATAGCATGATCATAAGTTCAAATACTTAAAGGCTCACAATTGTTTTAGAAATGTCTTAAAATGGAGTATAAAATCAACATAAAATAGAAAAAAATTTATTGCTCATCATCTTACCCCCTATAAGTATAATTATTATCCTCAAGCATTACATTTCTTTGCAATTCCCTTGAATTCACCAACCTCTATCTTTCCTCTCCTCCTGCTCTTGAAAGTGTAGTAGAACCCTCTAGCTTTCTCCCAGAAGTCCATCCTATAATCTTCCTGTAGCTGGTCAAACTTTGTGGCATTAATGTCATATAGGGGCCATAGAAGCATTGGTTTCTAAATTTTTAGGGGACACCAGAGCTCACACCTAATTTTTTTTCCTAACTGTATATCTTGGTGCCCGATGAATTGTTTCTTCAAGGTTGAGAGGACTGTGTCGTTGAGATTTTTTGAATACCTCTGGAAACCTATTCCATCTATTTATGGCACCAACCAGGGCTCTTTGAAATGTAAAGTAGGAAATCCCTTGATAATATATGTAAACCTCTTCCTTGAAAGAAAAATTTTTCTTCTTGGTTTCTACTTTTATGCTCCCATAAGTTAGAGTGAACCAGTCCCTTAGTAGAACATTGGGCTGACTAGTTTCATCCTTCAAGGGTAGTGGTTATGATTTCTCCTGGTCCCTTTAATTATCTAATTTCCTTTCATAATTGGCTTCATTATGAATCCATGAAATTAAGGCCCTTAGATGTATATCTCCAATTTAGAGCAAGGGATGCCACTCAATCTCCTCTACAATAATAAAGTTGTGTGAATATAATTCACAAAGCAAGTTCTTTTTCTAGACAAGTAGGGTTTGGTAAAAACCATAGAATTCCTGAGTTGTTTTAAACTCAAAATCTTGATCCTTCATAGTTATAATTAGTTGAAATAAGAGGAATTACTCTTTTATTCAAATAACATATACCTTGGGAGGAGGCTTGCAAGTTATAATTTGATCAGCCAATTTCAAGGCACGATCCATTTTCTATTTTATCCTCTTTAGTTGCTCCTTCATGTCTTCTATTTCCTCCTTTTGATCATTGATCACTCTTTGCATTTTATTCCTTTCTTCCTCCCACAAATTTTTATAAAAAACAAACTAATTGTATAGACCAAAGAGAAGGGATTGCATATTAGGTGGGCCACACTCTTCTAATTGAGTATTTTGTCTCATTTTTTCTCTATATGCCTACTCTAAATAGTTGGTGAACCAAGTTCTCTGAAAAGGCACTAGGGAATTATGAGAGTGTGAGTGGGCTGACTATTGAGTCATTTGAAGTTCTTCCTCATTTCCTTGTTGAACATTTTGATGACTCTCTCCAGGGTCATTCTAACATGTGGTAGGCTCATCATCACATTTCTCATTTAGATTTTGAGAAAGATCTAGAATTCTGGCTGAACCAGGGAATTGTCCAGAATATACACTACATGGGGTTCTACAACAGGTTTTTCTAAAGGAACAAATTGATTGTCTGGGGATACTTGAGGAATTTTTCCTCTCATCCGAGGACTTCTGCATATAGGAGTCTCTACAAACTCCATTTCTTTCTTCAATCTCTGTGTTGCAGGAGCCGACTTCCTTTTCTTTCCTTTTGAAACTATGGGGTTTTGTGGTTCATTTGCAAAAACTAAAGTTCCTTCACCAACTTTTTCATTTTCCTCTCTTCTAAGAAGAGGTAGGGACATTTCTCTTAGGAGCAAGTGAAGGTCTATTTTTGTCAAGTTTTTTGGGTTCCCCTTCTTGGGTGGTTGTTTCAAAAGCTAGCTCAAAGGATGTTTCATTATATTATTGGGTTGCTCAATAGGCTCAACCTGGGGTTGCAAGGTTTGAAACTGAACAAATCTTCCTAGGCCAAGGGAGAAACTTCCCTAAGGGATTTTTCAACTAACAGTTTAACTACACCATGGTGAGAAATAGAATTTGTATTCCCCTTCTCAGTCTCCTCGGCACTAATTCTTACCATCTTATACAAAAAATTTGAAACATTTATTGGAAGACTATGCCTTACATAGCTAAGTAATTTTAAATGATGTGCATGCAGGTGATAAAACCTTCCCTCACAAGTAAGGTACCTTATAATGTGCATTTCCAGCTCATTGAATGGTGGAGGAAGTGACATCCATTTACATCCTTTTTTGTTTATCTCTAATGGAGGGTCTGTAGGAAGAGTAAACTAGGCTTGAGTTGACCTAGCATCATGCTCATTGGGATAATGTTCCCCAATTATTGGAAACCTATTTAATTATGCTATAAGTTCCTATGTTGTGAAAACCATCAAACCCCATACGGGTGCCTTTCCCTCCTCAAATGTTCTCATAAATTTTGTTGCTACCTCATCATCAAATTATGCCAGTTTTAGGAAATACCCCAGCCATCCGCATGCATTGAAACTCTAAACTGCTTCAACATACGTGAGGATAATAGTATGAACCATAGGCTCATAGTGCATCAACTTCCCTCCCATTTGTTCCAAATGCTTCTTTCAAATTTTTTTTTTAATTTGTCAATTTATCAATTTCCTTTGCTCTGCAATTTCCAAATTCCTTATTCCCATTTCAATCACCCTTATTTTAAGCTTTCAAACTACACTTTTTAAAACTACCAATTTTTCATGCAATCTTTTTGTTCTATTTTGAACATAAGAAATAATGACACTTTCATAGAAGGAATTATAACTTTAAGTGCTAGTTTGAGTGCAAGTTTTCATATAGCTTGATTATGTCCTTTTAGGGTCACGTCAAGTCAGAAAATCTGGGATTATTTGGGAATTATGGTACGACACTTGTGAAAAAATTAAAAGGAATTAATGAAACAAGGAAAAAGTATAAATTTTAATTGACAATTAATCTTGCAAGAAATGATAGGGACAACTATTAATGACATGAAAACTTAATACACTTCCTTGTCCCGTATGAAATGAAGACAAGTGTCCACACTTGTCACACTTAGCACGGGGTAAGAAACTAGCATAATGCTTTAATTATAGATTTACGCATTATTAGATATAATTACCAAAATCTATGTGCTAAAAGTGGAAAGGATTGAAAAGTTGTACCTGTCATTCTATTTTTGCATGCACAAAAAAGGTGGTGAGAACGCAACAAGTATGATGGATGCATGCGTCAGCTGATCTGGCTTTTATAGAAAACATAGGAATACAGAAAGATATGGAAACATGGAGGATATTTGTGTTGAAGGTAGAGACGTGGAATGGGTTGAAAGAAGAATATACAAAATGACTGGAGAATGGAACTTCATTTGAAAATGAAGTGTTTATTATGAGCATATATGAAGGAATGTTATGTTGAAGCTGTAGGAAGAAGGTTCACACCCTCTATTGTAGGAAGTATTGATGACATTATTTTTTCCATTAGTATACAAGAAACACTTTTGGTAAGAATACATTGAAAGAAAGGAAAAAGAGAAAACAAAAAATGCAGATACAAGAGATCACCGAAAACTACTAAGTACAAAGAAAACCAATGACACAATTTTGTGTGTAAACCAAAAAGGAAAAAGTCAAAAGGATAAAGAGGAACCCAACAAAGGAACCCAATGTGTAGGATATAGTGCAACCTGAGAGAAATTCAAAGAGAAAATTTAGAGAACAATTCAAGCAAGGAACCCGAAAGACAGTCAACTGACTTTAGAGCATTATTGGCCGTCAGAAACTGAAAGTCAGTTGTAGCCCGCAAAAAGTGGATCTCACTTCCACGTCAGATAAAATGATCTTATTCTATTTATAGAATCTTTATTTTATTTTAAAACAATTTCTTTAGGGACAAGAAACATGAATGTAAGTCCTTTAATTTGTCTAACTAATTTAAAACACATAGACTAGGAGATCAAGGTAAAGTTGTAAACTTGATCTTAGAGTTAACATTGTTTTACATGAAACTTGATGAAGTCAATCTATATTATAAATAGATGATGCAATCATTCATTATACATGTGTGAATATAGAAGAGAGGATGAATGAAGCCTACAAGCACATCTATGGATCAGATTGAAAGTTTCAAGAACCAGAACAACAAAAGGTGAAATTGGTTATCAGAACCAAGAATAGAGGCTATTGAGAATTAGAGGTATTACTCAATCACATTAGATGATATATATTTATATGTAAAATTAAAAGGATCTAAAATAAAAAATAGGAGATTGTATATACTAGGTCAAATTGTAATTTTATATCATTCTAACAAGTGAAGCAAAGTATAAAAATCCTTTCAAGGAAGGTGGATTTAACAGTCCAACTATAAATCTCTTAACCGAGTGCACCCTCAACATTGTTGCAAAATCTCTTAACAGAGTAGAATTTAACATCTCTCCACAGATACTCTTAATCGGGTAGATCACCAGAAGTGATCAAATTGTAAGCCTTAACTAGCCCCTTCCAATCTACAGATAGTGAATATTTTGTGGATGACATCCCCACCATAGTTTTTAATTCCTAATAGGATTTTTCTGCAATATCATATCTTGTGTTATGTGTCAATTACTTTCATGGATGTTTCTATGAATGTTCACATGTATGCTAAGTTTATGAACTGATATATATTACATCAAGATAGTATAGATCAGATGGTTGGATAAATAATTGATTACACAAAGGTTAATTGATTAAAGGATACACAAGTTTTAGAGGTACTGATTCACCCCTCCCCTCTTAGTACTCACTTTCCATTAATTCCAACAATTGGTATCAGAGCCTAGTCTCTTATTTGGAAAATTTAAAGGCTTAAAGAGAAAAGATCAGACAATGGAGAAGTACAAACTTGACAAAAGTATTGAGAATAAGAATTTAGAAATTCAAATCTTCTATGAGTAGTATAGAGAAGCTATAATCAATATGAGATAGTTTTTAGATGAAAGAAATATTATGGAATCTTGTTGTAATGAGATAGATTATCACGAGGAAGAGATACTAGATTTCTTTGAGTCATCAGGATCAACTACAAGCAAAGAATTAGACACATCAAAAGAGAGCATCACAAGCCTAACTAAAATCAATCAACATCTGGATGGACAAGTGAAATCTCTACAAATCAGTCAAGAGACATAGATGGTAAGGATGATTGATGTCATGAACAATGCTAGCGAAGCTGAACAAGAAAGAACACTAGCTATTGATGATAGAAGAAAGATTATAGAAAAGCTACATGAGAAAGAGTCTGAAATACAAAAACTTACAGAGCATCACCATGAGATTAAAAATCAGATTATTCTTATGAGTCAAGAGGCAAACAGAATGAATGTTGAACTTATTGAAATAATAGAAGCTATTAGTGAGCTAAGGGAAGAAAATGAAAATTTGAAACATGAAATAACAATTTAGCAGCAACATAATGAAATTATCAAGAAAGCTAAATAAAGAAATAAAAGAATTGATGATTTTTTTGAAGGACAATGAAGAGTCAACAACAACACCGGTCTAGACTTTACTGAGAATGGAGAATCATCAAATCAAGCTGATCCAAAGAATGTCTATGTAAATCCAAGACCAAGAAAGCTGACATGCAATCACTATGGAAAGCAAGGCCACACATCAAATGTATGCAGAGGCAAAATGAAAGGTATTCTATTATAAATGTAACAAGAAAGGAAATAAAGCATATGAATGTAAGTTTGAAATAATACAACCAAAGAAGGAAACCTACATGGAAAAATATTTTCCTACTTGCAAAATGAATGGGCACATAACTCTTGAGTGCTGGAAGAAGAAAAAGCAAGTGTGGAAGCCTAAAGGTCAAGAAAGTCCCTATCAACCAAAAAGAGTCAATAACCAGTATGTATGGGATTACAACACTTGGAAAAATTATACAGCATGTGGAAGATTTGGTCACATTGCTACAAAATATATGAGATAGTGGACAAGAAAGTCTAGAGGCTGGACTAACCCTAGAATGGCATGCTTACACTATCATAAAGTTGGTCATCTCAAGAAAGACTACAAAGATCAAATGACAAAGACCAGTACATATCCCAATGGAAATACCATTGAAGACATCTAGAGTGCAAGAGACAAAATGTGGAGAAAAGCTTTAAACAATGATGAAGCTGGACCAAGAAATGCAAATGGTGACACCCCATCTAATGGATCTGGTGACATCACCACCCCCACCTAAGAAGAAAAATTAAGTATGGAACTGCATTACCCCAAGTTATCATTTTACATCAGTTCCATAATATGTTGATAAAATGCCAAATTAGCATAAGTAAAGATGCAACATGGTATTAGTTGTTAAAATTTGTGATAACTGTGCTATCGAGTAATACATACTGAAATCCGTCAGTATACACTCAAAGCTAAAACTTCCTACACTAACCAAAAAGTGTTGGTTAACATGAGAAAGCAAAGTTGCTAGTGTAAACTGAGACTCTTTGGTAATCAAGCAAGTTGAAGAAGTTGTTTGTGCACAACATTGAAACTTGTCAGTAAAAGAAAAGAGATAAATGATCACCTCGAAATGTTATGTTGTCACCAAAAGGATAATTTAATGTTTTAACCATCAAACTCCATCTTTAAAAACTGAGGAGTGGTTGAGGATTAATGACTCACTTTTTAGGGAAAACACCTATAAAAGGGTGACAAAATGGTTTCATTCTTCACCATGACCAGAGAAGAGAAACAAGAGCGAAAATCAAGAAAACAAAAAAATCATCACAGAGCGACTTCAACTCAACCAGAGCACTCCAACAAATTATTGATCATTGCAGGCATAAACAGTAAGTTACTACGTCAACCGAGAACTTTGTTTACACATTTTTTTAGAAAGCCCTAAATTTATTTGAAACAATGGAAACAACCTCAAGAACCACCAAACAAAAGAATATCAAGAAGGATGAGGTTAAACTTGTTAAGAACTCTATATGTGAGGAGCCACATTACAAGACTTACCTTGAGGTTGCCTCACAACCTGACAATGTTGGAGCATTCTCATGAATACCAACTAGGGTTTTGCTCATCGAAGACATGCAAGCTTACATCCACTACAAGATTGCAAAAATTAGTGATTTAGAGGTAGAACAAGCTTACAAGAAGCTGTGTAATGAAGATGGATCTATCAAAGATGAACACAAAATTGTAGAGGTGAAAGGGCTCACTAATACCCTATTGTTTCCAAAGGCATTCAAAACTGAGTGGATTTAGTTGTACTAAGAAAAATGCATAATCACAAGCTATGGCTGGATGAGCCTAAGATGATAACCTAAGATGTTATCCATGCAGTCACCAGTTACCCTGTAACTGAGAAGGTAAAAGAGTTGAAACATCCACCTAAGGCTAAGATTAAGAAAAACACTAGAGCAAAGTGTGATGGCAGAGGACTGAAGGTATCTACTATAACCGATAATGAACTTAAATTTGGAGCATGTGTTCTAGGTTACTAACTATTCCAAGCAAGCCAAATGAAAAGCATAGCATTCGATGCAGTAAATACAACCTATAAGATTGTAAAGAAGGGCACTCAGTTAGATCTGTTGACACTTCTACTGAACTAGTTAGAAGAAAATTTGAAGACAATAAGAAATGCTAAGACAAATACATGTAAGTTTGGATCACTTATCATATGCATTTTCTTTTACTTTCAAGAAACATTTCCATCAGTAGGAGATGTGAAATGGGATACCACAAAACCGGTCACCATGCAATTGTTAGTAATAAGTGAGAGGGGGGGTGAATCAGTGGCCTCAAAATTAATCCTTAAATCAACCCTTAAAACTTAGTACCACAAAATTATACCTTTGGTTATCTTTAGACCTGTAAGATGAATGCCTCCAAATACTTATATCAAATTACTACTTGTCAAAATTCTTTGTAAAACCTTCTTTTGTATGTTTACCGATAAGAAGTCTTTCTATTTACTAAAACACAGTAAATAACTAGTGTATGCAAATCAATCCAAATTTACTTATGTGAAATGCAAAAAAGTAAATTAATGACTCATAGACACATGACACAAGGATTTTTAACGTGGAAACCCTTTTAAGGGAAAAACCATTGGGACCAATACCCCAAATTTTCACTATTCTAAAGTGAGCTTTGTGAAGAGCCAACCCTGTCAAAGGTTACAAACACACTGTTAGGTGTGACCTTGTTAGAGGATTTAAATGAATAGTTTGTCACTTAGTATCTGGTATCTAATGATACCATCCTTGATCAAATACTCACTTGGCCAGTCAATAGGTATCGGGCATATCCAAAGCTACATTCTATGATCAAACTTTTTGATACTCCTTGGGATGTATCTCAATTACAAAAGACTTTTAAGTCCTTCTCGGTTAAGAGAATTGATGCTTCAATGATTAAACTGAAACAGTAAAATGATCTGTTCACATATGCAACTAGAATTGTATATTTTTTGATCTATTGTATGTGCATTACCTTTGTGATCAATGTTATCAATTCAATACCTTTGCTCCACACTATTCTGCTCTATGATATTGTATCATTGCTTGTTGGTTTCTATAGAATTTAGCTCTTTCCTCAGCTTGATTGATCAGGTTTGAATGAAGACTTTCTTCTCCTTCAGAATCTCTTCAGCATCTATTCTCTTATCACTCCCCTTTTTCATATTGAATAAGCTTGTCTCTTATATAGACATGATTTCACCATTTCTTGGATTTCTTAATGTTGGCACGATCCATAATTATTGCTAATTAGATTTGAAGCAAAAATCTATTTTTATATCGTAGAGATCTTCTTATCAAGTGGACAAAGCATCTTTAAATCCTTTACTTATCTCCGGCTTTATCTTGTCGAATAAAATAATGATAAGTACCAGTTAAGTCTATATTTATCTCTTAACAGCTAAGCATTTTTTCATTTCTGAACTCTCTATTCTATCGGTCAATACTTCAGCTAGTCGTCAGTGACAACTGACTATTCTATCAGTGTGACTTTAGTTGTCTTTGGGATCTTCGTGCATCAGGAAACACTGTAATTCTATCTGTCAGGTTATAGTATGCTTTTTCTCTTCAGGTAACACTATGAATTTTCTCATCAGTAATGCTTTTCTTTTTCTCATCGCGTAACACTATGAATTTGCTCTCATTGGTTTACTCTAACCCTCAATGTGCACTCCATCAGTGTATATAGTCACTTTGTGAATACTTATCTTTTATGCATTACTGATAGAATAGCCTTTGATTCATTGGTTCTTTGAAGTCTTTAGCAGTATGTCCATGACCATACAGATTATATCAAGTTGACATCAATGACAATACAATACATTAACTAATCTAATTTCTTACAAGATCATCAACCTAACATCTTCAAACATTCAATCAATTATAGTTCATCAATCTCTCCCTTTGGCATTGATGGCAACAACTTACATTATCAAACTATATTATCACTAATACAATATGAAATATAATAGTCAAAGTTCATCAAACTACCAATCTTATGCACTATAACCGATACAAATATCTAGTCTTCAGTAAGATCATATAGCTTAGATTTGATTCTTGTAGCTCTCTTTCTTTCTTCAATCCCTTCATTGGATAGATGTATAATCTTTATTGTTCTGATGTGATGTGTTCTCTCCCTGTATCAAATTCTCTCCTTTTGACTATTCTTTTCTTTTGATGTTTCTTTTCTCTCTTGTCAGCAATCTCTCCCTTTGTATGTACTCTCCCTTTCTGGTTACATCTCCCCCTTTGGATAATGTGATGGATATAATTTGTCCTTAATTACTCTCCCTTTCTGGTTAAATATATCCCATTGGATAATGTGATGGATATAATCTATCCTTAATGTGATAATGGATATAATCTCTCCCTTTGACAATAATTCCAAACAATAATTTGACAGTAATGCCAAACAATCCTTTCTATATATAATATACTCCTTAAATTTTCCAATCCATCAGTAATATAACAACTCTGGTGCTCGGAGTAGATAAATACCTTATTGTGTATTGATTTATCTTTGAAGTCCATCTCTTTGCTTGTATCAACATGAATGATATTCTGATAATATGTAGGCTAATGCAGCCTTCTAGAAATTTACTGACCAGTAGACAAGGGTCTAACCCCTAGTATTTTTCCCCAATACTCAAATTCATCCTTGGGCAATGGCTTGGTGAAGATATCAGCTAATTGTTCCCTTTATTTTACATACTAAAGTATCACCTCCTTTTCTTGAACTTGTTCTCTCAAATAATGATACTTGATGGCAATATTCTTTATTTTAGTATGCATGACTTGATTCTTGGAGATATTTATTGCACTGGTATTATCACAATAGATAATTACTGGTTCAAGAATTTTCATATGCATACCTTCCAGTAACTATTTGATCCATGCAATATTTGAGCAATTTGTAGTAGTAGAAACATACTTTGCTTCTGCAGTAGACTAAGAGATGCATCCTTGCTTCTTGTTGATCTATTTAACGAGTTTGTCACCCATAAAGAATGCTCCTCTAGTTGTGCTCTTTCAGTCATCAATGTTTCTATCCCAATTAGCGTCAGTAAAGACCTTAAGTTAAAATTTTCCTTCTCTTCTATACCATAATTCATATTCCTTGGTTTACTTTAGATATCTTAGGATTGTTTTCATAGCAGTCATATGTCATTCCCTAGGATTAGCAGAAAATCTTGCAACTATTCCTACTGCATGTGCAATATCTGGTCTAGTATGTACAACATACATGAGTTTGTCAATCATTGATCTATAAAAGTCTTATTTACCTCTATTGACTTTTCCTCCTTTGTTAGCTTACATCCAGTTGCCATCAATGTTCCAACTGGTTTGGAATCTTCCATCTTGAATATTTTCAAGACTTACTTGATTTATTTGGATTGTGTAATGAAAAAGCCTTCATCTTGTTGCATGATCTACAGACCAAGAAAGAACTTGATCTCTCCAAACATAGACATCTCAAACTCTTTTCTCATTTCATTTTCAAATGATTTGCATAGCATATCATTGCCTTCGAATATGATGTCATCAACAAATATTTCAGCAATCAAAATGTTAGCTTCGGTACCTTCCTTCAAATAAATATTAATGTTTTCACTAGTCCTTACAAATCCAATACTTATGAGATAGGAATGAAGTCTTTCATAACAAACTCTTGGTGCTTATTTTAATCCATACAGAGATTTTTGTATTCTACATACCATGGTCCTCTTGTCTGGATCAACAAACCCTCATGGTTTTTCAATGTATACCTCTTCCTCAAGTATTCCATTTAGGAATGCAGACTTGACATCCATTTGTTATACCTTGAATCCTTTACATGCAACATAAGAAAGTAATATTCTCACTCCTTCTATCCTAGGAATGGGTGCAAAGGTCTCTCCATAGTCAATCCCTTCTTCTTGTGCATACCCCTTGCATACTAGTCTTGCTTTTTTTTCTGGTGACTTCTCCATTATCATTCAATTTATTTTTGAATATCTATTTTGTACCAACAACATTCTTGTCATCTGGTCTTGGTAAAGGTGTCCACATCTTGTTTTTCTCAATCTGCTCAATTTCTTCATTCATAGCATTAATCCATTCTTCATTATCAAGTGTAGCATTAACATATTTTGGCTCAAAATCACAAATTAGACATCTTGTGTTTAGAGACTGACTTATGGTTCTCATACCAACCTTCTTGTCTCCTATGATCTAGTTCTGTGGATGGTTCCTTCTAACATATCTGGAAAGTACAGGTTCAATTCTTTGTCTATCATCTTGACCATCATTATGTCCTTCATTCTGATCTTCATTGCTTGGTACATCATCTCGAGGAATATCTAGATTTTTGGTATTTGCAACCTGATGCTCGGTTGCAATATTCTATTTCTCAAGAGCTATACATTGTTGGTCAGGTAGAGCGGCAAGTTCTTCAATGTAGACAAACTTGTTTTAGTTCTTTGGTTATTTTGTGCTTTCCTTTTAGTTTTTCTCTGCAAATTCATCTATCTTTATAGTTGCACTTTCAACAATTTTGTTAGAGTCTTTATTGAGACATTTATAAGCCTTGCTCTTGGTAGAATACCCTAGAAAGATACCTTCATCACTCTTGTAGTCAAGATTTCCATTTCTATCATTTTTTAAGATATAACATTGACTACCAAAGATCTTGAAGTAACTTACATTGGGTGTGTGACCATACCATAGCTCATAGGGTGTCTTCTTGGTGTCTTTCTTCATTTGTACTCTATTCAATGTGTAAACAATAGTACTGATAGCTTCCCTCCAAAAGAATTGGGTGATGCCTTTCTCTATCATCAGTTTCCTTGCACAATCAACAATGGATCTATTCCTTCTTTCAGCAATTCCATTTTGTTGTGGTGTTCTCAGTGTAGAGACCTATATTTTCATACCATTCTTATTGCAAAAGTTAGTGAATTCATCTAAAATAAATTCCCCTCCTCTATCTGATCTTAAGCATTTTAATTCTTTACCACTTTGTTTTTCTACCATTTCTTTGTACCATTTAAACATCTTGAATGATTCTAATTTATATTTTAGAAACATAAATGTCATCACTCTAGACTAATCATCAACAAAGAGAATGAAATATATATCACCATAATAAATCTTTGTCCTCATGGTTCCACATAGGTCAATATGGAATAATTTTAGAATGGCATCAAATGTATGGGTTTTTCTTTTGAAACTAGACTTTGTCATCTTACCTTTTTGACAATTTTTGCACATGATATTGTCATGCTTAGTCATCATAATTATGCCTCTTACATTTCTATTTTTTCTTATCTTTATCATGTTGTCAAAGTTTACATGACACAATCTTTTATGCCACAACCATATGTCTTCATTTCTAGCCATTAAGAAAGTGGTGTTAGTATCATTAAGATAGAATAAGTTACCTTTTGTCTACTCATCGGTACCAATCAACTTTCTTGATTCATTGAAGATCTTTTCCTTCTTATTTTCAAATGCTACTCTGTGACCTAAATTATTCAATTGAGAAACACTCAATAGATTATAATTCAATTCTTTCACCCAATAATCATTTTCACATTTTATCAGGTTATTCAACATTATGGTTCCTCTACCTTCAACTGGACAAGGTGTATCATTACCCATTCTTACTGAACCACCATTATAGTATTCAAAAGTCTCAAAATTTTGTATGTCATCGGTTATATGGTGAGTGCAGCCACTATCTATGATCTTACATCATTTTTACTAACTTTAGATATGAGTGCAATTTATACATAACTTTTTTCATCTTCATCTGAATCATCTTTTACTGCCACAAACACCATCTCAATGTCTTCATCAGATTTGGTGTCAGTATCTTCATCTTTGCATTTATCTAGGTAATTGGCCTTCTTTCCTTTGTCCTTGTAATCTCAGGTATCTTTGCTTTTTGATTGTCAGTTGCCTCTTTAATCACCTTTGTCAAACTTCTTTTCAAATGACCTATCATTACTTCTATCATCTTTTCTTCTATTAGGACATCTTGCAACAAAGTGTCTAATCACTTTACAATTAAAACAAATAAGTGGTAATTTACCTTTGTATTTACCTTTTCCTCTCTACATTCTTCTTGTCATAAGTGCTTCAATTTCATCAAGATCCTCTTCTTCACTTTCACTATCACTATCTTTTCTCATAGTGTGTTTATGACTTGATTTACTTATTCTCAAAGAAGATTTGAATGCAGACTCTATGTTTGGTAAGACACTATTCATGTAGTTGTGCTCATGCTTCTCTCTCATTTTTTCAACTATGGGTGCTCCTGTGGGCAACACATATTTAGTATCTAAGTATTGAGTAACATTATTTCCAATACCGAATAAGTGGAGTCTTATTCTACTTTTCCATGAAGTAAAGTTGTCTTTGTTCAACTTGGGAACATCTCATCTATTCATCTTGTGATCTTGTTCATCTTGTTGCTTCAATGGTTAAACTAAAATAGTAAAGTGATCTATTCACATATACAACTAGAATTGCTGATTTTCAAATCTATTGTAAGTGCATTACCTTTCTGATCAATGTTATCAATTCAATACCTTTTCTCCACACTGTTCTACTCTGTGATGTTGTATCATTATTCTTTAGTATCTATAGAATTTAGCTCTTTCCTCAGCTTGATTGATTAGGTCTGAATGAAGAATTTCTTCTCCTTTAGAATCTCTTCAACATATATTCTCTTGTCACTCCCCTTATTCATATTGAATAATCTTGTCTCTTATATAGACTTGATTTCATCATTTCTTGACTTTCTTGATGCTGGCATGATCCACAATTCTTGCCAATTAGATTTAAAGAAAAAATCCATTTTTATCTCATAGAGATCTTGTTGCCAATTGGACAAAGCAGCTTTAAATCCTTTACTTATCTCCAGCTTTATCTTGTCGAATAAAACAATGATAAGTACTAGTTAAGTCTATATTGAGCTCTTGACAGCTGAGCATTTTGTTGTTTCTGAACTCTCTATTCTATCAGTCAATACTTCAGCTAGTCATCAATGAAAAATAACTGTTCCATTGGTGTGAATTCAATTTTCTTTGGGATCTCCATCCATCGGGAAACACTGTAATTATATCCGTCAGGTTACACTACTTTTGCTTGTCACGTAACACTGTGACTTTTCTCATCGATAATGCTTTTCTTTTTCTTGTCGGGTAACACTGTGAATTTTCTCTCATTGGTTTACTCTGACCATTGGTGTGCACTCCACTGGTGTATATAGTCACTTTGTGAATACTTATCTTTTATGCATTACTGATAGCATAGCCTTTGATTCATTGGTTCTTTGAAGTCTTTAGCAGTATGTCCATGACCATATAGATTATATCAAGTTGACATCAATGAAAATACAATACATTAGTTGATCTAATGTCTTGCAAGATCATCAACTTAACATCTTCAAACATTCAATTAGTTATAGTTCATCAGAAAATCAGTGAATACATAATATCACTAGGAGACAAGTTTGAAACCGTCATGAATGACTACTTTGTAGGATTCAAGGACCAAATGCAGAAGAGGGTAAGGATCCCTGATCAACTCATTGAGAAGTTCAAAGATGAAATATGTTTCATGGTTGATATAGACCACACTTATATCAATCCTATTGTACCAAGGAAAGCATGGCTACAACCATTAGAATATGAGATTAATATTTATCAAGTATCTAAAGCAATCGATGCATTGATTGATGACATGTAACTAATTAAATGGTTGACTATATTAAGTTGAAGATGATGCAAGACATTAAATTAGTTAATGGTTTGTATTTCCATTGATGTCAACTTGATATCATCTATATGGTCATGAAAAAGATTTCAGAGAATCAATAGAATAGAGGTTATACTTTCAGCAATGCATAAAATTCAAGTATTCACTAAGTGATAGACCACACCGAAGGAGTGCACACCATCAGCAAAGATAGAGAAAAAGTCATAGTGATGCTCGATGATCAGAAGATAGTATTGCCTAATGAAGAAGAATCACAGGATGCCCGATGAGCTAAAAATAGTATTGCCTGATGAGCAAGATCCTATGATGCCCAACGGATGGAGATTCTGAAGCTAACTGAAGTTGCACCGACGAAACTGGTAGTTGTCACCGAAAATGAACTGCAGAATTGACTGACAGAACAGAGAGATCAGAAAATGACAAAATATCTAGCTGGCAGAGCTAAAGGATAGACTTAACTAGTTTTTTTACTTGCATTATTCAACCACCATTAAGTAATTGATTTAAAGATGATTTATACAATTGGCAAGAAGATAACTATGAGATAAATCTAGAGTTAAAGCAATAAATCAATTTGGCTGGATTATTTTTCACGCCAAGAATCAAGAATGAAGAATCAAGAACCTATAATTAAGGGATATCGTGTCTATTTAAGAGACAAGCATAATTCATTCCCAAAAGCAATTAGATACACGGGGGAGTGAACTGATAGAAGATGCTAAAGAGAAACTAATGAAGGATGAACTTAATGCAGTTCTAATTAATCAAGCTAAGGGAGAGCTAAAGAATTCTGTAGACACTGACACACAGTAAAGCACAACATCATAGAGAAGAAAAGGTTAAGTACAAAGGAATTGAATTGATACATTGATCAGAAAGATATTGTAAGTAAATATATCTAAAAATATACAATTTAGTTGCATTAGAAATAGGTCATTTTGTTTCAGTTTAACCATTGAAGCATTAAGTTTCTTAACAGAGTAGGACTTAATAGTTTGTTGTAATTGAGGTATATCCTAATATATTACTAGAAGGTTGACTCATGATAGTAGCATCGGTCTTACCTAAAGCCTATTGACAGTCTAAGAAGAAGGTTGATTCAAGGATGGTAGTAAGATTAGCATAAAGCCTATTGACAGTCAAGAGACTGATTCAAGGATGGTAGCATAGATGCCAGATACTAAGTGACAATCTATGCATAAAAATACTCTAACAAGGTTGCACTTGACTATGTGTTTTTAACTTTTAACAGGGTTGGCTCCTAACAGGTCTCACTTCAAAAGAGTGAAAATTTGGGATACCGGTCCCAGTGGTTTTTCCCTTAACAGGATTTCCATGTTAAAATCCTTGTGTTATATGTGTATGGTTTATTACTTTATTGTTTTACATTCTACATATGCATTTATGGATTGATTGGTATACTCTACATATTTACTGATTATTGATAAATATAGTTTACTCCTTATCGGTTATCAAGGAGAATAAGGACAGACAAGGTAAACCGATAGATAGTTATTTATTTCAAGTATTTCAAAGGCATGCATCTTTTTGGGGCTTAATAATTTGAGAAGTATTGATTGGTGGATTAAAGTTTAAATTGGATAAATTTGAGGCCACTGATTCAACCCCCCCTCTCATTTATTACTAAAAATTGGTACTTAGAAGGAAGCTTTCAAGACCTAAGTAAAGATCACAAGATGAATAGATGAGTTGTGCACAAGTTGAACAAGGACAACTTTGCTTCATGGCAAAGTAGGATAAAGCTTCACTTATCAGGTATTGGAAATGATATTACTCAATAATTAGATACTGCATATATGTTGCCTATAGGACCATTGATAGTACATCAATTGAGAGTAAAGCATGAACATAACTGCATGGTTATAGAACTTTTAGCCTCACTCTCTGATGCTAAATTTGAGGATGTCAAAGATTGCAAAAATGCAAGAACAATGTGGGAAAAGTTGAAACTTGTACATGGAGGTGATGCAAATGTTCTAAGAGCCAAGGCAAAAATCCTTAGAGAAAAGTTTGATGATCTCAGAATGAAAGAAGGTGAAAACATCACACAATACAACACAACAATAAAAGAAGTAGTCAATGCTATACGAGGTGTTGGAGGTACACTGGAAGAGGAGACAGTGGTAAGTAAAATCTTAAGAACCCTATTGCCTATATATGCTATTAGAGTCTCTTCTATTCAAGAAATGAGAGTAGTAGAAAATAATACAGTCACTCTTGATAGCCTGATTGGTAGACTGATTTAATTTGAGATGAACAATTTTGATAATAGTGTCTTACCAATTTTAGAGTCTGCATTCAAGTCTTCTATGAGAATAAACAAATCTAGCTAGAGATGCTCATCGAAAAGAGACAGTGAAAGTGAAAGTGAAGAAGAAGATATAGGTGAAATTGAAGCACTCATGGTGAGAAGAATGCTAAGAGGCAATGTGAGGCCTCACCCCGAACCCCATCGTTGTTTTCCATTTTTCTACTTATGATAGATTTAGCATATGATACTTTGCTTATGATGTAGTATAGACATTATGGAATTTAGGCTTTATGTCATGGATTTGGTTATTTTGGATGTATGGACACATGATACTTTATGATGCACCTTATGGACTATAATATACTTTTATTATGAACCTTTATTCTGAGACTATTGATTTGGAAACTCATTATGATTATATTATGGTTATTGAAGATATTTGGATTTATCTGATTTAAATGTTGAATTTTAATTTATTGCAATGTGAATTTTACCTTATGATAAATGCTTAAAATGAGAATTATGTAATCTTGTGATCTTTAGTAATAACTTAGTATATTGATGATGTCTTTATATTCTGAATAT
>MU228059.1:1549350-1559579 GCA_018584345.1 Thuja plicata | reverse complement strand
TACACATATATACATACATATATATATATATATATATATATATATATATAATCTGCATGTTTTATTTTTTTTTATAAAAATCTTTATTTTTTTACACGCAGTTTGTTCATGTTTTAGGAGTTCTTCAATAGAATCAAATCTAACTAGCCATTAATTAAATGATAATTAACTAAATTAATTGAGATGTATTAAAGGAGAAAATCTAATTAAAGTTTTTAAAATTAAACTAGGGGACTTATAATGTTATTTTTATGTGGCCAATATATGTGGCCAGTATACTGGTCATCATAAAAATAATTTTACGAAAGTGCCTTGCCCTAGGGTGCTTTGAAAACACAGTATGTTCAAGCTATCAACCTACTAGTTTTTCCAATCTACCTTGGAGACTAAGTATAGGGAATCTCTCTCTCTCTCTCCATATCATCAAACTCTATTAACATATAAAGGGGATGACACACAAATTTAGATAACCCTCACCTTGTGTACCTTAAACTATAGAAGCGATTAGGGTTAAGGGATGTTGACACTTAGTCATGATTCCCCTTAGACCCTCTGGACAATAATGATACTGTTTAAATATTTAAAAAAAAAAAGTTGTTACATTTTTGGGCGCGAATTTTTGGGTATGACACTTGGTATCAGAGCCATGTTTCAAACACTAGAACCTTAAACCCACTATGTTTCTAAAACTTTAAAAATATTTATTTTAACATTTCAAAATAAAATCAAACTTAGTAGGAAAAATTTATGCAACAACTTTCACCATATTCTTCAAACTTATATCACCTTCCTATGTGTGTAGGATGCCTCCAGTAACGCGGCAAGCTCACGCCCATGGGAAAAACCATAGATGTGCCCCTTTGGCACGAGTTTAGTTAGAGCAAAATGTAGGGGGAAATGATGAGGAGCAGATGCCTCCTCCTGAACAACCCCCCAACCCCAATTAGGATATATTGAATGCACTTCAAAATCTGGTCGGGATTATTTTAGACAGGATACCTCATGATAATCAACACGCAGGACTCAGGGGTGCAGCACGTGAGTGTAGTAGGATTCCCCCACCTAAGATTGTGGAGGACTAGGCTGACCATGAGGATGAGTCAGTACATATTCCACCTCTAGAGGCAGTTGTTCCAGCATTAGAGAGAGTACCCCGTGACACAGGGGACCACATCAGGGAACTTATTCATCTTAACCCACCACCTTTTTCAAGAGCCAGAGGTGGGAGTGAGGCTAAGGCTTTCCTTTTGAGCCTTGAGAGATATTTTGGATTTCACCCTTATGGGAGAAATATGAGGGCACGCTTTACTATCCACTTGTTGAGAGGATCAACAGCTATTTGGTGGAGGACAGAAGAGTTAAAGGGTAATCTGTCTATGGATACCCTTACTTGGGAGACCTTTCTAGAGAGATTCAGGGATCATTACCTATCTGAGCACTATAGGTAGCGGCGGATTGATGAGTTTCATGACCTTCAGTAGAGAGGGCTCACTGTCACACAATATGAGTGCAAGTTCTTGGAACTTCTACCTTATGTTGACTATATGAGAGATGAGAAGATCAAGGTCAACTGCTTTGTTAGAGGGTTGAATGCATCCATATCAGGTTCAGTGCGCATGGCAGCACCCGGGAACCTTTGAGAGGCCATGGAAAAGGCCTTGATTGCTAAGGAGATTCAGGGTAGGGGATAGGATACATGAGATCAGTCACAGAACCAAAACACCACACCACAGAATTTAGGGTATCAAAAAACTCATTGGAAAGGGAATAACAACAACAATCAGAACAATAATAGGCATTCCTTGGGATCTTACAAATCCCCTCTGTCTCAGTAGCAGTCATATCAAGGACAGAAATAGAAGGCCCCTCAAGGGAAATAGGGCTCCAAGCCCAAATAGTGGTAGTTACAGGCTCCTAGTAAGGACCAGAGGTCACAGGCATCTTCGGCACCCCCATCTAGGACTCAGCAGTCCTCTAGGGGTGGTTATAGTGGTTCCAGCAGGATAGGGGGCTCACAATATTCTAGACCTTAGGGTACCCAGTTTTAGACTCGAGGGCCATCTTATTCTTGTGGTGCCATGGGGCACTTGGATAGAGAATTCCCTCAAGGGGGTGGTCAGCATACCGCAGCATCTGAGCCCACTGTTGGTCATATGGGTAGATCCCACAGAGTTTTTGAAGCGGTTGACAACCGCTAGGCAGACCATCAGGCTACCGTGATTGAGACTACAGGTATGATTGGAGGTAACAGAGTTACTATTCTATTTTATTCAAGTTCTACAGATTCTTTTGTTTTTCCATTGGTTGTGGAGCATTGCAGGCTAGTGACAGCTAGACAGGAGGTTAGTTGGGAGGTAGAGTTAGCCTTAGGTTCTAGAGTACCCATCACTTCCTTAGTTAAGGATTTCTAGATATAGATTGGTTCCATGATCACCATTTTAGATCTGCATATCACTCCTCTTGGATCCTATGGGATAGTACTTGGCATGGATTGGATTTTTGTACACAAGGCCAAGATAGACTACCGATAAAAGAAGGTAGAATGTCTAGATGACAATGGTAATTCTATAGTAATCATAGGGGTTCAGAGGGCAATATCCATTCATATGATTTTAGCTATGCAGCTTAAGCGGTGCATGAAAAAAGGGTGCCAGTTATTTTCCATCACAATCAGTGATAGGGATGAGGAAGCGAAAAAGGAAACTACACTTGATGATCATCCCATGTTACAGGAATTTGCAGATGTGTTTCCTTCAGAATTACCCAGTATGCCTCCCCATAGAGCAGTTGATTTCCATATAGACCTTGTGCCAGGTGTTGCACCAGTATCTAGGGCACCTTACAAAATGTATCCTAATGAGCTTAATGAGCTCAAGATTCAGCTTGAGGAGCTCCTTGAGAAGGGGCACATACGACCTAGTGTCTCTCCTTGAGGTGCACCAGTTATCTTTGTCAAAAAGAAGGATGGATCACTTAGATTGTGTATGGATTACAGACAGTTAAACAAATTAACCATTAAGAATCGATATCCACTACCTAGGATTGATGACTTGTTTGATCAGTTGCAGGGTGCTTGTGTGTTCTCCAAGATAGATCTTAAATTAGGGTACCATCAGTTGAGAATTGTGGAGAGTGATATCCACAAGATATCTTTCCGGACTAGATATGGACATTATGAGTTCACTGTTGTGCCTTTTGGTCTCACGAATGCCCCTGCTGTGTTCATGAGCCTCATGAATGGGGTATTTTGCACTTTACTTGATAGATTTGTGGTTGTGTTCCTTGATGAAATACTGATTTATTATCGTAATGAGAAGGAACACAAGGAGCATTTGAGACAGGTATTACAGTGTTTGAGGGATAATCAGTTGTATGGCAATTTGTCAAAATGTGCCTTCTTTAGAATAGAGGTCTGATATTTAGGCCATGTTATTTCAAGGGATGGGATCTCAGTGGACCCATCTAAGATTGATGCCATTATGAATTGGCCAGCACCTACTTCCGTGATAGAGGTCAGGAGTTTCATGGGTCTCGCTGGATATTATAGGCAGTTTATACAGGGTTTCTTTAGAGTGGCTCATCCTATCACATCCCTTCAGCAAAAGGGAAAAAAGTTTGATTGGATAGAGAAGTACAAGAGGGCCTTTCAGGAACTCAAGAAAGCACTTACTAGTGCACCTATTTTAGTAGTGCCAGAGCCTACAGCAGACTTTGTAGTTTGCATAGATGCTTCCTTAGATGGTTTGGGGGTAGTTCTTATGTAGGATAGGCGAGTTATGGCATACGAGTCTAGGAAACTTAAGACTCACAAGCTCAATTACCCTACCCATGACCTTGAACTTGTGGCAGTAATGCATGCCTTAGTGCGATGGTGACACTTTCTCTTGGGACATTGATTTGAGCTTCATTCAGACCATCAGAGTTTGCAGTATATATTCACTCAGCCAAACCTTAATGCTAGGCAGAGGAGGTGGATGGAGTTCTTATGTGAGTATGACTTTGATATCCATTATATCAAAGGAAAAGAGAATGTGGTCATTGATGCCTTGAGTAGGAGGTGACATGAGTTATCTTCCATGATCACTGGTACAGATTTGAGGGATCGTATACTACACCATTTGTAGGAGGATGCCTTATATTTAGAGGTTTATCAGTTGATCCGATCTCAGAGACCCCTTGTGGGTATATTTTCAGAGTATTCCTTGGAGTCCCATGGACTACTATGTCATAGAGGATGCATTTATGTACCTTCTTCTGGGGAATTGCATAATATCATCATCCTAGAGGCTCATAGAGCCCCTTATGTGGTGCATCCTAGAGTTAAGAAGATGCATGCTGATTTGAGATAGCTCTATCATTGGCCAGGTATGAGGCAACACATTGCAGAGTTAGTAGCCTAGTGTCTTGAATGCCAAAAGGTGAAGGCCGAACATGGTCATCCTGGAGGGCTCCGTCAGCCTCACGAGGTACCTATGTGGAAGTGGGATGTTATATCCATAGATTTTATCATTGGTCTCCCTATGTCATCTCGTCGCCATGATGCTATCATGGTGACAGTTGACAAATTAACCAAAGTGGCCCACTTTTCACCCAGTTGTACCACATTTATAGCCCTAGTGGTGGCTCAGGTCTTCTTGAGGGATATAGTTAGGCTACATGGCATTCCTTAGAAGATCATTTCTGACAGGGATTCTCTCTTCACATCATCTTTTTAGAGAGAATTACAGGCAGCTTTGGGCACCAGGCTCAATTTTAGCACAGCTTATCACCCAAAGACAGATGGTCAAACTAAGAGAGTAAATTAGGTTCTCAAGGATATGCTTCGTATGTATGTTATGGATCATTAGGTCAAGTGGGAAGAGTACTTGCACTTAGTAGATTTTGCCTATAATAATGGGCATCATTCATCTTTGGGCATGCCACCGTATCAGGTACTTTATGGTAGACCTTGCAGGACACCCTTGAGTTGGGATAGGATTGAGGATAGGGTTACCATTGGACCCCAGCTAGTCCTAGAGATGGAGCAGTAGGTAGCCTTAATTAGGTAGAGTCTCCTAGAGGCACAGGATTGACAAAAGAAGTACACCGATGCAAAGAGGACAGATTGGGTATACATGGTCAGAGATAGAGTTTTCTTGAGAGTGTGACCTCACAAGAGTCCAATCCATTTCAGATAGGGCTTTAAGCTTGCATCTCAATTTGTGGGACCATTTGAGATATTAGAGAGGATAGGACTAGTTTCTTACCGTCTAGCCCTGCCACCTAGTCTGTCACACATCCACGATGTGTTTCATGTTTCTATCTTGAGAAAATATATTTATGATGAGTCTCATGTTATAGATTGGGATGCCTTATAGGTGAAGTTGGATGAGTAGCTAGCATTGGAGCCTATTCAAATTTTGGCATGCCGAACGCTCGGCCTATGAGGCCAAGAGCTGGACCAGGTTAGGGTTCAGTGGGATTGCTATGATGAGGTTACAGCTTCATGGGAGGATGCAACATAGATGAGATCTCAATATCCCCATATTTTTTATGAACTCCAGGAGGAAGTTCAAGCCTAGGGGGGGAGGATGTGAGGCCTCACCCTGAACCCCATCGTAGATTTCCAGTTTTCTGCTTATGATAGATTTAGCATATGATACTTTTCTTATGATGCACTATAGACATTATGGACTTTAGGATTTATGTCATGGATTTGGTTATTCTGGATGTATGAACACATGATTCTTTATGATGCACCTTATGGACTATATTATGTTTTTATTATGAACCTTTATTATGAGATTATTGATTTGGAAAATCATTATAATTATATTATAGTTATTGAAGAGATTTGGCTTTATCTGATTTAAATGTTGAATTTCAATTTATTGCAATGTGAAATTTACCTTATGATAAATGCTTAAAATGAGAATTATGTAATCTTGTGATCTTTAGTAATAACTTAGTATATCAATGATGTCCTTATATTTTGAATATTGGTTATCTCTTTATGATGTATATTTATTTTCTCAGACTACTAATATTTGAATTGAGTGTGCACGTGAGAAACCATGGTGTTTTATTCGGGGAACGAAACAAAGAGATATGTGAACTCAGTTAAACCAAGGTTGCATCTGATGAGAGACAAGACCTCATTGTTTCATAATTTTATTCATAAAAGTAATTGGATGGGTGTGAAAGTGTAATATTTAAATGTATTTCTTAAATTCTTTATTTTTGAGAGTTGCCTAAGTGGATATGTCATGGCCTAGTGATGTATAAATTTTTGTGTGTGTCATTTGACATTTGTGTTTGTACTTAAGGCAATGACATGTCAACTTGGGAATGGTTGTCCATCTACCTAGATTAGTACATTGGTGAATCCCCATATGCATACCTTGGGTTGGGGGATGGGAGTGTGGTCACCTCATTGAAATTTCGAAATTCCTCTTAGAATGGACTTTTAGAGAGGTTGTGGAGTGTCCAGGGGTGTCTAGGGGTCATTTTTAGGTAGCCCACTTGTTATACCAATAGTTAAGGGTCTTTTTAAACCTAGTATATCCCCCATTTGACCATGTGCCCCTTCCAAAAAGTTGATTTCCCAAGTTGGCCGAAAATCAACTCTTGTGAGTCTTGACTTGGGTAGAACACCATTCCATATTAGTGTTAAGACATGATTCACCTTTTTGGAAGCTCCTTTCTTAGTTCCATATTTGGTAAAGTGTAAGAGTGTAGGGAAGAGGGACCAATGAGAGGACTTTTCTTCTCCCCATGAGCATTCTAGAGGGATTTTTAGTGGGGACTCTCCAATTTGGAAAGTTTGAACACCCACTCCCTAATTTTAGGGACATTGCTAGAATTGGAGATTTTGGGAAGGAGGGATTTGGATAAAAGGGAGCTCTTCTTCAACTTTCATCCTTAAGCTTGGATCTTAGGTTGGTGGTCATTATGCAACTCTCTCTTTCTCTCATAAAAACTTTGTATTTCTTGATATATGTTTATTGTTGTGCTTAATGGACTTGTTGAATGCTTGGATCTAGTTGTTATTGTGATGTTTTGAAGTTGTTGCAAGTTTTTCTTTTGTCTTTCTTTGCATGTTTTGTTAATGGGAGTTTCAAGACCCACTCACCCTTGGGAGGGAAGAGTAGTCTTGGGGGTGGAGGTGTATGACAGCCCTTGGTGTAGAGTCTCTCCTCAAGGAGGAGAGGAAAAAAGCATGGAGTATGGGCTCCATGAAGCCTCCTTCAATTTGTTGCATTGGGGTCATAAGGGTTTAAAAATTATTCTAGTTGCATATGTGAAAATGAGAATATTTTTGACAGCTATGTGAAGGCTAAGATTCTTATATTTTGGGATGGCCTTCTTCCTTTGGTATTTGGTCCACTTCACCCCAAGAAGGATCCTTGTTAGGTCCATTGTGTAAGCCTTTAGAAAATGGGAGTTGAATGTTAAGATCTTCATGTTCATGTGTTGTTTGTTGTTGCTTTGAATGTAACCCACTTTTGTTTGGTTCCCCTAGCTCAGGGTGGCCTCATAAGAGGCCTAGGTTGGGTGGAGAGTTGCCCCATGGTTTCTTTTTTTTTCATTGTTCTTGTTTTGGTAATGCAGATTTGAAGATTTGAAGATTAAAGAAGTATAAAAAGTTGGAGAGAAGAAAGTGTAGTAGATAAATTTTCAGTATTATGTTACCTTTGTTGAAAAAGTCTTATGGCATGTGCAAGTAGTGTAGCTTGGGAATGAAGGTTTATTTTTGTTTAAAAAAAAAGTAGCCATGTGGCTGACCTTAAGCATCTTGAAGTCCCTTTGTAAATATTGGTGTATTCATTCTTTTTGTTTGTAATAATCCTATGATTAAATAAAAAGTCCTTTCATGCTAAGATTTCTAAGGAGCAAATCTAGTTTTTGTTAGGTTTATCATTGTTATCCAAAAAAGAAAACAAATATGTTTTTCTCTTATATGTATGATCTTTCTATTGGATCAGGAAATCTGAAAGTTAGGCAAAAGAGAACATTTCTATCATTAGACTACTTGTTCTTTTCAAAAAAAATTATGTATATACTTTTCCTTAATAAATTGGTGGAGCAATGTGCTTATTTAGTCTTGCATTATAAAGCTATAACCATTAAAGTTTATTTACTATACCTGCAAGGCTTAAAAAAAAAAATTGATAGAAAAGAAAACACACATATATGCATGACATTTACAAAAAAATCTGTATACAAATGTGTTCTATCTAGAGCCCTTGTTCTAAAAAAAAAAAAAAAATTTGCTGGGCAGGGCGGGCCAAAGCCCAACGCACCCGCGGTCTCTCTAAGGAGAGCCGCGTGGGGAAGGGGTAACCCTCCCCACCGGCTGTGGTGGCCATGTCCGCCATAGGCCAGCACAACGGCGGCTGAGCCGCCGACTATGTCGATCGGTGGGGGTCCGGCCACCCAGCAGTGGGTCGAAACCCTCGCCATTTTTAATAGCCCCGCCTCCGTTGTAAAATGCGGCCAATGTCTAACAGTCGGCCATTAAATTAAAATCATAATAAAACTAAAACATAGACCTGCGTATTGAACGGTATATATAAATATGCATATATTTATATATATGTATATACAGTGAAATGGGTATATACATAGATATGATTATATGTATATGTTGTTGCCCTTGCATCCATTGTCCTCCATTGTAGATCCATACCTACAATAACAATGGAGAAAAAAAAAGAATAACAAAACTAGGGTTAGAGGAAGAGAGAATAGAATAGGAGAAAACCACATATGTTTGTTTTTGTTTATCTAGGGATTCCATATGAGAGGTAAAAAAGATTTTTGAAATCTTTTCGTTTGTAACTTCTTTTTTATTATTATAAGATGTTTATTTTAGAGGGATTAGTCCCTTGTAATTTTAGAGTTATTATCAAATGATTGAAAGGATAGATACCTATTAACTAAATGAGATGAAATAATTTTGGAGTGGATGAATATAATTACACAAGTGTAGTAATGTTGGGGAAATATAAACTAAACTTATTTATTTCTCTTTAACCTTATCATAATAACTTATAGAAACCTTTATAGCTGACTTGTGACCTTTTAAAATAGAAATTAATTATCAATATGCTTTTGACTTCACCACTGGAGAATTAATAAGCATTATTATTTTTCCTATGAGACCACCTTTTATATAATAACTTGGAAACTTTAAGGATTAATAAATTAAACGTTAAACAGAACTATTGGAAATTTAAAAGATTGACTTTAAATTAATCAAGCTCTTTGACTAGATTATCTATCCTTTATGTCTAAGTTATAAGAGTTCTTCAACAGAATCAAATCTAACTAGCCATTAATTAAACAATAATTAACTAAATATATCGAGATGTATTAAAGGGGAAAATCTAATTAAAATTTTTAAAATTAAACTAGGGGACTTATAATGTTATTTTTATGTGGCCAATATATGTGGCCAGTATACTAGTCATCATAAAAAAAATATTATGAAAGTGCCTTGCCTTAGGATGCTTTGGAAACACAGTATGTTCAAGCTATCAACCTACCAGTTATTTTAATCAACCTTGGAGACTAAGTATAGGGAATCTCTTTCTCTCTCTCTCTCTCCACGTCATCAAACTCTATTAACATATAAAGGGGATGACATGCAAATTTAAATAACCCTCACCTTGTGTAACTTAAACTATAGAAGTGATTAGGGTTAAGGGATGTTGACACTCAGTCATGATTCCCCTTAGACCCTCTTGACAATAATACTACTGTTTAAATATTCTAAAAAAAAAAAGTTGTTATGTTTTTTGGTGTGAATTTTTGGGCATGACAAGCAAAGGTAAATGCAAAGGTAAGTTACCACTTGTATGTTTTAATTGTAAAGAGATTGGACACTTTGCTTCAAGATGTCTTGAAAGAAAAGATGACAGAAGTGATAATAGATCTTTTGAGAAGAAATCTGACAGAGGTGATAACAAAGACTACAGAGGTTACCGACGATTAGAAAGGAATTATACCCGAGATTACAAGGATAAAGGAAAGAAGGCTAGATATCTAGCTATTTGCAAAGATGAAGATATTGACACTGAACCATATGATGATGTTGAGATAGCATTTGTAGTTGTGAATAATGATTCAGATGAAGATGAAAGGTATGAAGAAACTGCACTCATATCTAAGATTAGTAAGAATGATATCTAGATTATAGATAGTGGCTGCACTCACCATATGACTAGTGACAAAGAAAAGTTTAATAC
>MU228059.1:1482280-1546397 GCA_018584345.1 Thuja plicata | reverse complement strand
AAAAGAGGTGATACTTGAATATGTGCAATCAAAAGAACAATTGGCTGATATCTTCACCAAGCCACTTCCCAAGGATACATTTGAGTACCTAAGAAAGAGACTAGGGGTCAAACCCATGTCTACCAGTCAGTAAAAGGACTGAAGGCTACATCAACAATATATTATCAAAATATCATTCATGACTGAAGCAAGCCAAAGCTGAACTTCAAAGCTACATCTATGTACATAAAGGTATATAACAGAACCAAGCACCAAAACATATTGCTATACTGATGATGGATAAGGTAAATTCAAGGAATATATTATGGAAAGAAGAAATTGGTTGATAGAATGTCAAATATTTGTAAAATATTTGTTTGTCATTGTTGTCAAAGGGAGAGAATGATCCATATTATCATAAAAAACTATTCATTATCAGATTACTCCAAACAGGGAGAGATCATATCTAAAGGGAGAGAATTTGTATAAAAGTTGCAAACAAAAGATAGACATCAAAGAAGAAAAACACAACACATCAAAAGAAGCAACAAAAGAACTCCAAGAAACAAATCTAACCTTACACAGAGCTTATCCGTAGTCATACATTTTTATGACTTATCAAAACAAATTGTTTGGTAATTTGATGAATCTCAACAATTGTATTTCATATTGTATTAGAAATATTATAGTATGATAATATATCATGTTGCCATCAATTCGAAAGGGAGAGATTGATGACATGTAACTAATTAAATGGTTGACTATATTAAGTTGAAGATGATGCAAGACATTAAATCAGTTAATGGTTTATATTGTCATTGATGTCAACTTGATATCATCTGTATGGTCATGAAAAAGACTTCAGAGAATCAATAGAATAGAGGTTATACTTTCAACAATGCCTAAAAGTCAAGTATTCACTAAGTGATAGACCACACCGACAAAGTGCACACCATCGGTAAAGACAGAGAAAAAGTCATAGTGATGCCCGACAAGCAGAAGACAGTATTCCCCGATGAAGCAAAATCATAGGATGCCCGATGAGCTGAAAATAGTATTTCCTAATGAGAAATATCCTATGATGCCCGATGGACAGAGATCCCAAAGCTAACTGAAGCTGTACCAATGGAACTGGCAGTTGTCATCGGCGATGAACTACAGAATTGACTAACAGAATAGAGAGATCAGAAAATGACAAAATATCTAGCTGGCAGAGCTAAAGGATAGACTTAACTAGTTGTTTTACTTGCATTATTAAACCACCATTAAGTATTTTATTTAAAGATGCTTTATACAGTTGGCAAGAAGATAACTATGAGATAAATCTGGAGTTAAAGCAATAAATCAATTTGGCTAGATTGTTTTTCACGTCAAGAATCTAATAAAGAATCAAGAACCTAGAATTAAGGGATATCATGTCTATTTAAGAGACAAGCATAATTCATTCCCAGAAGCAATCAGATACATAGGGGAGTGAACTAATAGAAGATGCTGAAGAGAAACTGATGAAGGATGAATTTCATGCAGCCCTGATCAATCAAGCTAAGGGAGAGATAAAGAATTTTGTAGACACCGACACACAGTAAAGCACAGCATCACAGAGTAGAAAATTTCAAGTACAAAGGAATTGAATTGATACATTGATCAGAAAGATATTGTAAGTAAATAGATCTGAAAATCTATAATTTAGTTGCATTAGAAACAGGTCATTTTGTTTTAGTTTAACCATTGAAGCACTAAGTCTCTTAACAGAGTAGGACTTAATAGTCTTTTGTAATTGAGGTATATCCTAATAGATTACCAGAAGGTTGACTCATGATAGTAGCATAAATCTTACCTAAATCCTATTGATACGCTACGAAGAAGGTTGATTCAAGGATGGTAGTAAGATTAGCATAAAGCCTATTGATAGTTAAGAGACTGATTCAAGGATGGTAGCATAGATACCAGATACTAAGTGACAACCTATGTATAAAAATCCTCTAATAAGGTCGCACTTAACCATGCATTTGTAACCTTTAACAGGGTTGGCTCCTAACATGGTTCACTTCAGGAGAGTGAAAATTTGGGGTACCTATCCCAGTGGTTTTTTCCTTAACAAGGTTTTCACGTTAAAATCCTTGTGTTATATGTGTATGGTTTATTACTTTATTGTTTTAAATTCTACATATCCATTTATGGATTGATTGGTATACTCTGCATATTTACTAAGTATTGACAAATACAGTTTACTGCTTATCGGTTATCAATGAGGATAAGGACAGACAAGGTAAACTGACAGACAATTATTTATTTCAAGTATTTCAAAGGCATGCATCTTGTTGGGACTTAATAATTTAAGTATTGATTGGTGGATTAAAGTTTAAATTGGATAAATTTGGGGCCACTAATTCACCCCCCCTCTTTATTATTACTAACATTGATAAATGAACCATTGGACAAGAAACAACAAAAGTTTAGAACTTATGAAGAAGCAAAATCAAGAATCAAAACTAGACTGGTTGGAAAAAAAATTGACAGGAAAAGGGACAAAATGGTCAAGAACCTTAAGAAAATATTTTTGATTACAGAGGAAGAAACCAATTAGGAAGAATAATTTGAAAAGGAGGAAGAGACCGAAGGCCAGTCACCCATCACTGAAGTTGCAAAAAAGAATGAATCTGAGGCCACAAAATTAGATTCACCACCTCTTCCACCGGTCAAGAAGCCAAGAACCATAGCTTCTTCTAGGACAAGAAGCCAAATAGAAAAGGACTCAACTCCTTCACCCTTGAAGAAAGAAAAATTTAGAACCTATAAGAGAAAACCAACCACACAGAAAAGAGGGTCATCAAAGAGAAGAAAATTTATTCAAACAAGGGAAGACATTGAGGACACCGAACAAGATGAAGGTGTACATGCAGAAAAGACTAAGGTTCCAGAAAGCATTGATGAGGTATGTAAATCTATTGCAAATTTAGGATCTATCATAGATTCTAAGATTAGAAGATGGTTAAAAATAGATCCAGAAGATCAAAAAAAAGTTGAATATGTCATCATTTCAAAGATGTACAAATTAAAGTATGTACCAAAACCAATTTGAAGGTGGTATGGTACCAAAGGAACTCTTGGACAAATTATATGCTAGATGGTCATTTTTATTAAATAATGAGAAGGAAATAAGGGAAAGAGTACTTGTTTCTCTTATTCCTCCTGAATCTAAGAGGAAGGAAATTGATGAGATGGTGGAGAAACACAAAAAGGAGTTCTCACCCAAGTTGAGAGCCTACAAATTTCTTGAAGGGAGGCTTATAGAGCTTGAACATGAAATTCACAAGAAATGGAATAAAATACTTAATAAACCTATTGAGGAAGCTAGCCCTAAAAAAGAACTACAACAGAAAGATGATAATCAGGCAACTCAAGAACACATCATCATAAAAGATGCAGAAGATGACACATCAATTGAGTTAGATAAAGAAGAAATGAACACAACTGAAAACAAGAATGTGTAAGTTTTAGATGAGACATGGCCAGACACCACTATGGACAACATTATGGATAACACATTCATTGACATAACCGATGATCCAGTAGAAAAAATACATAAGGATGAAGATGTCACTACTATTAAGGACAAAACTGATTAACAGGACACTATATTTGATACTGCATAGGTGAACATACCAGGCAACATGCCAATATTGATACAAGCCATCAATATACTTCAAAAGAAATAAAAAAAACCTAACAAAGATAAAAGCATTCTGAAAGATGCAGGAGATGAAGGCAAGAATGACAACACTAATGATCAAAATGTCATCAGAGATACTCATATTGTAACCAAAATTGACAAGGTTACAGGAGGAGATACAAATCAAATAGATGGAGACAAAACTGAGAAGGATGCACAAACAAAGAAAGATGAAGCTAAGGACACCGATGAAGGAGATAAACCTAAATATGGCACTCCTAAGGAAACCAACAAAGTTGCTACCAATAATGTAAAGGTTGATGTTAAGATATCTACAGGAAACCAACAATCTGACACCAAAATAAAGAAACAAAAAGAGGCAACACCACAAGTAACTTCATCTAGTACCACAGAAAAAGATGATAATATGGCTATGGTACTTCACTCAAGTGAAACTCTAAAGAAGAAGAAGAAATACAAAAAGAGTAAGTTGGAAGTCACCTTAGATGAAATCATTGAGATCCCAAAATGTGACCCAACCACACTTGAATATGAAGTACTGAAGGAATACGGTGAAATATGCCAGAGGAAGGCATTACAGGAGAAGCTGAGGATGCAACACTGAGACTCCATGGTATTGGAAACAACTAGGGACATATTGCACAAGATTGTACCTGACATTGATGTTGATTAGAATAAACCAATACTTGAAAACTAGCCACTCTCACTGAAGCCATTACAACACAAAACATTGATACAGAGAAGAAAATTGAAGAGAGAGAAGAGCAGAAGTATCAACATAAACTTGTTGAAAAGGTTAGCCAAGAGGTGGAAATTAACAAGGTAAAGCTTTCATAATTCATAAGTGAATTAGATCCAATTATCACTGAAGCTATTTTCTTGATTCAACAACTAAGAACACTAGAAAAGTTCACTAAAAATCATAGCAAAAATATAGAAAATTTAGACTCCAATCTAGCTAATAGTGCTAAAAAATTAACCACCAAAGACAATGTAATTAATTTTCATTATGAAAATATTATTGAGATAAAAAGGTTAAGGCAAGAACTATGAGAAGCAGAGACACAATTTAGGGAAGAGGTCACCAAGATCCAGGCTCAACTTCTACCAAATCTAACATTTCTTCAATAGCATATCAGTTCAGAAATTCAACTGATAGAAACCCCCGAGATGTTTTGTAGCAGATAGCTTCTATGATATGCACTCAAGGATTACACTCGAGCACATGGTTCTAGAGAACCTAAAGGAACAATGGGAGAAGATGATGGAAGACATGAAGTATTCAAACTCTCACATTTTTGATAAACTATAAGGTATACACCTTTTCCCTTAATATAAAAAATGGGGGAAATATATGATATGTTCAGATAGGAAACTATACATTACTACTAAAAAAGGGGAAAATAATGATATACCAGCATATACATAGGGGGAGTCATGAAATGACTAAGGATTATATATGTTGTACATACTTAAAATTTTGTTAGTATTTTACAGATATAAGTTTTTGATACTAATGTCAAAGGGGGAGATTACTGACATTATTTTTCCATTATTATGCAAACAACACTTTTGGTAAGCATACATTGAAAGACAGGACAAAGAACAAACTAAAAATACAGATACAAGAGATCATCAAAAACTGCTAAGTACAAAAAAACCGATGACACAATTTTGTGTGTAAACTGAAAAGGAAAAAGTCAAAAGGATAAAGAGGAACCCAACAAAGGAACCCAATGTGTAGGATATAGTATAACCTGAGAGACAATCAAAGAGAAAACTGAGAGAACAGTTCAAGAAAGGAACCCGAAAGATAGTCAACTGACTTCAAAGCATTACTTACCATCAGAAACCAAAAGCTAGTTGCAGCTCGCAAAAAGTGGATCTGACTTCCACATCAGATAAAATAGTTTTATTCTATTTATAGAATCTTTATTTTTTTTAAAACCATTTCTTTAGGGACAAGAAACATGAATTTAAGTGTTTTAATTAGTCTAGCTGATTTAAAACACATAGACTAGGAGATCAAGGTAAAGTTGTAAACTTGATCTTAGAGTTAACATTGTTTTATGTGAAGCTTAATGAATTCAATATATCTTATAAATAGATGATGTAATCATTCATTATACATGTGTGAATATAGAAGAGAGGATGAATGAAGCCTACGAGCACATCTATGGATCAGATTGAAAATTTCAAGAACCAGAACAACAAAAGGTAAATTTGGTTATCAGAACCAAGAACAGAGGCTACTGAGAATCAGAGGTATTACTCAATCACATTAGGTGGTATATCTTTATATGTAAACTTAAAAGAATCTATAATCATAAATAGGAGATTTTATATACCAGGTCGAATTGTAATTTTCTATCATTCTAACAAGTGAAGAAAAGTGTAAAAATCCTTTCAAGGAAGGTGGATTTAATAGTCCAATTATAAATCCCTTAATCGAGTGCACACTCAATAGTGTTGCAAAATATCTTAACAGAGTATAATTTAACAGGTCTCCATAGACATTCTTAACTGGGTAGATCATCAAAAGTGATCAAACTGTAAGAATTAACCGACCCCTTCTAATATGTAGATAGTGAATATTTTGTGGGTGCCATCCCACCACAGTTTTTACTTCCTAACATGAATTTTCTACAATATCATATCTTGTGTTATGTGTAAATTACTTTCATGAATGTTTCTATGAGTGTTCACATGTATTTTAAGTTTATGAATTGATATATCTTACATCAAGATAGTATAGATTAGATGGTTGGATAAACAATTGATTACACAAAGGTTAATTGATTAAAGGATACAAAATTTTTAGAGGTACTGATTCACCCCTCCCCTCTCAGTACACACTTCCCATTAATTCCAACAACTATTACTCGTTGTGCCTATGGAGTTGTGTCTATGAATTACTGCAGGAAGTCATCCTTGGTCTTGGGTTGATGATATAGACAAATTTGATGCATGTTGACCAATAGTTTGAAATGCACTAGGTCAATTGTTGTCATTTGGACTACTCCATTGTTGAAGACATGATCAATTTTATATGGGCCTAACCATCTTGTCTGTAGTTTGTCTTGTGTTTCTTGAAATCTAGAATCAAAGATTAGTGCCCAGACACCTACTTGAAATTATTTATTCTTGATGTGTGAGTCATGCCATTTATTCCTCTATTTTTGGACTATCTGTGTGTTGTAATGTAGATTTTCTCATCTCATCCAAAGAGTTGAGATGCAACAGACACTCTCGTTGTGTTGCAGGAAGATAGATGTTTAATTTTAGAGCAGTACGCAATGTCTTGTGCCTGAACTCAATTGGCAACATGGCTATTATCTCATAAAACAATTCAAATGGAGTAAATCCTATGGTTGTCTTCCATGTGGTTCTATATGCCCAGACTGCTTCTGAAAGTTGGCTGCTCTAGTCATGATGGTGTAGATGGAATATTTTTTGTCATAATTGCTTCAATTTCTCTATTGATGACTTCCCCCTAACCATTGGATTGAGGATGGTAGGGACTAAACTTTCTATGTCTCATGTTGTATTCTTTCATGAGTTCTGTGATAAGGTTTTATGTGAATTGTGCTCCCTGATCAATTATAAGCTCTCTCAGCACACCATAATGGGTGAATATTTATTCATATAGGAACTCTGCTACCTTATGATTATGTGCATGCTTCATGACCTTAAATTCAACCCATTTGGTTAGATAGTCAATGCGTACCAAAATGTAGGACTTTCCATTAGATCGAGGGTCTATAGGACCAATAAAATCCATGCCCCACTTATCAAATGGTGAGACAACCACTTGTCAGTGTAAAGGAATTTCATCTGATTTTGTTGGGAATCCCATCCTTTGGCATTTATCACATTTCCTAGTATAATCGGCTACATCTTTGTGAAGTGTAGGCCAGTAATAACCCATTGTTAAGATTTTTTAGAGTTGTCCTCTTAGATGCAAAGTGTCCTCCATAGGGCTCATCATGATAAGCATGGAGGATATCATACGTATCATCTTCACATACACACCTTCCCATGAATTGGTCTAGACCAGTATAAAACAATGTATTATCAATCTAAGAAAATTGGAAACTTTTCTCAACAAGTATTCTTCTATCCTTAGGAGAGAAATGTGTAGGCATCTTGTCAGTTGCAAGGTAATTAGCTATATCAGCATACCATGGACTCTTGATAATAATATAGAACAAATTTTCATTAGGGAATGTATCATCTATCAAAGAGGTATCATTTTCATCAGTCTTGAGTCATGATAAATAATTAGCTACAATTTTTCTTTCCTTGGCTTATCAATTATTGTTATGTCAAATTCCTACAAAAGAAGAAGCCATCTTGCCAGCCTACCTAATATGACAGGTTTGTTCATAAGATACTTTATTGCTGCATGGTTAGTATTAATAAAGATTGGATAACCTATTACATAATGATGGAATTTATTCAAAGCATAGACCACTTGCCAGTAATTCATATTCAGTAACTGTATAATTTAACTTTGGACCATGTAAACTTTTGATGATATAGTAAATAGAATTTTCAAGGTTATTAGACTTCTGTCCTAAGACAATACATATTGCATAGTTAGAAGCATATATATGTATATGGAATGGTAAAGACCAATCATTCCCTCTAAGTACTGGTGCTTTTGTTAGAAGGGTCTTGAGGTGCAAGATAGATTCCTCATAGGCTGATGTCCATGTAAACTCAACCTCTTTTGTAAGTAAGGTGTATAGCGAAATAGCTATTTGACTGAAATTTTGAATGAAGTTCCTATAATAGTCATCATGTCCTAAAAAGTATCTAACATATTTTTTCTTAGTAGGTGTAGGCAATGTAAGAATTACCTTAATTTTTGCAGGGTCTACTTGGATGCCAGCTTCTGATATGAAGTGTCCTAGCACCACTCGCATTAGCATGAAACATTTCTAACTATTCAAGGACAGGTTGTATTCTTGACATCTTATCAGCACTTTATCCAAGTTCTTCAAAGATTCTTCAAAATTAATACCAAATGTGGTGAAAATGTCCATATGTATTTCCATGCAATCATGTGATATATCAGCAACAATGTTGATTGCAACCCTTTGGAAAGTGGATGGTGCATTGGATAAGCCAAACGTAACACATAATATGCATAGTTTCTCCAAGGACATGTAAATTTGGTCTTCTCCTGATCATCTGGAGCAATCCTAATCTGATTATAACCTTTGTATCCATCAAGAAAAGAGAAGTACTATTTCCCAGCTAAGGTATCTAGGACTTGATCAATGAATGACAATAGAAAATGACATTTCTTTGTTGCATTGTTTAGTTCTCTATAATCTACACATATTCTCCATTTACCCCCATTTTTAGGTACTATTACCAAAGGTGAAACCCATTTACTATCAGAGATTGGGTAAATAAAACCAGCATCCAACAACTTTTGTAGCCCAATTTTGACAATTTCTTTTAAGGATGGGTTAATTCTTCATTGAGGCTGGTGGAGTGGTAGACTACCTTCATTGATGTAAATTATATGTGTATAGAGTTTTGGGTTCAATCCCATCTTATATCCATATTCCCAAGCAAAAAAAATTTCATGCTTACAAAGGAGTTGAGTTAGCAATGCTAGTTCTTATGGTGACAGTCTACTGTTAACATGAAGATTGTGGCCAGGAGAGAGCTCCACATTAGTTGTTAGCTCAAGCATTGATACCTCAAGTATTGGGCTTGTATATATCTCATAGGGTAGTAATTGATGGATAATATTAGGTCCTACTAGAGAAACACAATTCTCATAGGTAGACAATTACAGAACAGAGCTTTCTAAAATATCTTTTTCTATGACACAATAATTGGTAAGGATACTTTGAATCACATCATCTTCTTATTTCAATTTCAGTAAGGATTGTTTGTGTAACATCATTATTTGAGAAACAAATTTTAGCTCTTCTTCCTCATCTCCCAAATATGGCCAAATAGGAGTACTCAAATCTAGTTGGGGTTGGGAAGGAGGATATAATGCTAATTTATTGATTGTTTGGCCATTTGAAATTGTCATGTTACCTAATCTGCAACTAATATTAGCATCAGATGTGGCTAACCAATGTCTTCCAAGGATAACTGGATACTTGAAAAAATTGACCTTAGGTGATAATATCAGGAATTCAGTAGGATATTCCCAGGAATCTGATGTGACTGCTATATCTTCTATTATGCCTTCTAGGGTGACATTGGAACTATTTGCAAGTTGTAAGACTATTGGAGTGGTTCTTAATCCCTCTATACTCAACCTATGCATGGTATCCTTAGTCATAACATTTATGGCTGCTCCCAAATCTACTAGAGCATTCTTCATAGATTGGCCATTAATTTTAATATCAACAACTGGGCTTCTAGGGTCAGAGTACTTTGGAATGACTATCTTTCCCAACATAATATCTACAAGTTGACCTATAACATGTACTATTTTGGGATCCTTTTTCATATGTCCAAGATTTTTGAGGCATGCTTCTTTAATGACTTTTCCATAAAGAGGAACATCTTTGATAACTTGAAATAGTGGAATCTGGATATGCATGTTTTTCAATTGGTCAAGGATATCAAATGGTGTTTCTTTCTAGGATATAGGTTTTCACATTCTAAGCCTTTGTGGAAAGGGAGGATTAATTGAGGTGTGAACATTAGTCTAAATTGGTATATTAGTTGGTGGGAAAGTATCTGGAAAAGTGGTTTCTAGAACTGTTGTTGATGCTACATGAACATATGGAACTTTCATTATAACAGGAGGTTCTGGTGCAGGTAGGGTAGTACGAGATCTCAAATGAATATCAGATACCTCTAGTGCATAGGTAGGGTACTGCTGAGTATCAGTAGCATACATTGGATTCTATTATTTCTTGTTGTTAGGATTGGGTTGTGGATAAGAAGGTAATTGGGTTGGCTTTAGAGTAGGACTTGTGGCTGTAGGAGGTGGAATTATTGTAGGTTGAGACACTGGAGGTGGTAAGGGTGGATAACCAAGATTTTGATTAGGCTATTGTTGAGGTCCTCTCCATTGGTTATTTGGTTTCCAATTCCCCTATAGTGGTTGCCATTAATTTTGAGGTTGTGGCCATTTATTTTTCTATGGGTTAAGCCACTGGTTTTTCTGAGTATTAGGCTAGGCATTGTTCCAAGCATGTTGGGAAACTGAGAAGGATTTTGATAATTCTTGTTATGCCATTGATTACTATAAGGATTATAAAATTACAAAGGGTCCTGAAGCATACCTTGTCTTGAAGCCCATGGCTGATGTTGAGAAATAAATATTACTTTCTTGTCATCTCCTTCTATTTTCATCTACTCGGTAGGAAGGTGTTGGTTCTCCAAATTTGCCATCAGCTTGCACCCACAATCTTTCTTTTTCTTACAGTAGTGAGGGCAGT
This sequence comes from Thuja plicata, assembly GCA_018584345.1. NCBI lineage: Eukaryota > Viridiplantae > Streptophyta > Pinopsida > Cupressales > Cupressaceae > Thuja > Thuja plicata. The sequence goes on along the minus strand of MU228059.1, from coordinate 1,535,297 downwards.
ACTCAACTAGCTGTGCTTTGGCATCTACATGCTTCTTCTTAGTAGTCATTGTATCCAGATGTGTAGCAACATCATTGATGATATCTTGCTTGAAATCTAACAACAGGTTTGAGATTTCCAACTTAGAAATGCCCAAGCTATTTCCCTTAGTAAGTGTAGATCGAGATCCTCTGTCCTTCTTTACAGTTGATCTTGAATAGTTGAGGTAGATTTTCTTAAGATCATCCCAGGAAGATTGGGATATATCTCCTCTAGCCATAAGTTCAAGTGCTTCTAGGTAGTTATCATTTACTCCCCTCAAGAAAATGATCTTTTGTGAGACCTCCTCTAGCACATGTTGTGGATTTTTTTGCAAGTTGTACAAGAAGTGTGAAACATAATCTTCCAAAGTTTTATCTTCCTTCTGTGACATTCAAAAAATGTCATCTCCTCTCAAGTCACCCCCCTTGTAGTACTCTTTATATTTTTTCAAAAACAAAGTCTACATCTCATCCCAGTTAGTTTCTGCATTAGCCCCTGATCCCATGAACCATCATAGGCTGGACTCCTTCAATATTGTTGGAAACAACTTGAGCTTGTGAACATCAATGTTGTAGTCAAAGATTTGACAAATAATGTCAAACTCAAACAAGAAGGTGTCAGGGTCTTATTTATTAGGCCATAGAACTTTGGAAGTGCAACACTATGTATGTTTTTGATGTTAGCATTATTGATAAGGCTAGGAAGAGGAAATGGAAAGGTAGGTTGTTCCATTACTGGAGGTATTTGGAAATGGAGTTACTACTGGAAAGGAACATTAGCCACATGATTATGAATAATCAGTACACTTAGAATGGAATAGTCAAGAAAATTGGCCAAAATTTCAGCAAAAGGTTGAAGGCCAACTGGATCAAAAGGCTCTACTTCAAATGAAGATGATGTAGGAAATTTATGACTTGCATCAAAAAAAGGTAATTCAACTTCTTCAAACTCTTCATTCAGATTAGTAGATTCTCTTGGAAGGAATATTCCATGTACATCTCATCTTCTTCCTCTTCGATGAATGCAATTAATTATGTAAACTTGTGAAGCAATTTCAGAACTAAAAACTATTATCTAGAAAATAGGGAACTATCTAAAAATGAAAAATGACTCAATAAGGTTCTTAGCTTGACACCATCCCCGACAATGTCACCAAAAATGAACATCCCCACGATAGGTAATAATAGTCATGCCAAAGCTTATCCTAGGAGTAGTTTTTTCAAACTAAGAATTACTTTTCCTATTATGAAGTGCATTTGAATTATCAACCTAGGGACACATACTTGAAATGGGTCAGCACGATCTATACACTAAGTTTCTCAAAGAGTCATATCACTTAAGCTATGGGAAAGAAAAATACATGAAAGAGACCTACTCTATTGCTGCAGGAAAGTAAATACACACTGGTACTTAATGAAATTAATGCTAACAACTGAAAACACAACTCAAACCTATTCTATCACCCCAAAGCATTCACTATAATTATTCTTGCAAGTGCTACAGGAACATACATGAGTTATAATGTTGCAGAAGGAAATAGTAAACTCTACTTAAAATGTTGTAAATGTTGAAAGAAACTCAAACCTGTCTAATATAATCCACCTTCCAAGTGGGCCCCCTTGGTTGGCTTATGCTAACTACTAACACATAATATAACTCAAAATCACTCCATTATATTTCCAGAAAAATAGATTACATCATAGTGAAAATAATGCACGAAAACTAGAAAGAGTAACTTTGTTGTGCAAATGCAACAATAGTATATTATCCAACTAACTACAAACTAAAATCCAAATCCATTTATATAGAGGATTTATGTTTATTCAAAGAATATAGATAAGGTCTAACTAATTCACACCATAGCGAAAGGACAATGTAACAACCCATGATAGAATGTCATAAAGACTGGATAAACACTTCAGTAAAGCATTGACCGAAAAGAAAATATAGTAGAGTTATATTCCTATATTCCCTGAGATGATGGTTCCTTCAATTTAGCAAGAATGTCTTGTGGTGTCATAATGATTCTCCCTATCATAGCTAAGACTTGTTCATTTCCTCATTAATTCTCTTGATCCACTCTTAAGATGCTCCATTTTCCAGGCGAGTTAATAGCGCATATAGATATATATTCAAGTCAACTATTCAACTCAATCCAAATATTAGAAGACACATTCAAATAGTTATATGAAATACTGTGATAGATATATAATATTTAGCTGAATATGTCACTACTATCTACCCATAGGCTTTGGTGGTATTGAAAATACTTGTAGCATGATCATAATTTCAAATACTTAGAGGTTCACAAATGTTTTAGAAATGTCTTAAAACAGAGTATAAAATCAACTTAAAATAGAGAAAAATTATTGCTCATCAACATCTTCAGAAAGAGAGCCTTCACGGACTAAAAGGAAGCTTCATCCTCTTTTTTATGGCATGTATACTATTGTGAAGCAAGTTGGTGTGATTGATTTTTAACTTAACTTGCCATCCTTTTTGGGACTGCATCCAGTTTTCAATGTGGAATTGTTGAGACCCTATTTTCCTCCTTTGTTGGACATTTCCCAAGCTACTGAACACATTCAAGCTACAAAATTATCTAATACTATTCTTGTGATGTGTAAATTTATATCTGCAAGTATACTACAAAAAAACATTCAAAAACTCATTACATCCAAGGTTAGTAAGATCAAATCAATGAAATTAATGAAAAACCTTAAGAAATCGAATTATTGCTTCCTAGACATGAAGATTGTAATCTAATTGCTAGTGCTCTTAGAATTAGCATGTTTAGATCATTGAATTGACAATCATGAAATGGAAGATTCAATTAAGAATGCATTTGCATTAATGCAAAATTGAGCTAGAATATATGAGCTAGAAATGAAACTAGCATTATGTCTATGAAAATGAGGATTTAGCTTGATAATAGCCTTGATGAAGTTGCTTTTATAGATTTTCCTTTGGAGGGAAAGATTTAAATTTGAATTTGAATTGAATGATTGAGATGCATCCATGAGGGATGGCTAAGATTAGGACCTTGAGTGATCCATGTGATTGAAGCTCATTGGTTAGATTTAAATGCTTTTTCCTTTTATGAGTTGAGTAGATAATAGAACAATTAATTAAATAATTTTAATTAATATCACTAGCCATGGGATTTTTGGTTTTGATTTAGCTAAATAGCTAGGAGTATTAATCAATGAATGATCCTTGATGAATGATCATTGTTGTTTGATGGTTGATGAATTATGCAAATGAATTGATCGATTTCAATTACACAATTATGTTGGAGATTAGCTTGATTTGATCATGATTAAGAGATTGGATATTTTGATTAGGATTTAGGGAAATTGTGTTGGATGGAACAATTTTAAGCGATTACATTTTCCCCTCTTTGAATCAATGTGTGAGCAGTGCATTGATTCAAAGAATATCTGATGTCTGATGTCGATATGAATCTACATTTGATGCGATGTTGGATAAGAGATCATTGATAAAAGCTAGCATCACTAGTTTAATATGATTCTGATGAAACTAATTATCTACCAAAGAGATACCAAAAATATTGATGTTGATAAGCATGACTAACCAATTTAATATATTGATTGAGAAAACCAACTTGATATGGATCTTGATGAAGTTGATATGCCCCTAGTATTGATAAAATTGATTGGATTATGATGACGAGACTATCAATTTGATGTGATGTGATGAAATTGGTATTCCCCTAATCAATGTGATTCAGTTTGATTAGACGAGATCTCTGATATGATTGATGATTGTTTCTAGATTCTATTTGATGATTGATTTAATGACAAACATTTGATACAATACATCAGATTTGATAACAAAGTTGTTTGATGATCCAGATGTAAGAATATGTTTACATTTATGATGATGCCCCCTTGGGAGTGAGATCAAAATGTGATATAGGAATATTGAATGATGTTGGATTGATGAGTTTAGAAAATGTTCAATTGATTCCAAAGATTGGATTGATGTTGATGATGGAGAAGGTTTATTTAGAATCCATTTCGATTGAGCTCCTGATAATGATGTTGTAAAAAAATAATGATCAAACATGATTATGTATTCAAGGATCTTAGATGTGATACTCAACCATGTTGTAGATATATTTTCCTTTGTGAGGCGATTTTGATCAAGGCAGATGAATGCTAGAATGAAAATGAATGCCCCTAGAATGAGATGTAATCTTCCATCTTTTTCTTCATAGTATGCTTAATTTCATCATAGATGTTAATTGTTAGGTGTTAGTTATAAGAAAGTACAAGCACCAATGGTACTTAGGTGACCATGTTGATATGAATACTGCTTGCATGGATTAACAAACAATAATTAATCCTTTTCATATGCAAATTTCCTTGATGATTCTTTGGTGATCATGTCCTAAGACAAATTTGCACACTATTATGAATTAACTCACAAGAAGCAAACAAAGAAAATGTCACTATCAATAATCAATCATAATAGACAGTAGATAAAGAAAATATCATTTCCCCTATCCTTGTTGCTCTAGTATGAAGACATCATAGATTCACTTAGAAGACATGATAAGAAAAATAATAATCATACTATCCATGATAGGTAGTGTTGAAAAACACCGTTAGTTGATTGTGTATAATTTTTTTTGTTTTGTGATCATTGTTTGTTTGATGAGTGTTAAGAAACATTATTTTTTTAAGCTCATGGGTGTTGAGAAACACCAACATTGTAAAATAGTAGAACACCTACTATTTGATAGGTAATGTGGTGGACTCTACTTGGACCGATAGTTGAATTTAGGAACTGACTCCCCAGGATGACTAAGAACTTGCCCCTAGCTAGGTATGATTGTCACAAGGATGAGATGTGGACTGGTTCCAAGCTATGACAATAGGATAAAAAATCGATCGAGACTTCACAAGGATGCAAAGGATATACAAGATATGCACAAGAAATGAGAATACATGCAAATTTGGTGATTTTTTTATTTTTAGATTTTATGATTTGTTTGGATTTTTAGAGATTTTAAAATGTTTTTGGATTTAGAGATTACCAATTCTAAAGAATGATCACATTGGTTTTCCCCCAATGTCTAGCAAGGTATAGGGCGTTACAGATGGATAAGAAAACTGAAGGATTAGAAGTGATTAGAAAATGATGGATGAAGTGAGGGAACATGACCTCCAAGGATAGTCTCCTCAAGATTATCCAAGCTAGGGATAAATAACATAGCAATGTTGGCTCAAGAAGTGGTGCTAGATATCATATAGGGAAATGACTTGATGTCATGAATATCATGTGGCCCAAAAGAGTTGACATGTCAAGAGAGTTCTGAGAACCTGTGTTGTATTTTTTTGTTCTTTCTTTTGATCAAGACCAAGGGTTCAATTTAGAGAGAATGTTGTTAGGATAGCACAATCAGGATAAGGGGTAATGGAGGTATAAGTGAATGTTTGGATTATGGAAGGAATTCTCAAAGATAGGAAGGATAGGATTGGGATAAGAAAGATCATGATAGGGTATCATGGATGAGAGCAACTGAATAAGTCAATGGAAAGGATAATGGATGTCAGGAAACATGTTTTTTCATGGATAGGCTCAACCTTGTCAAGATCAATTGAAGGAACATGGATGTGCATGGGCTAGCTGGATGGAAAATATGATGGATAAGATGACATGGAAGGAACTTTTCCCCAAGTGAAGAGTGCAAGTAGGAGGAATTATGCATGACGCAATTTTTCTAGGTTTTCATCATGATACTTATCCAAGGCGCCACAAGAAGTGGTTTTCACCATAAGATGGATTTACTTCTCTTTACTTTTGCTACCAAGGTGCCTATTTTCTAGGTTTTCACCAAGGCACTTTTTATCTTTTTCAATCTCTTTTTTTTATTTGATGTTAGGGAGGAACTTATACCTCTTTCTCTTTGGATAGTTCTCCTTTGAAAGATATGATATGATGGACCAAGGCCGCTTAAATTATGCTCAAAGATGTTGATAGGGAGATGGTAGAGAAGAATGATATAGAGGATAAGGAAGATGGTAGCCAAGAATTTATGCAATGGATTAGATGAGAGGAATAGAAGGATATGGGATGGATGGGATGTAGGGACCCAATATAGAAGGATAGTAGGTAGGTGTAGGATATTGGGTAGGGTATCAAAATTTTTGTGTAGGAATAGATGGAAACATTGGTAAGATCAACATCAACACACATCTTGAAGGATGGTGGAATGATAGAGGAAAAATGGATAAAATGGATCAAGGTTTTGATGTGGGAAGTGATATGGAACTTGGTACACAAGAACCCAAGATGGATGAAGGCTTATTCCTAGTAGTAGACTTTTGGATATGAGGACCCAAAATAGAGGGTTCAATGATGCATGTCTTTGTTGATCTTGATAGGAGATAGGGTAAGTGGATGATAAGCTAGTAGTGATAGGCCTAGTGGATGGAGGAATATAAGGACCCAATATAGATGGAAGATTTGATGGTTTCAACTTTGGGATGTATGGACCAAGGATGGATTTGGATGATGGGAAAGATAGATTCTTGTGTTTAAATGGAGGAAGATAAGGTGTGTAATGTATATCAGCATCATTAGAGCAAGTTGTATGGCCAAAGCTCTCATCGTTAAGAGTCATTTTATACCAATAGGAACAACTTTGATAGGAACCACTGAAGCTTGAGGGGATTTATCATCATGCCATGGATTTGGAGGAATGATAGTTTCTTGAGGTGGATATGGAGGAGTATGACAAGGATATGATGGGATACTCTAATCTTAACAAGGATCTTTGGATAATGTAGAGAGATTGCTTTGCTCTTGATTTCCAATAAGCTCATTGGGAGTAGAATGAATATCTTGATCTTTCTTAGGAGATGTAGGGATATGTAGATCTTCAGATGGAGGGATGTACTCTTGGAAAAAATGAGAAGATATGAGGGGATCATCTTCAAATTGTAGGGATATGGGACCTTCGTCAAATGTTGGAGAGGATAGATAATGTCTTGATCTTGAACATTAGTAAGACTTGTTTCTTTGTATTTCGGTCATCCTCTTGACATGGAACCACTTCTAAGGACAAGATAGGAGATTTAATCTGTATGATGGATTTTTGAAGCATTGATGGAGGATCATTTGGAATAGGCATGATAGGTACTGAAGCACATGGAAGCTTAGGGTCTTTGATCTCAGAAGTGTGGAATAGACTTGCAGCAAGATTTAGATTAGCTTGGGTTTCTTTTAAAGGTAGCCCTTGAGGGTAAACATAGTCAACATTGAAAATATCCTTGTTTGGTTGATTTTTTGATGGAAATGATGAGGCTAGTTGTGAATCTTTGTGAGATGGAGGAATGATGGAATAAATGGAGGTGACATGTGGTTCATCGCTAGACATAGGTTCATCATTTTAATCATGCTTGGGATTAGTATCTTGATCTTAATTAGATGAATCATTAGGATTTTCAATTATTCCCTCATCAATAAGATCTTAGATTTTATGTTTCAACTCCATGCAATCTGAAGTTTTATGTTCATTATGTCTATGGTAGGCACAATAGTTTCTCAAGAATACAAAACCACATGAAGTGATTTGAGGCAATGGGATGAGATTGTTTTCAAAAAGTTCTTCCAAAATTGATTCATAAGATTGTCCTAAAGGAATGAATGCTCTTTCCAATGGACATTTAGATTAACTTGAACTTTGCAATGAGATTTTGATCAAAAAATTGACTGGCGTGATGTTGGGAAATAACCGCTTGACCAAAGATAGGATCACCATAAGTAGGTCTCTCTTTTCTTAAAGAATAGGAAGATATGCGTGAATCATGATCATAGATAAAAGGAACAATTGATCTTAATGAAGGCACATTTGATGATGTATCATTTTCCTCTTTCAAGTCTTGAATTTTAGATTGCAAAGATTGGATTTTCTTTGATAAGGCTGTAATAAGTTCTTCTTCTTCCTTGTTGTTATGATTATAGTGTCCAACCCATTTATTTTTAGCCATGTTATGATTGCTTCGAGTCTCTTGATGAACAACTATAATCTCTTGTGATGAGTTTTGTCTCTTAATACCTTGAATTTGATGTATCCAAAAGATCATGAGCAAGTATGATCATTTTGAGAAAAATCAAAATTGCAAATTTTTCATATATTTTTTCTATTGTTTACATCTTTTGGTAATTTGCATTTTTGAAGGTCTTATGCTCATTTTTTTAAGTTGAGACGTTCATCAGTCTCTAAAATTGGGTTTTCGAGGCATCCTAGTTTAGAGACAAAATTAGAATTTTTGGAGACCTTTCCAATGGTGAAAACGGTTCTGAATTTCGAGCACCGAGTCAAAATTTATGACCTCACAAAGTTGGGGTAAAATTTTGTAGAAATTTTGGAAAATTGTAGAATCATCTGACTGATTTGGATATCTGTGAATACATAAGGTGCAATTGGTCTACAAAGGTTATTTGAATCAATGATAATATTTGTCAAATGATTTATAGAAATGGCCTCTATTTTGAAAATTATAAAATAGGTTATCCTTCCCGAAAATGATGAAATAGACACCAGAAACAACCTTTGGTTTGACCAACAAGAATACAAGAACTAAGGACAATGTTTTTGGACCAACATTTTTGAGAAAAGTGTTTGAGAGATATTTTGTGCCAAGGTTTCAACCACTGTTTGTAAAGGCTCACCCATTTTTGAAATGCTCGCAAGGTATTTTTGAAATATGCAATTTAGTGACACACGCACCCAAAGCAAAGTGATTTTGTCATATTTTGATAAGGATTTTTTTTTTTTATAATTTTGAGATTATGAGGGTACAAACATGCACTATCCCTACAAAATTGGCATAGCATGAAAATCCTTGCTCGTAAACTTAGGTACACACCCAAATGCTAATCATAATATGGCCATCACCAAGCACGCAATGGCTCCAGTCATGATGCAATATTATCTGAATCCAAATGCAAATGGGGGCACGATATGATGAGTATCTTGGGGCAATTAATTTTTTCCTTGCACAAGGATTATCACCTTTTGGGGGTCATCTGGGTAGCTTCTAATCTTAGAGTGTCTATTAAGGTTCTTCATTCATTTGTATCCTCTATATCCATGCAAGCATGATTCAGGAGTATAGCCCCATAGAGCGTCTTGAAAAAAGTAGTCACATAAACATGATTGAGACCGTTAGACCATACTTAAGTTAGACGTGAGCTGAGTATAACCTCAAATGACATCTGACTCTACGGGCTTTAACCTTAAAGAATAAATTTGATTAACGTGAGTTGGAGTGATGTGGCTCACACCTTGTTCTCATGTGGGTCATCCTGGGAGATTTTTTCCTCACCGGTAGGCCCAACTAAAGGATAAAAAAAATGAAAGAGGATTGGTGTTGAAAAGAGGTCTAGATTTCTAATTTTCCCAAAGGGAAAAGAGCATACTCTCCTAGTCAATAATGTTTTCTCCTATCAAGAACTTCAAACAATGCTCATTCCCTCAAATTCAAAATTAACCTTCAATTTCACTTTTGAGTTTCTGATTTTCCTAAAGGGAAAAGAGAATAATCCTCTAATGAAATCAAAAATTAACTCTACAACTTGATATTAAGATGCCTAACAAGATAATTTATAAAAACACTTTGCATGTGAAAATAAATTGTTCATTCTTTCCAATTTTGACACAACAATTAATTTGGGGTTTGAGTTTTTGATTTTCCCAAAGGGAAAAGAGCATAATCCTCTATCTAAATTATGAAATGCAAAAAATTATGTTAAGTGTTTGATCAATTTGTTTAAATCTTTACAATTGGCAAACTACAAACAATTCATTAGTAGTTTCTCTCCATGGAAATCTTTGACAAATGACCTGCAAAACATGTTAGGCTACTAAAAATATGATCAAAATCACAAACAAAACCAAGTTAGAAGGTTAGAAATCAAATTCATCAAAGAAAAGACTCTAATTTTTTCTCTCTGGATTCTAGACGATAAAACAATAACCCAAAATGATAATTCTTGAAAATGATAAAGCTTTTACCACAAATGATAAACTTTACGGGAAAAAATAACCCTTTTACCATAGATGATAAAGAGCACAAGAAACTATAAAAGTTTAACCAAAGACGCATTAAAGATAAAATTAAAACCCCCAAAGACAATATAAATGTAGTATAAAATGATATTAAATCTCCCAGAAATGATGAATGTCTTACCACAAACGATAAAGTACTCCCAGAAATGATAAAAGATATGCCAGAAATGATAGACTACATGCAAATTTGAAAATGTTAAGAACAAAGAACATAATTTTGTGGAAAAATAGAAACCTTCCCCATGGTGGGTAGCAAAATGTGATGTGTAAATTTATATCTGCAAGTATACTGCACACAAACACTCAATAACTCATTACATCCAAGGTTAGTAAGACCAAATCAATAAAATCAATGAAAAATATTAAGAAATTGAATTATTGCTTCCTAGACATGAAGATTATAATCAAATTGTTAGTGCTCTTATAATTAGCATGTTTAGATCATTGAATTAAAAATCATGAAATGGAAGATTCAATTAATAATGCATCTACATTAATGCAAAATTGAGCTAGAAATGAAACTAGCATTATGTCTATGCAAATAAGGATTTAGCTTGATAATAGCCTTGATGAAGTTGCTTTTATAGATTTTCATTTAGAAGGAAAGATTCAAATTTGAATTTGAATTGAATGGTTGAGATACATCCATGAGGGATGGCTAAGATTAGGACCTTGAGTGATCCATGTGATTGAAGCTCATTGGTTAGATTTAAATGCTTTGTCCTTTTGTGAGTTGAGTAGATAATAGGACAATTAATTAAATCATTTTAATTAATATCACTAGCCATGGGATTTTTGGTTTTGATTTAATTAAATAGCTAGGAGTATTAATCAATGAATGATCATTGATATTTGATGGTTGATGAATTATGCAAATGAATTGATCGATTTCAATTATACAATTATGTTAGAGATTAGCTTGATTTGATCATGATTAAGAGATTGGATATTTTGATTAGCATTTAGGGAAATTTATTTGGCTAGAACAATTTTAGGTGATTATAGTTCCAATCTACTGTGACCATGTTACTGAAGTCATTTTAAAGACTTTGAGAAATTAGAACATTCCTCTTTATAGAGTGGTTCGAGCTGGTCAACATCCTCTACAAGGCAAGTGGTTAACTAAGGAATAAATTGAAACACAATTTCCTCATTTGTTATAGAAAATTACTACAATGGGTCCCATTGCCTCTCAGGGGGGAAGGAATGATCAAGATGGAATTGGGAAAATCCTAAAATCTAATTTTTCAGTATTTTTTTGTCTCAGTAAACTGCATTTTTGAAGGTCTTCAGGGCATTTCTGGGCCAATCTCTCCAAAGAAGGGCCCACCAACAGTGTAACCTCTTATTTTTGGCTCTATAATTTTTTATTATCTTTCCAACAAAGTAAACAGTTCACAAATTAGAGATAGGACTAGAAAGTTATGCCTTCTCCAAGTGGGCTTAATTTTTTATTTTAGTTTTTTGATTTTTTTGGTAGTTTTAATAAGTTTATTTAAAATAAAAATTATGAGGACTCTTCACTTCATTTCCAAGGAATCTAGTGACCCTTGGGATCCATCATATTTGTATAAACTCCAATTTTGAATAGAATAGATTACTTTTTGGCTTGCAATTCTATTTTTAGTCTTTTGGTTTTTATATTGAACTTGACATACCGCAGGTATCACACTAGGTATTGTAATCTGATTCATAATTCATATGAAAAGGAACATGATCCTTCCTGAAAACTACTCCTCTAGATTCCTTCTTGGCCTCATTCTTAGATTTGTACACATGATCATTTTCCTTTCTAATGGCGTGGAAAGCAATAGCATCAACAATATCCTATTTAGGTAATATCAAAACCCCTACTTTTTCAATCATTTTTCTTCCTTCCTCGGGAGTGATTTCTTGTATTTTCTGATTAATGGTAGTTTCACCTCATCTTCAATTATTCCTTTGTCTTTGTTTGGCTCTGCGACTTGTTTCTCCTCAACTCTCTTTTTGAATTCCCCCAGCTGGGTTCTCCAAAAGAATTGTATGAAAGGCCCCTCTCTTACAAAAGCATCATCTTCTAAATAATTATCACAAGCAACTCTATTTACTTTATCTACAACTCTTCCCTACCCTTCATTAATGCTGATATTCCATTATAAGGGAGGAGGAAAAGTAAGTGTTCCAGATTGGACCTCTTCTTTTGTGATAATTGCATTCCCCTATTCTTGCATTTCAAGCAATTGGTCAGCAACAATCTTCTCTTGTGAGTCTTAAGACATGGCCTTTGGGGATGCAACTGGGGAATTAGAAAATACATCATTATCAAGAAAATCATCTATATTGATAATTGGGACATGCTTCTTCTGCTTTGATGATGAGGGAATAGGAGAAACATATTGCATTTTCCTTTTTCCCGTTACATCTAGTTCAGAAGATTGGAGAATCTAATCATCCATTTCTTCATCAATCAAAGGAGAGGTAGTGTGGGAATCACTACTTTGCAGGGATGTATCATGCTGACCTCCGTGTTGTATTTCCTCTCCCAAATTCTTTCTTGCTAACTTGGTAAAATCATATGTTGGCCCTAGTGCCAATGAAGGTCTCTCTTCTAGGACCTGACCTTCCCTTAGAGTACTAATTTGAGGTGGTTTGTTAGGCCATACCAGCTTATACATAAATTATTCTTTAACTTGAATCTTTGGTCTCTTAATAAAGGCCACCCCTTTTGGATCTATTTTTCTTGAAATCAATTTTCCTACACCCACAATTAAGGTGTCCTTCTAACATATCTGATTATTTTAAATTTCTTTTACCCTATCCTTCTTTTGGTGCACAACCTGCATAATTTCTTGGAAGTGATTAGAGAGAGATTTCATTTTATTACCAAAGGTCTTAAAATCCTGTAGAGGATCATAGTTTGGTTCCTCATCTTGAATTAAATCTAGCACCTTTTTTTAGGCCACCCACTTCACCTTTTTCAATTCTTGATCACATAAAACAAACTCATTTTTGATAATATCCTTCAGGTAGTGGAATTGATGTTCTCTTTTTCTTCTACCCACTCTGTTACAGAAAATGCTAAAAACTCTAGATCAGCCAACCTTTGTACACTGACTCCCATATGATCTGGTTCAATAATTTTACCCAAATGCTTCCAACCACCTTTAGCAATGAGATAATAGTATATCACTGTGAAATCAGGGAAAATAGTTCCTTTTCCTCTTTCGACCAATTCTTCCTCTTGAAAACAACCCATTTACCGCAAGAATTTTGTTATCCCAGCCCTGAGTGGAACCTGATAGGGTAACACATGAGGATCCCCATTGAAATAATACATCCTGATTACTATAGTTGTAGAGTAAGGGTATATATCACCCCAATTGTGCATAATTTTTAAACTAGGATCCAATTCCAAAGGTCTAATTTTTTAGTGCAACATTTTTGGTATTCTGGGGGGATTCACTTGCAATTTTGTGGTCAACCTAGAGGAAAATAAATTATCAAATCTTACAAAGATGGCCTCCTTTCTATCCCAAGAAAAATCCATGCTCCATAGTTGCACTAGAAATTGAACACCATCCTTCTCTTTATTCAAGCACATATTTTCTTCAAACAAAGTAATATGCTTTGCCAAGAACATATGTATTAATAAGGAATACCAAAATAAAGGAGCATCCAACTTCATGTTTTGGATTCCCACAAAACCTTCATGTATATTCTCTACAATGTAAGGAGAAAAATCATAAACCACATGGAAATGGGGCTGCCTAATATGAATGGCCATGTAAAGAAATTCATTTGGAATGACCTCTGAAGGATGTAGACCCAAAACCTAACATAAAGAATAGAAAGTTGTAAGGAACATAGGACTGAAAACCTCCATTTTGAATGACTCTTTAGTGCTAAGTCCAATAAAATATTTTTCATTTCCTACCACAGATAAGTGAGCAAGATTAAATACACTTCTGATATAACTCTTTTGAGTTGTATATTTCTATTGAAATTCTTGAAGGTCAACAGGATCGAAAGTTGGGGATGGCTCATATAAATCAAACAAATATTGTAGCTCTTCTCAGAAAACCCTTATAATTTCATCACCATCATTATCCTTGATTATTATCAATACAAGGTCATATCTATTTGCAATAGCTACCAACAATTCTACATCCATGAATACTCCTGGCACTACCAATTTTCCCAGTTCATATTTTCATGCATTGCAAGTAGGAGACTATAAGTTTCTCTGAGAAAACCACAACTTAAAAAGATTTAAATGTATCTCAAGAAGGTTGGAATTGGATAAAATAGATGCTTTATCGAATAATCCCTCTGTGACCTTTTTACCCTTGGGAATATTTTTAGCTTCACCCCAATCATTAGTGGATTCAATAAAGAAATATAAGAAATCATCATTAGGGTTTCTCTCTGCATATTCTACTTTTCCAAAATGTTTTCTCAATGGTGCCATGATTATTGTGAATTAAAAAATTTATGGATACCTATATGCTTTTGTCTTTGAAAAAAATTTCACACTAAAACTTTAAATTCAACTAGTCCTAGTAAAAAGTCTTCGCATAGCACAACTCAGATGAAAAATTGGAAAACCTCAATGAGAGACTTCTAGCAATTTACAGGTTTAAAATGCACCACCTTTTGGAATTGGTTCCTCCAGCAGATTAGGAAATAGCTTGGCAAATTCTGCAACTCCTTTCAACACCTACTCTCTTGGTTTTATTTCATGTGATGACACACTTATGAGAAATTAAGTAGAAAACACTGGCACATTTTGAAACAACTCATGTCACTCTGTGAAAAAGAAGCCGAAGACATAGAAACCTTATTTGAATATCCACCATAGATAAATCTCTAAAACTGTATACTAAACAGTGAGATTTTATTCAATCACATTTTACTCCATGTGGCATCCTACTGGTGCTGAAAAACTCCATGAATGGCTCACCTTCAAACCCGCTACCCACTAGCATTAAATCCACATGTCATCATCGCGCTACTATGAAATGCCTAAAAAAACTACATCTTTTGATTATGTGGTAGAGAAATCATCTTTACCTCATCGTGTCTTAATTTCTATGGCCCCACACTTTCCCTTTTCACTACCTCGTGGGTCTTAGCTAGAAATAAACACCCTATGGGGAAGCCCACATATTTCAACCTCAGCATAATTTCCCACTTTTAATACCTAAAAACTAATATATGTGTCAACATTTTGCTATCGCGCAATACAGAAAGTATATTATCCATTATGATCATGTGGTGGTGCAAAGCCATTGATTCATTTGTAGCTTGACCGACCAATGAATGCCACTTTTTCTCCCTTGACTTAAAAGTAACCTAACACTTAGGGACATAGGGAAAGCTAGCTAATTGAAAAATGTGATCTTCCAACACTGAAACTTTGGCATAAATAAAAATTTCACAGGCTCTGAAAAAGGTTTTTTTGCAAAAGTATAAAACCATTAACCCCGCCCATGAAAAACAACCCCTCACTTAAGTAAAAAAGTAACAACAAAACATAAGCCTACCATAGTGAGAATAAAAATAGGGTAAGTCTAAACAAAACCCTAGCATTTTAAAATAGTACCATCAAGTGTAATGTGTGAAGGTTTGTCATATTCATAATATTACACTCATCACACATAAAAATCATATAGTGACAACATGTAATATAATCATTATTGAACTACAAACACGTGACTTCCATGACAAGATATATCACATTGACCTTGAGAAAAACCATACTTAAAATCAAGGTTTAAACCCCCAAACAATGCATGTCAAAAATACATACAAATAACTTATAAATTGTTATACCCAGATAGAAAAAATAGATGACCTGTGAATAGATGCAAAATGTACTAAATAGAGGCAAACCCAACATGTATGATCACGGAAACATGTATATGAAATCCATGTAAACTAATTCTTAAAAAATACTAAACTAAAAAGTTTGAAAAAATTGATTAAGTCAATATAACCAAGAACAAGAAGAAATGAAAACACCAGAAAATAAAATGTGGTTACCAAACCCAAAATCCCTTTATGTTCCAAGTTTCCAACTGTTCCAATATTTTTACCATCAACTTCTCAAACCTCAACATGGTGGCACCATTTTTCATCAAGAGATATATGAATAATGTCTTTGTGTGTCATGTTCAAACCATGCCCTACATGGGTGGTACCCTAGATCGAAAGAGTTACGGTTTTCAAATAAAAACAAGACTGCTTAATGCTACATGATGATTCACCAAATAACTGAACACACAAGACAAACTGTCTTTCATTCTCTATTGTTCGAAGAACACTCTAAATCTCATTCACTAGACACAGGCAGTGATGCCCTAGCTCGACAAAGCTAGGGTTTCACATTTTTGTTACCACATTTTGTTTGAGTTGTGAAATACTGAAATGGAATAACTAAAACATATTTACTTTTTGCCTTTAACAAACACAATTAATGCCATCAAAGCTGATATGAGTGACATTTTAGTCACATATTTTTAATATAACCTAAAGCTACATAATAGAGGATAGATAGGTGATGCAAGGGCATCTTGAGTTCCTAGGGATCTTACATCATCTTGGAGAAATTTTCTTGTTGTCTAATGAAGTTCCTTATTTTGGGCAGTTTTTAGAGATTGTGTGTGCAAATGATATTTGGAGATCTTCAGTGTGTGTGATGAAAAGAGTTTGTTCCTTTATATTCCCAGAGGCTATTTCTATGATCATACCTCTTAATTTGGTGTGGTTTGTGAGATCTAGAATGTTCTTTTCTGATTGGTTGTGTTCATCATATCACTAGTTATGTTGTGTTCATGAGTTAATTGTTGATGATTTTGGTGAGGTTTCTGATTGTTGGAATCAAATGGTGTGGATCTCAAGGTAGACCTACACATGTGGCTCAATTTGTGTTTGGATCACACCTGGTGAATTAAATAAATGCATAATTTAATTGGGATTTAGACTAACCTGGTCTAATACATTTGTCTTTGGATATGTAATAGTTTGTTAGGCCAACCTATTGATGGTTGTGTATAAATTTAGGGCTTGTGAATATATAAGGGGGATCTTAGAAGGGAGTAGAATCTAGAGGGATGATAGTTCTGAGATGTAGTATATCAGAATGTAGGATTTGAGTGGGGTTTTCTTATATTTGGTCATAATCAAGAAGGCCTTACAGCTCGACATGTATGAAGAAATTATGATGAATAAATTTGTTGTTTGGATACAAAACTTGTTGTTCTTGTTGTATCTTATTGTTTTCCATTGTTTTTATTGTTTATGCAAGGTTTAGACATCTCATATGGGGATTTTCTTGCCTTGAATACATCACATGGTATGAGAGACAATTTTGATCTTGTGGTGGCAATAATCTAAGATCCTGGCCTTGTGAATTTCCTAGGACATTTCTTGTGAGGTGGCAGAGACTAGATCTTGTTCGCATCAATGAAGGAATTGTGTAAGAGTAGTTAGAAGGGATTGATGTGGAATTTTTAGTTGCTATTGTTGGTTGATTATTTTTTCCTAAGATCATGATCCTATGGAAGGATTTTTTTGGGATGGCAGAGTGTAGATCTAACATATGAAGGTAGATAATTTGCGCAAGGATGGATTAGAGAGTAGTTGTTGCTGATTGTGAAGCTTGGGATGGGTTGAGTTCCTTAAGACATCATTTTGGTGGACAAATTACTGGTTCAAGGAAGGTTGAGAACATGTTCAATAGATTTTTGAGTGAGAGGCAATTGAGATCTTACAGTCGGATCAGCGAGCAGAGGTAATTCCACCTTATGAAGGGACAAAGGTTGTTGGATAGGAAGAACCCTAACATTTTGATGACCTTAGGGTTGAGCTGAGGTATGAGATTTGTAATGCTTTGGTTGGTTTGAGGAGGATTCTTGAACCTAAGAGTAAGTGTGAAGAAGCTACTAAGGAGCTGAGGAAGAGGTTGAGTTGGCATCTACTAGTCAAGAGGTGGATTGTTTGGCTTGTGAGAAGGATTGTTAAAAGGAGGAGGAAGAAAGTTAAGGTTGTTTTTGAAGAGGTATACACTAACATTTATGAGGTTGAGGTGGTAGATTGAATGGTTTTTCATGATAAGATGGTTGGGTATGATGTGAAAATTGTAGAGAGTCTTTTTTTTGTAATGTGATTGTTGATGATGTGGAGGAGTTACCTTTTCTGAGGGTAATGTTGAGGATGTTAGTATTGATGAACTTGTTTAAAAGGTTTTCATTGAATATTATAATCTTTTTGTTGATGAGGAGTTGTAGACTGGGTTTTTCTATTTGGATGTTTTTACTTGTGTTTCATAATTATAGATGATGGCTAAGGACTAAAGGTGGCGAATGAAGATGGTGAAAATCGTGAGTTCCTTGGTGCTAATAAGTTGATGGTGGAAGGAGTTAATTTTTGTGATGAGTTTGAGAGGGAGAGTGCAGATCCAATGCATTTCTTTGTTGCTAATTAGTTTGTCTATGTTATTATAAATGTTGACTGGTTAGTTGTAGTGAAGAGGATTCAGAGGTTTGATTGGAGAAAGCAGTGGTTTCTTGTGGGCATGTTTATCCTTTCTTCCTTTGAGGATTGGGAAACTTGTGGTGAAGATTAGGTTGTGTTTGGATTTTCTTAAAACATAAAAGTGCAAGGCACACTTTTCTATCTACCCCAGGTGTTTGAGGTAGGGGCATCCTGGGTTCCTAGATATCTTACATCATCTTGGAGGAATTTCCTTATGGTCTGATGAAGTTCCTTAGTTTGGATAGTTCTCAGAGATTTTGTGTACATATGATCTTTGGAGATCTTTGACATGTGCAATGAAAAGGGGTTTTTCTTTATGTTCCTAGAGGATATGTCTATGATTGCACCTCTTCAGGTGGTGTGGTTTTTGAGATCTGGAATTTTCTTCGCCAACTAGTTGTGTTCATCTTGTCACAAGTTCTATTGTGTTCAATGGTTGATTGTTGATGGTTGTGGTGAGGTTTTCAATTGTTGGAATCAAATGGAATGGATCTTGAGGTTGACCTACATGTGTGGCTGACTTGGTGGCTAGATCATTCCTAGTCAATTAATTAAATGCATGATTTATTTGGGATTTAGGCCGACCTGGTCTAATACATTTGTCTTGGGATATGTAATATTTTGTTAGACTGAACTCTTAGTAGTTGTGTATAAATGTAGGGCTTGCGATCTCCAAAGGGGATCTTAGAAGGGAGTAGCATCCAGAGGGATGATAGTTCTGAGATGTAGTAGATCGGAATGTAAGATATGAGTTGGGTTTTCTTTTTGAGTTGGGTTTTCTTGTTTTTAGTCATAACCAAGAAGGCCTTATAGCCTTACATGTATGAACAAATTTTGATGAATAAAGTTGTTGTTTGGATACTAATCTTTTTGTTCTTGTTTTCTCTTGTTTCTTCCACTGTGTTGATTATTGTTGCAAGGTTTGAACATCTCTTATGGGGATTCTCCTACCTTGACCGCATCACTAGGGGGGTGACTGAGATTCCTTCCTAGCATCACAACTTAAACCTCTTTTTCCATGGTCACTAATGTGAAACAAAATCATCTTATAAACCATCGTTAGTGTCATATTTTTTAATTATTAAAGATGATATTTACATGAACTATCCATATTGTTCTGATCATAGGTAGATGATTGTACTGTAATGTCAAGGATAACTGAGTATTTCATATTTATTGTTGATGATTAGGTATAGTATGAATAATAGAATGATAAAAAACTAAAATATTATGTTAATGACAAAAGCCAATAGTTTTGACAAATCTGAATAACTAATCAGTATGATATCAACATAATTTGTATGATATCAACATATCAAACTAAACAATATAATGTCATCAAGCCATGAAATAAATATATAACTGATCATAATCAAAACTAAGCTTGAATTATTGGTTTTTATTGTGTATGTTTTTTTGGCATCAATGTAAAAAAACATACATATCCTTCATGTTCTTTGTTCTTACATCCTGATGATGGATCACAAAGTGTGATCCAAAATGTTGATGCCAAAAAAACATACACAATAAAAATTAGAAATTCAAGCTTAATTCAAATGGATTGTATAAATCTGATTGATTTAATTGATACCTTTCATGGGAGGGAGCTACATATCTTTCATTCTCTTTTATCTTACATCTTGATGATGGATCATGTAGTGTGATCTGAAACGTTGATGCTAAAAAAACATACATAATCAAAACCAGAAATTCAAGCTTAATTCAAGAAATCTAATCAATTTAATTGATACCCTTCATGGGAGGGAGATTTTTTTACATATCCTTCATGCTCTTTTCTCTTACATCCTGATGATGGATCATAGAGTGTGATCCGAAATGTTGATGCCAAAAAAACATACACAATCAAAACTAGAAATTCAAGATTAATTCAAATGGATTGTGAAAATCTAATCGACATAATCAAAATGATTGAATAACACTGATCAAATTGAATTTCATGTTGTGAAAAAAGAGATACACTCATGATGATATTACAGATACAATCATGATGATATTGCCAACCTAGTTAGTGTGTTTGGAAATAAGGACAAAACAAAAGGGGTGAGGAGCAACAAACTCCCTCGTTGTCCTTGGTTTATAGATACTCTAACTCTCCTCCTATTTGTAACAATGAAAAAATGCATAAAACTATAATGGGTATACCTGCAATGAGAATCAAAACACACTTGACCACTATGATAAAAAACATGGAAGTAAGCATCTATCCATAAAATAACCTATAAATTGTAACAATGACTCAAACTATTACTTCATTATATGATATCACTAAAATAATAAAATAATTATAATATTGCCTTGCAAATTCTTCTCTATGAACCCTTAACTAAAAAAATACATCTGATCATAAACGAGGCACAACTTAAAACTATTTGATGTTGGATAATCAAGATAAACAAAATATATGATAGCAAGTTGAAACTGGAAAAAAAAAATCAAGTTTTAAAGAGATCCAATTATTTAAGCTTTTAGTGAAAGGAGGGATGAAGAAGAATACATATAAATCTCCCCCTCAATTATATACTAAAATAATTATGATAAATAAGAAAGAGGAAGAACTCCAAGTTTCTCCCTTAATTTTTTAAAAATAGCTTGTGATAAAGGCTTAGTAAAAATATCTACAATCTGATCTTTTATAGAAACATAATCCAAAAGAACGTCATTTGCTAAAACCCTTTCCCAAAGAAAATAATATTTGATATCAATATGTTTAGTGTGAGAGTGATGAACTAGATTTTTAGAGATATTAATAGTACATGTATTATCACATAATATATGTATAGGCTTAGGAACATAAATTTGAATATCTATCAAAGTTTGAGCCATCTAGACAACTTGAGTCCAACAAGATACAACTACAATATATTCATCTTCAACAGTGGATAAAGTAACCGAGTCTTTATTTTTACTATTTCATGCAACCAATCTATTTCCAAGGAAGAAGGCACCACCTGAAGTTCTTCTTTTAGTAAGACAACCTTCCCAATCAACATCAGTATAGGCACAAAGAGAAAAATTATCATGACTGGGATACCAAAGACCATAATTCAGAGAATTCTTTTGACAAAATTTAGATATGACACTTTTTATGGTGACTAAGATATGGAAGCCAAACAAATAGCATGCATAATATCACATATGGTAGTAGCTAAGTACAAGAGACTACCAATTATAGATCTATAAATTATATGATCTATGCTAGGTTTATCAAGATCCTTTTGAAGTTACAACCTATTTCCAAAGGTGTACTAACTGGTTTACATCCCTCCATCTAAAATTTATGTATCATTTCTTTTACATACTTATTTTGTGATATAAATATTCATTTATCAAGTTGACTCACTTACAAAGCCGAAAAGAAGGAAATATCTCCTATCATGAACATCTAAAATTTTGATGTCATGATTTTTGGAAATTTTGAACATACTTAACTATCATTACTTGAAAAAAAATATCATCTACATATACCACTACAACCAATATATTTTCCCCTTTTGTTTTGAAATACAAGTTACTATCTACAACTCCTCTTCTAAAACCTTGTTCTTTTAAATTGAGTATTATGTAAATCAAAGGCATTTATTGCTAGACCTTAATTATGTAAGTATTTAATCAAACTTGCTTGCATAATTAAATCATACTTTTTAAATCAAATTCTCAATCAAATCTTAAGTCATTTAATTGCTTGAAATATAGGGTTTAATTAAAAGTCCTAACACTTTTAGTCAAAAGAACCCATTCACACATCTTCACACATGTGTGAGCACACAAAATCCAAATAAAAGCAATTAAAAGGTGATAGTTACCAAATTTGTCTCATTTTTCCCCAAACAAACACAAAGTTGACCAATCAACGATCTTCTACCCAGTTCAAGCCCACATGGATTGAAGGGAAAAACACCTCAACTACCCTTCATGATAAATATCGGCCATACATTTCAAGGAAATTCCTATAAAAAGGATAGCTCTCCTTGCTCAAAGGGGGGAAAATTTTAGAAGTAACATCATAATGCTATTTTGATTCTAGGTTTTTTATCATGTTGTAGGAATGTATTTTTTCATGGTATCTTAGTGTTGTGAATTTTTCTCTTAAATAGAATCTTAGCTTCAATTTGTTAGCATGTTTGTTGCATCTCTCTTAGATTAAACTCATATTTTAGCATACATTTAGCTTAGTTGCATTTATGCATTTTATTTTCATTATCTTGAGGGAAAACTATGCAAGTTCATGCAACATGCCCACCCTTTGAATCATTTGTTTTTGAGTTGTCTAGTCATTGATTCTAAATGCCAATCTAATGAGAATCTATTGATAATCAAACTTGTTTCATCTAGGAATCAATAAGCCAATTTTGGGGGTATTTGCACAATAATTTATTTTAATTTGATGATCACTAACCCTTGAGATAATGGTTTATTGAGTGCCTGGTTTCTTGCATGTTGAAGACCACATTTACCACACACACATATAATGCCCACCATGGGATGAGAACTGGTTTTTGGCCCTAATTCTCAATATTTTTGACATTTTTCCAAATCTACGCTCATTGTTGTATGGAATGTCATACCTACTCATACAACAAAACAATAACCATTAGTTTGTCATTTTAAGATATATGTATTGTCATACAAGTCTGCATTTAATTTATATTGTCATACTAACCTGATTTAATTGTCATATGAGGGGTCTTATATTTTCGTATGGTTAGTCCTATATTGTCGTATGAGTTTTGATGTCAGTCTGTCCTTTGTAATCTGTCATTTCAAAAATAGAGTACTTTTAGGGGTTCATTTGAATTAATTTTTGACTTATAATCTCTAATATTTTTGTGTTGGTCTTCTGACTCCCTTATTTGGTAGCTTAACATGTTTTTGCACGATGTCTAATATAAGTTCCTCTTGCCAAAGTAACACTATAGAAATTTAGTTATTGTAAACTACTAATCCCTTTGTGCTTCTAGGAAATTTTGAAGAAGAAATAAATCTTTCTAAGAATACTAAGCTTCTGGTGTTTGTAGGTTGCCTAAGTCTCCATCAACCAAATGATCATTCTTTTAAAATGGTTATCTAGGCACCTAGTCTAATTAGGGGATTTCTTGTGTGAGCCAAGATAAACATTAGGGGATTATGATCTCTTTATTTTTAGGGAAGATCAAAACCAGACATGTTTGACTTTTCTCATGAAAGCAATCTTTTGGGCAAAATTTGGAGTGTTTTATGTGTTTGGGAAAAAAAAGAGACATAGGATATTATGCTCTTCTCCTCTTTAAGTAAGAATCAGAAATCCATACCTTCTCTTTTCTATCCATTGTATTTCATGCATACATTTTAGATGGGCCTTCTAGTTGAGGTAAACATGTCTTGAGAATGACCCATGTGAGAATGAGGTGTAATCCACACCACTCCAACTAATGTTAATCAAATTTTCTTCTTGGGGTTAAAGCCTCAGAAGTCAGGTACCATTTGAGCTTATACTCGGCTCTTTCCTAACACATTGTAGGGCCCTAGGGTCCCAATAAAATTTACATGACTACTTGTTCTAAGGTTCTTTGTGGGTCTATATGCATAAATTGTGCTTGTGTGGACACAAAAGGTGTACTTGAATGGAGACCCTAGGGATAGAAAGTATGTTTGATTTTCACTCCTTTGTGTTTAATGTTCTTGAATCACCCAAAACTGACACCAAAATAACAAAATAAACTTTCATACATTGAAATCATCATCTCAAAATTGTGCAAAGTGGACTAACAATCATCCAAGTCAAGTGGAAAAGTGTCCCTTCATTACACTATCATTTTGATCCATTATAATTGTTGGACAACAAAATAATCTAATAGAAGCAACTCGTATGGGAACCTGGGAATTGTCGTATGGGAACCTTGGAATTTTCATATGAGCTTACATTGGAATCTAATAGTTACTTTGAACCTTGATGTCCTTATGTTCATCGTATTTCTTATTTGTGTGGCCTAAATAAGTAGTCATTATACCTCATCACAACAATCATTTGTTCTTGACAAAGTGGCTTGACTTATCAGTATCTATTGTTCTAGATTATCAAATAGTTTTACTTGTTTTTCTCTATCTCATCCAAATTCAACCTTTATAAGCTCGGTCACAAATGTTATCTAGTAGACATTCTGGTCTCAAATCATGATACCTTGTACTAGGCTCAACAATCTTTCATCAATGTATCACTTACCAATCTCTTGGACAAGTGATCATTTGGAAATATTTGACATTGACCCATTATTCTAGTCTTCTCAATGTCTTAAACTATGGTTGTCTTTCAAGCCAGTACAAACTAGAAGCTAACAACAAAAGGATGATCTTGATTCATAGGGAAAATCTATTGACGATTCTAATTTGAGACCCTTGTCATGTCAAAAAGCAAGATCTACTCAAAGGATTCTAAATCAAGACACACCGTCTATATATCAATCAATACACCTATTTCAAATGTCAAGATCTTAACATCAATCAACTCATACTAAACATCAAGACACATCAACATTGTCGGCATATGACTAGAGATCTATCCAAGGTCAAAAGATCTACCATACTAGAATTTCCTCCTTGATTGAGTAATCTACTGAAGAGGAAATCATAAGATGTCAACATGAAAAACACTTTCAAAAGATGATGCAAATCCTCATGCAACTAGACAAGGATAATTACTTTATGCACCTAGCATTTTCAGGGGTTAAAATTCCTCCTAACATAGATCTTGAAGGACTAATACACCATGAGGAATAATATCCTATCACCATTCTCAACCAATAGTTACAATACATGAGGTGTGAACTTAGAGAATGAAATAAAGAGAAAGAATTATCCTATAACAAATACTCACTGGAGTCTATATGCCCCTTTCCATTTTCTAATAACTTACAGATGCCACCATTTCCTCCCAAAATCAAGATTCCAAAGTATGACAAGTACAGTGGGGATGGTGACCTTCAAGACCATGTGCAAGAATTTTTTACCGTTAGCATAGAGTTTATGCATGGAAGGACATACCTAATGAGACTATTCCCTTGGAGCCTTGATGATCAAGCCTTGGAATGGTTCACCAAGCTCTTACTAAGAATTCAAACATTTGATGATCTTGTGCAAAAATTTATCCAACATTATTCCTATGACATATTACATATTGTCACCATGTTGAATCTATGTAACACCAAACAACACAATGGTGAAAATTTTGTCAAATTTATTCAAAGATGGAGAAAAATGTTCACAAGGTATCCTAGACAAAAATCAAAAATAGAGAAAATAGACATCTTCATTAACAACTTGGTACCTAAGATGAATTACATGATCCAGATGCAAAATCATACTGCCTTTAGTGAATTGGTGGAAAGTGTTATCCGAATTGAAGATGTTCTTTTGAAGAAAGGTGAACTCACCTTAAATAAAGACACTAGATCTTCAAAAAATCCAAATAACACCAATGGTAAAGCTAGGAAAAAATACTGGAACAAGAAAAAGAATGTGGTCAATGATGGAGTGGTTGATTGCTTCAATTTTAAGCCCATGGAACCAATATTCAATCTATCTAGTAGCATCCGGGCTACTAAGGACAAGGAAAATAATTCTTCAACATCAAAGAATAACTAAGATGCATTGAAGGAAAAACTGCTATGGATACCCAAGCCCAAGCGTAACTTTAATCCTTTAGGAGAACCCCTTGAAGTCACACTAAAGACTTTGTTGGCTAATAAAATCATCATGATACCAGAATCAAAGCCTTGGGAACTAACAGTCAAACCCAAATGGTGGAATGATAATCACTTTTACAAATACCACAAAAAGGGACATTTGACTAATGAATGCATGAAATTAAAGTACATTATACAAGAGTTGATTGATAATAAAACCATCACAGTTAATGGACATCATTTGAAAAATTATCACAAAGATTTTAAAAAACCTCTACCCTCTTATGAACAAGGGGAATCATCAAAGAATTAAGGAGCCAAGGTAAATTACACCTATGTTAATAATGACAATGTGATCCACATGCTTCAACCATGAAATTAATTATTCAATGTAATCATCATCAAAGACAAGTAGGAGTCTGAATTTTCCAACGCTATAATAAGGAATCAATCTAAGGTCACACTTAAGGAAGTAGCCTCCTCATCTAAACAACCTGTTGCATCAATAAAAAACCCCCAATATCAAATAAATTGGTCTTGTCAATCCCAACTACAAAGTACAACCTGGTTGACTAGTTACAAAGAACCCCTACCCAAATTTCCATCCTGGAGTTGCTTAAAATATCATTGTCACATAAGGAGATTCTCAAAATTGCCCTTTTAGAAACAATTATGCCAAAAGACCTCAATGTCGACCGATTCCAAAAACTGGTGGGCCACTTTACCTCACCCTATTACTTGTCCTTCTCAAAAGAAGACAATAAGTCACAAATCACACGCATAATTAACCCTTGCATATACAAGTTTTGATCTAAAAGCATAGAGTCAAGCACGTCTTGATAGATGAAGGTGTCAGTTTGAATATTTGTACTCTTAAAATTTTGATAGTATTGGGTTTCTCAGAGCACACTATTGATCCCAGAAGTAAAATAACCATAAAGGTATATGATGAAGAGGAGAGGTCATCAAAGAGGTTATTTTTGTTACCTATCAAGGTCAGACCAATTGAGAGAGACATAACTTTTCCAAGTGTTAGATTTACCTCTGGCATACAACATCTTGTTGGGGAGACTGTGGATCTATGACATGCAATCTATCCCCTTAACATATCATTAGTGTGTGAAATTACCATAGAATGGAGTGGAGATCTCTATCCCGGCTGATAACACCTACTCTTGAAAAAATTTGAAACAAGTCGATAGTATGGTCCCTCATAACAAGGAAGCCTCTAACAAAAAATAGGCTTATAATTCCAAAGCAACACTCTTGAGAAAATTTGAAGAGAATTTGAAAATTAAAGACACCAAAATGTGAGAGTATCAATTGTATCACTTTTCATCCATGGTCAATCTCCCTACATCTCCCAAGTCCTATGGAAAGCCCTCATCGTCATTCAAGCCTTCTAGTGCACAAAAATTAACAATAAATGAAGGGGCTGGTATGGTAAAAGCTCATGTTTCTCTTTCAAAGGAAAATAAAGAAATTTTTTCTCTGTCCTTCCTTTATAGAGAGGAAGAGCATGATCAAGAAGTCAAATATGTTGAGATCTCCCTACAAAAATATAGAAAGGGATATCAACTCATGCAACAAATGGGGTATAAAGGAAAATGACCCCTAGGCAAAAATAAAGGATTTCTATAACCCATACACATCAATTTTTGAAGTCCAAAAGATAAAATAGAGCTATTATACCATGAGAAAAAATCTAATCCTTCCTCTAGCAATGGTCCTATATGAAATCAAATAGAGTAATTTAATGATGATACTGAGGAGGAAGTAGAGATTACATAGTTATATTTTGAAAGAATATTACATATACAAATAGAGAATTCCATCTACCAAGGAGAAATTTATGTTCCACATCAATTCAGAGCCCCCTTTGAACCAAATAGATCAGCATCCCAACAATCATAGGAAGATAATCAATTGACTGAAGGAGAAGTGGTGGGCCAACAACAACAAATTAATTCACTTGAAGACGAGCTGGGACTAGAACAAGAAGGTGAACCTAAGGAAAGGCACGCTAACTAGGGGAAATTAGCTACAATTTATCATGTAATTTATTTACCTCTCTTCATGGACAAAAGAGTGCAAGAAATAGAGATATCTTCACCCCACCCTACATCCATAGAAGGAGCTCAAGAACAAGTAGTAACAAAAGAAGGTAAAGATGAACAAGAAGAAGAGGGAAGATTGAGTGAAGATGGAGGATTTTTCATGACCATAGCATAATAACTAGGTAGATCTGATGATAGTCATATTGATTCTCATGACTAAGAGTTTGTTCAAGGTAAAAAAAATTGTTAGAGTAATAATACATTTGTCTTTATAATTAAATCACTTTGGTTTAATTATTAAAGCTCACTATTATTCTATTCACTTAAGCTTGCCATTTGTAGGTGCATAATAATTAATATGTTTATTAATTATTAATGCACAAACCTAGCTTTTTTGGCTTTAGGGTTTCCTACCTTATATGCCACTTTTGTAATTATTGTTCATTGCTTTTTGGGAAATATAATCTTGCTCTCACTCCGCTGAGATTTTCCAAGGCTTCTGTCTCTGTGGTTTCCATTGAAGATTAGGTATTTACATGCAGGTGTTCTTCACGAGCTATGAAGTTTGATTTCTCAACTTCTACATGGTATCAGAGCCACCCTATCACTACCTGGTTTGAAGGTTTTTTGAAGCCATGATTCGAAGACGACAGCCACAGCCTCTCTGGGGTTTTTTTTCATTTCTAAGGAGGCACTATTTTTTGGAGCTATTTGAGCCAAAACAGAATCCACCATCTCACTCAGAAGGCCTGGGAGAGTCAGAATACATATAAAGTTTGACATATTTGGTCACAGTGACCTCTAGAGATTTTTTTTGGCCTATTAGGGTTGTACAACACAAAAATTGAGGCAAAATTAAAATGCATTTTTAAAGGTTTTTTGGGCCTAGCCCCCCACCGGCGCACCGCCCACAGGCCGCCGCAGCTGCCACTAGTAGTGCTGCACCCAAGAGCCACCTGGGAGCCACCGGCTTCCCCTCTGCCACCGGTGCACCACCAGCCCATAGGAAAGTATGGTGTTGAAGTCATTGGTGATGTCAGTGACCGGAAAAACTTTTTTTTGGCAGTTTTTTTAAATTTTCCAGCAGTCATTTCAATTTTTCAATGACCGAAAATTTTTTTTGGCGACAACCTTGACGACTGTCAATTTTTTGCCAATGGACAGTGATGAGCATTTACACGTCAAATTTTTTCCAGTGACTGTGTTTTTCCAGCGAGTTGTTTTTCAGAGGGGCACTTGGTTTTTTGGCCGTAACTTGAGCATACGGTGTCCATTTTTTTAAAAAAATATCGCCAAAAAGGTGTTTCTGAGCTGGAGGTGATGATGGTCATCTTTTTTGTTGATTTGGTCATTTTAGCTCTTGTTTTTGGTGTTGAAGTAGAGGGTTCAGTTTTCCTC
This sequence comes from Thuja plicata, assembly GCA_018584345.1. Lineage (NCBI taxonomy): Eukaryota > Viridiplantae > Streptophyta > Pinopsida > Cupressales > Cupressaceae > Thuja > Thuja plicata. Next base: position 1,505,523 of record MU228059.1, on the reverse strand, counting down.
CATCTCTACATCTGGCGTCCAGGTTTTCTTCTCATTTTTTGTGCTTTTAGTAATTGTTTCTTTGTTGTATGGGGGATAGAATCATACATTATGGGGGGGTGCATTTGCTTTCTGTCATTTAATTTCAGAAAATGACCCTTCTACTTTCATCTTTTTCTTCTCTCAATGTCAGACCCCTCTGTGGCCCGGCTGACACCGCATAATTACCACACCTGGAAAGCACACATGACTAGGCTACTCATGTCACATGGCTTATGGTCATGTCTAGATGAAAACCAACCTATCCTGCAATGTCCCTTTGAGGTTCTTCAGCATAGGAACAAAATGGATGAAGCCATGGGCTTGATTACACTAAAAATTTTTGACAGTCTCCTTTTTCACCTGGATGGTTTGACAACTCCTAGGGCCATTTGGGGCAAGTTTTCAAATTTGTTTGGCATAGTGAATGAGTTCCAGGCACTACAACTTGATGCAGAGCTAACCACTTTGACTCCTACTAGCTTTCCCACTATGGAGGACTTCTTGATGAAGTTCAAATCTATGCGCTTAGTTTTGCAGGGATGTGGGAGAAATAAGATAGATGATGAGTGTATCTTCTTGATACTCTCAAAGTTGAGAGGGTAGTATTAGATATTTTCTTTGACTTTCTACTCCACCATGGATGCTTTGGGTACTCGACACACCATGCCTTCATTTGAGACATTCTATGATCAGTTGACACAGGAATAGGCAAAGATCCAATAGATGGATGCTTCTGGCTCTTCTAGCCAAGCATTGGTTGCTCAATCTTCACAGGAGAAACCAAAATAGAAAGCCAAACCGAAGAAAGATTTTGCAGGCAATGAGTCTTCCTCCAAACCTACACAGAAAAATGATTCAAAACCTCCAGCTAACCCTTCCAAGGGTAAATCTTCTTCGAAGTCTACTGAGTCTACCTCCAAGACTAAGAAGAAATCAGTTGAGACCTACAATTTTTGTGGAAAGGATGGACATCCTATTTCTAGGTGCTGGAAACATTTGGAGGCTTTAGAGGAAGCCATGCAAGAGCATCACATTTCAGCTCCTCAGTCCACATCCTCCCCTGCAGGGAAAGGTCATGCTCTTACTACATGAGCTATGACTTCTGGGCCCACCTGGATTCTTGATTTGGGTGCTTCTCACCATATGACTCACACTTAGTAGTTCGTCACCTCACTTACTCCTTGTGCTACTTCATAGATTGCTGTTGGGAACTCATCTCATCTTTTAGTTTTGGGTTCTAGTTTTGTTACACTAGCTGGGGGTTCTCTTCAGGATGTTCTTTTTGTCCCTGACATTTCAATAACCTATTTTCTATCTATCAGATTTGCCACTCTAGCTCTAGTAAGACAGTTGAGTTCTCACCACATGATGTGGTTATTTGGGACTTACATGATTCTGAGATGATTGTGGCTATTGGGAGTGTTGACACTACATCCCAACTATACAGATTTGATGGATTTGAGTCCTCTGCTGGCACAAGTTCCTATCTTATAGCACATGCAGATTCAGTGAGCAGACTTTGGCATGACCATTTGGGCCATGATAATTACAGATATCTTCAGTAGATGAGCACATAGGCACTTGTTTTTGGGCTTCCATAGATTACTTTCACTGATGGGGTTTGTCAGGGTTGTGTCCTTGGCAAACAAAATAGGGATCCTTTTCCTCATGGATGGGCTACTCGTGCTTTGGCACCATTGGAGTTGATTCATAGTGAGCTCATGTCATTTCCTACTCCTTTTTCTGGTGCTAGATATGTGCTTACTTTCATTGATGACTTCTCTAGGCGCACATGGGTGTACTTTTTGAAGTACAAGTCTGATGTCTTTGACTCATTTTGAGTCTTTAAGACATTTGTGGAGAAGCAATCTGGTCTTTCTATTCACCGGATACACACAGATAATGGGGGGGAGTATGTGAACCAAGCTTTCAGGGATTTTTTCTCTAAACATGGTCTTCAACATCAGTTTTTAGTGCCCTACACCCCTCAGCAGAATGGTGTGGTAGAGAAAAAGAATAGAACACTTCAGGAGATGGCTAATTGTATGATATAGTCCAAGTCCATTGATTCATCCTTTTGGGCAGAGGTAGTCAATTGTGCCAACTATATTTAGAATTGGATGTCTCACAAGGTATTTTGACATATGACTCCTGAGGAGGCTTGGTCTCATGCCAAGCCTGATGTATCTTCATTCCAAGTTTTTGGTAGTGAAGCATGGGCATTTGTGCCTGATGCTTAGAGGAGAGCGATGGAGCGGAAGAACTGACACCTCATTTTTGTTGGCTACTGTGAGGATGTTAAGGCATATAGGTTGTTTGATCCTAATTCTAGAGAGGTCCTATTTTGATGGGATGTCTAGTTTGATGAGTGCCTTCCTGTAGTAGATACCTTGCCTCCAGAGCCTACTTCACTTATCACTACTCCCTCATCTCTTCCATTTTCTTTTTAGGATGATGAGGATGATGATCTTGGTGATCCCCATTTACCTCCACCATAGGATCCTCCATAGATGCCTAGATGGGCTCGTGTTACAGTTGATGCTGCAGGATCTCTGGCTGGTGACCCTTCCACTTCTCATCGCACCCAGTCTCATATTCCAGGTTCTAGTCTTCTGAGTCATGCTATTTGTGGTGATCCTTAGAAATTTGGGGCAGTGAGAGGAAATACTGAGTGGGACAGTGCTATGGAGGAGGAGTATTCTTCTTTGATGAAGAATCACACTTGGGATCTTTGTTCTCTTCCTAAGGGAAGAAAGTTAGTGCGATGAAAGTGGTTGTATTGTACTAAGTTTGCTACTAATGGTTCTATTGATAAGTACAAGGCACATCTTGTTGTGAAGGGTTTTTCATAGGTTGAGGGTATTGATTACACTAAGACATTTTCCCATGTTGCTAAGATGAACTCTATTCGCCTTGTCTTATCCCTCGCAGCTTCTCATGGATGGCCCATTTTTCATATGGATGTGAAGAGTGCTTTCTTGCACAGTGATCTTAGTGAGGAGATTTACATGGAGCAGCCTCAGGGATTTGTGTAGGATTCCTCCTTGGTTTGTAGACTTTGGCATTCTTTGTATGGTCTCAAATAGGCCCCTTGGGCTTGGTATGAGAAGATGGATTCCTTTCTACTTTATATAGGATTCACATGCTATCATTCTGATCCTACAGTCTACATTCATCATCTTGAGGATGAGGTTTTGATCCTTGTGCTATATGGAAATGATCTTCTCATCACAGGTAGCTCATCTTCTATGATTCAGGATGTTCAGTGTGCATTGATGGAGCAGTTTGAGATGACTGACCTTGGTCTATTACATTTCTTTTTGGGTCTGCAGATTGTTCAATCCCCTGCTAGGATCTTTGTGTACCAGCAGAAGTATGCTCTTGACATGCTTCGGCACTTTGATATTCTTGATTGCAAGCCTGCTCCCACACCTTTTCAGTTGGGTGTTACTTTGTCTACCTCTTGCACTTTGCCTTTAGTGGATTCTACATTGTATCAACAGTTGGTTGGCAGTCTGTTATACCTGACACACACTCATCCTGATCTCTCCTTTGCAGTTGGTCTAGTCTCTTAGTTCTCACATGAGCCTCATGAGAGTCATTGACAAGCTGCCAAGTGCATTTTGAGATACATTCAGGGCACACTTATGTATGGCATTTATTACACATTAGGGGCTCCTCACATTGTTGGCTACACTGACTCAGATTGGGCTGGTGATGTTGATGATCAGAAGTCTACTTCTAGCTTTGTTTTTTGTCTTGGCTCTGGTCCTATCACATGGTCGTGCAAGAAGCAAAATGCTCACACACTTTTATCTATAGAGGCTAAGTATAGAGCAACAGTGCATGCTAGTCAAGAGATTCTCTGGCTTTGATAGTTGATGACTAAGTTTGGCTTTCCTCCTAATCATCCCACTAATCTCTGGTGTGATAATCAAAGTGCTATTCACATTTCCCACAACCCAGTGGAGCATCAGGGCGCTAAACACATTGAGCTTCATATGCATTTCATCCATCAGTAGATTCAGGATGGTGTTCTCACTTTGGAGTACATTCCCACTGACGCACAAGTTGCTAACATCTTCACCAAACCTTTTGCATCTCTGCAGTATCTTTAGTTGTGTTCTATGCTTGGGGTGATAGAAGTTGTCCTTGGGCGGTCTTGATGAGGCCTTCCTTCCTTCATGTTTTTTCAGCATGTGTGTTTTATCTCTTTTTGGAGAGGGGTTTTTCCCACTGGGTTTTCTCCTTTGTCTCTGATTTATAGAGATTTTCTTGTATTGGATACCTGATCAGGCCTTGTTGTTGGGACCCATTTCTCTTGCTTTCATAGTTGTGGTAGGTTAGTTACCTCCTAAGATTTGCTTAAGGAGGGTTGTTAGAGTAATAGTACATTTGTCTTTATAATTAAATCACTTTGGTTTAATTATTAAAGCTCACTATTATTCTATCACTTAAGCTTGTCATTTGTAGGTGCATAATAATTAATATGTTTATTAATTATTAATGCACAAACCTATCTTTTTCTAGCTTTAGGGTTTCCTACCTTATATGTCACTTTTGTAATTATTGTTCATTAATTTTTGGGAAATATAATTTTTCTCTCACTCCGCGGAGATTTTCCAAGGCTTCTGTCTCTGTGGTTTCCATTTAGCGTTAGGTATTTGCATGTAGGTGTTCTTGGCGAGTTGTGAAGTTGGATTTCTCAACTTCTACAAAAATGACCTAGAAGGAAGACATCCTAAGTGGGGGAAACCAGTCACCCCTACTCATGTACTAGATATACCTCATTATGTGGGAACAAGTTCTAATGAGTACATTTGGGATTTCCTCTCAGATGCCATAGTATATATTGAGATTGATGCCATCCATAAATATGCATTTTAGTTTGAAAAAGGGGAAAGTTCCAATGCTACCCAAACAATAGTCCTTCCCCAAAACATAAATTGGAACTTTGGAGATAATGACAGGAATATCCATACTGGAACTAGATCTGCATCAAGAAATGAGATTATTCCTCTAAGAAATTTTTTGGAATGAATGTCTACTCAGGAGGAGAATCAAAATGATAGTGTTAGATCAAATGGGTTAGATTCAAAAAATACTAACAATGACTATGATAGTGATGTTAGAAAGCTTTTTGGTCTAAGAATTCCTTCTAAGAGTGTCATAATATGTCTTCTCTTACCTATTTAAAGTCTTGATCATGATAATATGGTTCTATCTTTAGAACATACTAGATCTTTGTCCCTAATCCACCACAAACTTATTGAGTTAAATCCAAACGAGCCTATAAACCTATTTCCTTTTTAAAATGACTATAACTTGGCCTGTTACCTAAATTTTATTGTTCCTCTTACCTCTTCCACCAGTGCAATTGTTAGTAATAACAGAGAGGAGGGGTGAATTAGTGGCCTAAAAAATATTCCAATAAACAACCCTTAAAACTTAGTACCACAATATTAAGCCTCTAGTTATCTCCAGTCCTATAAGATGAATGCCTTCAAATACTTGTGTCAAATTACTACTACCCGAAATTCTTTGTAAAACCTTCTATTATATGTTTACCGAATAGCAGTCGGTTAATTTACCGAAAGATAGTAAAATATCTAGAGGATACTAATCAATCCAGTTAAGTTATGTGTAATGAAAAATACTAAAGTAATGACTCATAAACACATTGACACATGGATTTTTAACATGGAAACCCTATTAAGGGAAAAACCACTTGGGACCGGTAACCCAAAATTTTCACTCTTCTGAAGTGAGCTCGGTGAAGAGCCAACCTTGTTAAAATTTTAGTCTATCACTTGATATCGGGCATATCTATGCTACCTTCCTTGATCAAACACTCACTTGGCCTATCAATATGTATCTTGCATCTCATGCTATCTTCATGATCAAACTTTTTGATACTCCTTTAGATGTATCTCAATATAGAAAGGATCTTTAAATCCCACTTGGTTAAGAGACTTTCTGAATCAATGGTTAAACTAAAACAGTATGATCTATTCACATATACAATTTATACTTGCAGATTTTTAGATCTATTTTAATCTCATAAAACTATTATGATCAATATATCTTGGTTTATACCTTTTCTCCACTTTGATTCTACTCAGTGATGATGTGCTATGTTTCTCAGTGTCTATAGAAAACTTTAGCTCTTTCCTCATCTTGAGTGATCAGGATTGTATGAACTTGCTCTTCACTCTTCATCATCCTCTTTTCATTCATTCACCCACCACAATTCATAATCAATTGAGTTGTCTCTCTATAGACATGATATCACCATTGTTAGGTTCTTGATTTTCTTGATCTTCGCATGATCCACAATCTTAGCCAATTAGATTTAAATCAAAACTCCTATTTTATCTTGTATAGATCTTCTTGCCAACTAGACAAAATAGCTTTAAATCCCTTACTTATCACTGGCTTATCTTGTCGATGAAAATAATGATAACTACTAGTTAAGTCTATATTTAGCTATTCCAACTAGATATTTTGTCATTTCTAAACTCCAGTTATTTTTGGTGTTTAACTCTTTGATAGCTTCGGTCAACACTCAAGTTATCCTTAGGCTTCTCCGTGGGTTTACACTATGTTTTTGGCCATTGGTTATGCTTGTGATTTTTCTCATCAGTGTTCTTGCTCAGGCATCACTCTGACTTGACTGTCGGTGATCTATGTCCATCAAGTTTTACTGATTGTCGATGTATGAAGTCACATAGTGGATACTTGTCTTTTATGCATTACATAAAGGATAATATTTATCTCTCTAATTTTCTAAAGTCTTTGACATTTTGTATTTAACTAAATAGATTATATCAAGTTGACATCAATGACAATATAGTCTATTAACTGGTTTAATGTCTTCCATTATCCTTCTGCATTTTGGTGATTAACTTAACATCCTCAAACATTCAATTAGTTACATGTCATCAATCTCTCCCTTTAGCATTTATGGCAACATACTACATTATCATACTATACTATCACTAATATAATATGAAATATATAGTTTCATCAAGCTTTCCTAATGTAACTATTACAAATGTTTGGCTCTCGGTAAGCTCAAATAGCTTAGATTTGTTTCATGCAGAGTGGTTTTCTTCAATCTTCAATCCCTTTCACTGGATAGATGTTTCATTTGATATCTCTATTCTAATATGTGCTCTTCCTTGACTATCCCTCTTCTTGATAATCTATTTTTCCTATGACAAAAATCTTTCCCTTTGTTTGAACTCTCTCCCTTTTTTACATCTCTCCCATAGATGGATATTTCATATGTAATCAATTTATGTCCCTTAGAATTTTGATTAACTTTTCCTTCTAATTCTCATGAACTTCAATGAGATAACCTCTTCTTTATGATGATGAAATAATCTCCCCCTTTATGAAAATGAGATAATCTCTCCCTTTGTATGATAATGGAATCATCTCTCCCTTTGACAACAATGCCAAACAAAAATTATCATCTATATCATGTTCCATCCCTTTACATAATATATTTCTTGAGTTTCCCTATCCATCAGCAATACATTGTCCTAATTTTCAGTTCATATTTGTACCTTACTATGTACAGATGTATCTGTTGCTCTCCATCTTAGTGTTTGCATCAACATAATTGATCTTCATATTTGGTATAGGTTGATGCAACCTCTTAGTCAGCTTACTTACCAATAGACAAGGGTTGGACCCCTAGTCTCTATCTTAGGTACTTAAATGTATCATTTAGTAATGGCTTAGTGAATATGTCAGCTAACTATTCCTTTGATTGAACATATTCTAGTGTCACTTCCTTTGCTTGAACTTGTTCTCTTAGATAGTGATACTTGATAGAAATATGCTTAGTCTTAGCATGCATGATTGGATTCTTAGAGATGTTTATTTCACTAGTGGTATCACAGTAGATAATTACTGGTTCAAGAATCTTCATATTCATACCTTCCAGCAATTGTTTGATCCATGCAATATTTGAGAAATTTGCAGCAGCAACCACATACTCTACTTCTGCAGTAGACTGAGAGATGCATCCTTGTTTCTTTCTTATCCATGTGACAAGTTTTTCACCCATGAAGAATGATCCTCCAGTTTTTCTCTTTCAGTCATCAATGTTTCTAGCCCAATCAGCATCTGTCTAGACTTGTAGCTCAAATTTTCCTTCTCTTTTGTACCATAAGCCATAGTCCTTGGTGTTCTTTAGATATCTTAGAATCCACTTGACAACAGTCATATGTGATTCTTTGGTATTATCAAACAATCTTGCAACTATCCCCACTTCATGTGCTATATCTGGTTGGGTACGAACAACATATATCAGTTTTCCAATCATTGATCTATATAAGGATTGTTTTACCTCATTGGTTTTGTCTTCTTTTGTCAGCTTACATCTAGTAGCCATAGGTGTTCCAATTGGTTTGGAATCTTCCATCTCAAATATCTTCAGCACTTCCTTGATGTATTTGGATGGAGTGATATAAATTCCTTCATCTTGTTGAAGAATCTATAGACCAAGAAATAATTTGATCTCCCCAAACATAGACATTTCAGATTCCTTGCTCATTTCATTAGCAAAGGATTTGCATAACAATTCATCTCCCCCAAAAATGATATCATCAACAAAAATTTCAGCAATCAGAATATTACCATCCGTATCTTCTTTTAAGTACAGATTTCTATTTTCACTTGTTCTAAAAAAAATTATGCTAGTGATATATGAGTGAAGTCTTTCATACCAGGATCTCGGTGCTTATTTCAATCCATACAAAGATTTATGTAGTCCACATACCATTTTTCTCTTGTCTGGATTGAAAAACCCTTCTGGTTATTCAATGTATACCTCTTCTTCAAGTATTCCATTTAGGAATGCAGATTTGACATCCATCTGGTATACCTTGAATCCTTTAAATGCAACATAAGCAAGTAAGATTCTAACTCCTTCTAGTCTAGCAATGGGTGTAAAGGTTTCACCATAATCAATACCTTCTTCTTGTGCATATCCCTTGCATACTTATCTTGCTTTGTTTCTAGTGACTTCTCCATTCTCATTCAGCTTGTTTCTGAATATCCATTTGGTACCAATGACATTCTTGTCATCTAGTCTCAATACTAGTGTCCATGTACTATTTTTCTCATCTATTCTATTTCTTTATTCATAGCACTAACCCATTCTTCATTCTCAAGCACATTATTAACAGATTTAGGCTCAAAATCACAAAGTAAACATCTTGTGTTTAGTGAATTAATTCTTGTTCTTGTTCCAGCCTTCTTGTCTCCTATGATTTGATTAGTGGATGATGTCTCCTGACATACTTGGCAAGTTTTGGTTCAGGTCTGTGTTCATCATTCTCATCAGCTTCTTGACCTCCATTCTCATCTTCATTATTCAGAACATCATCTTGAGTATTATCCTAATTTTTGGTAATTGCATGTTGATGCTCACGTGCAATGTTCTGATGCTTAGGAGTGACACACTATTGCTCAGGTAGAGTGTCAGGTCCAGTATAAACAAACCTGTTGTAGTCCTCTAGTTCCCTTTTTATTTCCTTGTCATTCTTTTCTGCAAATTCATCCATTTTCACATTTGCACTTTCAATTAATTTGTTATATGACTTGTTAAGACATTTATAAGCCTTGCTTTTGGTTGAGTACCATAGAAAGATACCTTCATCACTTTTGGAGTCAATTTTTCATTTCTATCATCCTTCAAAATATAACATTGACTACCAAAGATTCTAAAGTAACTTAAATTGAGTGTATGACCATACCAAAGCTCATAGGGTGTCTTTTTTGTGTCTTTCTTCAATTTTACTCTACTTAATCTGTAGACAGAAGTACTGATAGCTTCCCTCCAAAAATTTTGAGTGATGTTTTTCTCAATCATCAATGTTCTTGCATAGTCAACAATTGATTTGTTTCTCCTCTCAGCAATTCCATTTTTCTATGGTGTTCATGGTGCACAAACCTATCTTTTCATTCCATGCTCATTGCAATAGTTAGTGAATTCATCTGATGTAAATTCCCCTCCTCTATCTGACCTTAAGCATTTCAATTTATTTTCACTTTGTTTTTCTACCATAGCCTTATACCATTTAAACATCTTGAATGCTTCTGATTTATCTTTGAAAAACATTATTGTCATCATTCTAGAATAATCATCAACAAAGAGAATAAAATACCTATCTCCACAGTAGCTCTTTTTCCTCATGGGTCCACATAGATCTATATGGACTAATTCTATAATTGCATTAGATGTATGGGTTTTACTCTTGAAACTAGACTTTGTCATCTTACCTTTTTGACAATTTTTGCACATGATATGCTCAGGCTTAGTCATTGTCGGTAACCCTCTGACATTCCTTTTGTTTCTTATCTTTATCATATTGTCAAAGTTCACATGACACAATATTTTGTGCCAAAACCATATGTCTTCATTTCTAGCCATTAAAAAAGTGGTTTTAGTGTCATCAAGATAGAAAAGGTTACCTTTTGTATGCTCACCAATACCAATCAACCTTCTTGATTCCTTGAATATCTTTGCCTTCTTATTTTCAAATGCTACTCTATGACCTAAATTGTTTAGTTGTGAAACACTTAACAAATTATAATTCAATCCTTTTACCCAGTAGGTATTTTCACATTTTATCAGGTTATTCAACATTATAGTTCCTTTACCTTCAACTAGACAAGGTGTATCATTTCCCATTCTCACAGAACCACCATTATAGTATTCAAAAGTCTCAAAATTTTGTTTATCACCAATCATATGGTGAGTGCAGCCACTATCTATGATCCAGACATCATTTTTACTAACTTTAGATATGAGTGAAGTTTCTATATACCTTTCTTCATCTTCATCTGAATCATCTTTCATGGCTACAAATACCTTCTCAATGTCTTCTTCTGATTCAGTGTCAGTGTCATCAACTCTGTTCTCAACTAGGTAACAAGCTTTCTTCCCTTTGTCCTTTTAGTCTCAGGTATCTCTCTTGTTATAATTTTGATTGCTTTGGTAATCTCTTTTATCACCTCTATCAAAATTCTTCTCATATGATCTTTCATTCCCTCTGTCATCTTTTCTCTAGTTTGGACATCTTGCAGTAAAGTTTCCAACCTCTTTACAATTGAAACATACAAGTGGTAATTTACCTTTGTATTTACCTTTGCCTCTCTATAATCTTCTTGACATTAGTTCTTCAATCTCATCAAGTCCTTGATCCTCGTTATCACTGTCACTATCATTTCTAAAAACATGTCTATGAATTGAGTTACTTATCTTTAGAGAAGATTTTAATGTAGACTCTATAGATGGTAAGACACTATTATTAAAGTTGTTCATCTCAAATGATATCAGTCTACCAATCAGACTATCTAGAGTAACTGTATTGTTTGCAACTGCTCTCATTTATTGAATAATAGAAACTCTAATAGCATAAAAAAGTAACAAGGTTCTTAAGATTTTAATTACCACTGTCTCCTCTTCAAGTGTGCCTCCAACTCCTCAGATAGCATTGACTACCTCTTTGATTCTACAACTATAATAAGTAATGTTTTCTCCTTCTTTCATCCTTAGGTCATCAAACCTCCCTCTTAGGATTTCTACCTTGGCTCTTAGTACATTAGCATCTCCTCCATGTACTAGATTTAGCTTATCCCACATTTGGTTTGCAGAGGTGCAATTTTTGACATCTTAAAACTCAGCATCAGAGAGTGATGATGCAAGTTCTATCATCATGCAGTTATGATCATTCTTGACTCTTAATTTCTCAAGAGTGTGAGGTCCTATAGGCAGCACATATTCAGTAGCTAAGTATTGAAAAATATCATTTCTAATACTTGATAGGTGGAGCCTTATTCTTCTTTTCCATGATGCAAAGTTGTCTTTATTCAACTTGGGCACATCTTGTCTGTTCATCTTGTGATCTTTTTCTTGAGCTATTAAGATCCATTTATAAGCACATAAGATCTGATACCAATTGTTAGTAATAACTAAGGGGGGGTGAATTAGCGGCCTAAAAAATATTCCAATAAACAACCCTTAAAACTTAGTACCATAATATTAATCCTCTAGTTATCTTCAATCCTATAAGATGAATGCATTCAAATACTTGTATCAAATTACTACTGCTCAGAATGCTTTGTAAAACCTTTTACTGTATGTTTACCGAATAACAATCTATTAATTACTGAAAGATAGTAAATTATCTAGAGTTTACTGATCAATCCAGTTAAGTTATGTGTAATGCAAAACACTAAAGTAATGACTCATAAACACATTGGCACATGGATTTTTAACGTGGAAACCTTTTTAAGGGAAAAACTGCTTGGGACCGGTAACCTAAAATTTCTACTCTTCCGAAGTGAGCTCAGTGAAGAGCCAACCTTGTTAAAGGTTACAAACATATTGTTAGGTGTGACCTTGTTAGAGGATTTAAAAGTTTAGTCTATTACTTGATATTGGGAATCTCTATGCTACCTTCCTTGATCAAACACTCACTTGGCCTATCAATAGGTATTTGGCATCTGATTCTATCTTCATGATCAAACTTTTTGATACTCCTTTGGATGTATCTCAATATAGAAAGGATCTTTAAATCTCGCTTGGTTAAGAGAATTTTTGAATCAATGGTTAAACTAAAATAGTATGATCTATTCACATATACAACTTATACTTGTAGATTTTTAGATCTATTGTAATCTCATAAAACTATTCTAATCAATATATCTCATTTTATACCTTTTCTCCACTTTGATTCTGCTCGGTGATGTTGTGCTCTATTGCTCGGTGTCCGCAGAAAACTTTTGCTCTTTCCTCAGCTTGATTGATCAAGACTGTATGAAGTTTCTCTTCATTAGTTTCTCTTTAGCATCCTCTTTTCATTCATTCACACACCACAATTCACAATGAATTGAGTTGTCTATTTATAGACATGATATCATCGTTGTTAGGTTCTTGATTTTCTTGATCTTGGCGTGATCCACTGGTGCAGGAGCACCTAGGCAATCCTCAAGCCTTAGAATTTTTTGGCTTGTATCTAACCTTTGACAAGTCAAAGAGGTGTGTTTTCTTTGAGGCCTTAGTAGGTCATGTGGACTAGGTGAGTTAGTGTTAGGACTAAGGTCACCAATTAGTCATTGTTAGTTGTTTTTGTTAGTTTAGGCCTAGTTGGTCTAAAGTTGGGATATGGGTTGAAAATGTGTTCTAGACCCATGAAGGATGTAAAATATGCCTTAAGGTCATTAAATTCAGTTAATTCATTGAACTAAAAATCCTAGAGGCCCTATATTATAGTTTACATGGTTAATGCAAAAGATGACCAAAGTTGTCATGACAACATTTGCAGGAAATTGCAAATGTTGCATGCAACTCGACAACATAGGATTCCCAAAAATTTAGGAGTGGTAATTTATTTCAAATGACATAGAATGGTGGGGAATGGCATCTAAGACACTCTAAATCTCAAATCCCAATGTAGAGTGATTTTTAATCAAGTTTTTGTGAGTAAAAAAGAAGAGTTCCTTGTATACAGTGCACAATCTACTCATTTCCATGTTAATGGTATTGTAATGGATTGAATCTCAAGAGTTAACTATGGATTCATGTAGTGTGGATTGATACAAGACTTTTCTTTTTAGAGAGAAATTTTTTTGAGTTAATCTTCGAGTGGTAGGAAAATAATAGTAAACTAGGTAGTATGTGGGTGTCTTTTAGCTATTTTTTTCTTTCATGGCTTCCACTTGAGATTCAACCATGGAAACCTTGAAAAAGTGGATGAATCTCTTAGTGGATCCTTTGTACACTCTTTATATAGTAGTAGGAGTTTAGGAGATGAGTGGAGCTATTTTTAAACTCATGTCCTAGGTGAGTTAGGATAACCCGGTTAGGTGCATGAGAGGTTAGAAACCTGTTGCAGAGACAAGGGAATGAGATGGAGGATTGAACCAGGTGGTTTTAGAGTGTTTTTTATGGTCTTACGGTATTAGAGTGTTTGATTTTAGAGCTTCACCAATATAACTAGATTGATTTGTGAGGAGAAATCAGACCATTTCTTGTAATGCACCAAAATAGGCCTAAAAGCCCTACTTTCTAGGACAGTGTTGTATGGATGAGTTGGGGACCTAATAACTTAGAAATCCTTTAGGTCTCCAAAAATTGTATCTAGATCCCTAAATAGTTTTGGGGGTTGTGTGTGAGGTTTTCAAGTTATTCCAGAAAAACCCTCTAGATAGGGCTAATAGGACTAATAGGCATAATATGACAATTTGAAGACAAGTCATGAACTTGATTACTTTGGGTCTAAAAACTTATGCATCTTGAGTTGTTTACATGTAGGAAGGACATCATAAGTTCCTACATTACCCTTGTATCATGGAGAGTATTGGTACGGAGAAATTTTTGTTAGTTTCTTCAATCCTTTGAGAGCATTGTGACACAATTAAGATATTTGTCATCCAAGGTGAAAACACAACAATTGCAACTCTTGGATAAGAGTTGGGAGAGGTCTTAGAAAAAGTTTCTATTGACTTTGGAAGGTCCTAAATTTGAATTAGGAACCTAAATATGACTAGGACAACCTAGGTCCTATCTTGGGAGTTGTGTGAGCACACTTTGGAGATTACTTCTATCAGATTGGTATCAGAGCCTCTTTGATCAGGCTTGTGTTTAATTTTACAACTAGAGGAATCCATTGGAGAGTAAAAAATGGTGACTAATGCTGAATTAGAAAAGAAGGTGGATGAACAAGAGGAGGAGAACAGGCTACTCAAAGATAGATTGGCTCAACTTGAACAAAAAGTTGATGAAGTTGATGTGAAGGAAGATGAAGTGTTAGACAAGGTTAGAGGGAAAGGAAAAGACCTTACCATTGAAGATGAAGTCCTTGAGGCTGACCCTGTTAGTGAACAAAAACCATCCTTGAAAGCTCTAAAAGCTATGAGTGGAAAAGAATTGGAAGGAGTTCCCATTTTCAATTGAAAAATGGAACCAGAAGTAGCTCTTGATTGGATAGAGGGCTTAGAAAACCATTTTGAGTGTGATGGCATCACTGAGGCTCAAAAGGTGGAGGTTGCAAAAGCTAGGTTGAGAGGATCAGCACTCACTTGGTGGAAATTCATCCAAGATGAGAGAGAGAAGGATGGGAAGAATCCTATTGCTTCATGGAGAGCTATGGTAGAAAAAGTAAGAGAGGCTTACATCCCTAAGGATTATGAAATCTAACTCCATAAGATAGCAGAAGATGAGAAAGTGAAATTAGAAAGGTATCTTAATGGCCTCAAATGGACCATTCAAGATGAGATGAGTCTTTTGACTCTAGATATAGTTCAAAGTGCCACCAAATTGCTATCAAGGTGGAGGATAAGTTGAAGAAGAAACAAGATTCCAATACTTCAAGAGGAAGAGGTAGAGGAAGAGATGCTAGAGGAAAAAGAAGTGGTTATGGAGGGAGAAGCTCTAAATCCAAAGGACAATCAGAGACTAAGCTCACTAAACATCATGAAGGGAACTTCAATAGGGGAAGTTCAAGTAGAGGAAGGAACTCTAACAATAGAGGAAGATGCAGTATCCAAGGAAGAGGTAACTATTTTTCCAACATGAAGTGTTATCACTGTAACCAGTTAGGACATCCTGCATATAGGTGTCTAGAGAAGGGAAGTACTTCACAAGGAGGTGAAAAAAGAGTGAACTATGTTCATGAAGAGACAAGTGGGAATAAGAACCCTGAAGTCCCATTGGAATCAAAGGAGGGAGAAAACCTTATGATGAGGAGAACTCTCATAAAAGAACCAGTGAAGGAAGAAAGCAGTCAGAGGACAGCACTCTATAGAGTGAAGTGTAAAATGATGGGAAAGGGGTGTAGATTCATCATAGACTTAGGATAAATTGACAACATAGTGTCAGAGGAGGAAGTCAGCAAGCTAAACAAGAAAAGGATACCCCACACCAACCCTTATAAATTCACATGGCTTAACAAAGTACATGTCCTAGTTAATGAACAAGCTTGGGTGGAATTCTCCATTGGGAGATATAAAGATAAATTTTTATGTGATGTATTACCTATGGATGCATGTCACTTTATCCTAGGTAAACCATGGAAATTTGACCGGATGGATATGCATAATGGAGTGGAAAACTCCTACACTTTCAAGAAAGACAATGTGACATACAAGATTCAGTCACTGTTGGAAGATGCATAAGTGAACTCTACTGGTCCAAATGTTCTTATGGTGGGTGAAATAGAGTTCTTAGAGACTCTAGATGAAGGAGAAGGAACTAGCTTTGCACTGGTGTTGAAACCAAAGGAATTTATAGACAAATCGGAGAAGAAGACAAAGCTACCCAAAGAAGTTCAAGAGATGCTAGTAAAGTATCAAGGGATAGTGAGTGATGGATAGCTAGCCACCTTACCACCTAAGAGGTTAGTAACCCACCAAATAGAACTAATCCTTGGAGCTACCCTACCCAATAAGGAAGCCTATAAAATGACTCCCCAATAGAATGAAGAGATAGCTAGGCAAGTTCAAGAATTTTTAGAACAAGGTCTTATAAGAAACAACATTAGCCCTTGTGTCGTACCCACAGTCTTAGCACCTAAGAAAGGGGGAACTTGGAGGTTATGTATAGACTCCAGAGCAATCAATAGTATTACCATTAGGTATAGGTTCCCTATCCCTAGGATAGAAGACCTAATGGATTGTCTATGAGGGGTTAGATACTTCACAAAGATAGACTTAAAAAGTGGATACCATCAAATAAGAGTGAATGAAGGGGATGAGTGGAAGATAGCCTTTAAAACTACTGAAGGACTATATGAATGGATAGTCATGCCATTTGGCCTATCAAATACCACATCAACTTTCATGAGGTTGATGAATGAGGTACTAAAATACTACATTGGGAAGTTTGTAGTAGTGTACTTGGATGACATACTCATCTTTAGTAGAACAAGAGAAGAGCACCTCAAGCACTTGGAATTGGTATTTAAGAAGCTACAAGAGGAGAAGTTGACAATCAACTTAGAAAAGTGTGAATTCATCAAGACAGAGCTGGTGTATCTTGGTTTTGTACTATCACAAGGTAACTTAAAG
The DNA here is from genome assembly GCA_018584345.1 of Thuja plicata. Lineage (NCBI taxonomy): Eukaryota > Viridiplantae > Streptophyta > Pinopsida > Cupressales > Cupressaceae > Thuja > Thuja plicata. Next base: position 1,488,414 of record MU228059.1, on the reverse strand, counting down.
ATGGATCCAAGCAAGGTTGAGGCCATTATCAGCTGGCCTAATCCAAGGACAAGCACTGAGGTAAGGATCTTTCACAGTCTGACACAATACTATAGAAATTTTATTAAATAGTTTAATGAAATATGTGCTCCTATATTAGATATAATTAAGGGAGGCATGAAGACCAAATTTTTTTGGAATGAGAAAGATAATAATGGCTTTGAAATAATGAAAAAGAAGATAGCAACCCAACCAATTTTAGTGTTTCCAAGTTTTGAAAAATTGTTCACAGTGGAGTGTGATGCCAGCAATGTGGCAATTGGAGCAGTCCTAAGTCAGGAGCGAAGACTAGTGGCCTTCCATTCCAAGAAGTTGAGTGAAGCTAAGAAGAAATATTATTCTTATGACCTAGAGATGTATGCTTTGGTCTAGTCATTGAGAAAATGAAGGCATGCCAAAGGAGTTTATAGTCTATTATGACAACCAAGCATTGAGTTTCTTGAGATGACAAGACAAATTGAGTCATAAGCACATGAAGTGGGTTGAATACCTACAAGCATATACATTCAAAATCAAACATAAGAAAGGGCTGAAAAATAAAGTTGTAGATTCTTTGAGTAGAAGAGCATTGACCATTCAGGAGATTCAACTGCAGAGTATGAGGGTTGACAACTTCAAGGACATGTATGAAGAAGATGAGGACTTTGCAGACATCTACAAGGTATGTCAAGAGTATTAAAACCACTTTCATGGTAAATACTATGAATACACATTGTAGTATAGTATTTTGTTTAAAGGGGGTCATTTGTGTGTCCCTAGAGGTTCTATAAGAATGAATCTCATACAAGAGAAACACAATGGTGCACTTAGTGGCCATTTTTGGATTAATAAAACTCAGGAGTTAGTCCAAAGATTTTACTTTTGGCCCAAGATGAACTTGGATGTGAAGAGATATGTTGAGGGATTTGTTATCTATCAGAAGGCCAAAGGAACATCTACAAATGTAGGCCTATATCAACCCTTACCCATTCCAACCAAGCCATTGGAATGCCTAAGTATGGATTTTGTGGTAGGTCTACCCAAGACTAGACAAAGAATGGATAGTGCCTATGTGATTGTAGACATATTTAGTAAGATGGATCACTTTGTGTCATGCAAGACAACAAATGATGCTAGTCAAATAGCTTCTTTATTCTTCAAGGAGGTTGTTAGGATTCATGGTTTACCACTGAGTATTATGTCTGATAGAGACACCAAGTTTATGAGCCACTTTTGAAAGACTCTTTGGCAGAAGTTGGGAACCAACTTATCATTTGGATCTTCCTACCATCCTCAGTCAGATGGTCAAATAGAGGTAGTAAATAGGAGCCTTGGTAATCTCCTAAGGTTTTTGACAAAGGAGTATGGTCAAACATGGGACCAACTCATTGCATAAGCAGAATATGCTTATAATGACACTGTTAATAGAACCATAGGGAAAATCACTTTTGAGATTGTATATGGCATCCATCCTAGAGGAATTAATGAACTCAAAGACCTTAAAGATGGAGCTAAAGGCAGTGGATATGCTGAGGATTTTGCATATTCAATGCAAGAAGTCCATGACACAGTCAAGAAGACTCTCACTAAGAATACAAATAAGATCAAGACCAAAGTGGATGAGAGAAGAAGTGATGTCCAATTAAATAATGGAGATCTTGTGATGGTTCATCTCAATAAAGTAAGACTTCAGAAAGGAACACCTCACAAGCTTCAGGTGAGGAGAATTGGTCCATGTGTCATCCTAGATAAGTATGGAGAAAATCCTTACAAGGTGGAACTTCTGGAGGATTTGGGCTTATCACCACTCTTCAATGTTGAAGAATTGGTACTATATAAAGGCCCAATCCCTAATGTTGATTAGAGTCTGAATGAAGTCATACAGGAAGTTGAAGAGCTGCACTTTCCATCTACACCAATCAAACAAGCTGAGAGCATACTAGATTCTAGAGTTTACAAGAAGACCAGGAAGAAGGAGTATAAAGAACACTTGATCAAATGGAAAGGAAAATCTAATGTAGATGCAATGTGGATCAAGGAAAGTGAGTTTAAGAAGATGGGGGTTGACACCAACTTACTCAATCCAAGGGTGGATTGAAGCTTTTTCTCTAGGGGAGGATGGTGCAGGAGCACCTAGTAAATTCTCAAGCCTTAGATGTTTTTGGCTTGTATATAACCTTAACCAAGTTAGAGAGGTGTGTTTTCTTTGAGGCCTTAGTAGGTCATGTGGACTAGGTAAGTTAGTGTTAGGAATAAGGTCACCAATTAGTCATTGTTAGTTGTTTTTGTTAGTTTAGGCCTAGTTGGTCTAAAGTTGGGATTTCAGTTCAAAATGTGTTCTAGACCCATGAAGGATGTAAAGTATGCCTTAAGGTAATTAAATTGTGTTAGTTCATTTAAATAAATACCCTAGAGGCCCTAGATTCTAGTTTTCATAGTTAATGCAAAAGATGCCAAAAGTTGTCATGACAACATTTGCAAGAAATTTCAAATGTTGCATGCAACTTGACAACATAGGATTCCCATAAATTTAGGAGTGGGAATTGATTTCAAATGGCCTAGAGTGGTGGAGAATGGCATCTAAGACACTCTGAGGATTGAATCTTGTGGTAGAGTGATTTGTAATCAAGTTTTTGTGAGTAAGAAAGAAGAGTTCCCTGTATACAGTGCACAGTCTACTCATTTTCATGTTAATTGTGTTGTAATGGATTGAATCTCAAGAGTTAACTATGGATTCATGTAGTGTGGAGTGATACATGACTTTTATTTTCATAGAGAAAGTTGTTTTGAGTTAATCTTTGAGTGTTAGGAAAATAATAGTAAACTAGGTAGTCTGCTGGTGTCTTTTAGCCAATTTTTTCTTTCATGGCTCCCACTTGAGATTCAACCATGGAAACCTTGAAAAAGTGGATGAATCTCATAGTGGAGCCTTTGTAAATTCTATATATAGTGGTAGGATTTTAGGATATGAGTGGATCTATTTTTAAACTCATGCCCTAGGCGAGTTAGGACAGCCTGGTTAGGTGCATGAGAGGTTAGAAACCTATTGCAGAGACAAGGGAATGAGATGGAGGATTGAACCAGGTGGTGTCAGAGTTTTTTTAGGGTCTTATGAGTCCCTAGGTTCAAGTTCAGAGTTTTTCCAATCCAACTAGATTGATTTGTGAGGACAAATTAGACCATTGCTTGTAATGCACCAAAATAGGCCTAAAAGCCCTACTTTCTAGGATAGTGTTGTACGGATGAGTTGGGGACCTAAGACCTTAGAAATCCTTTAGGTCTCCAAAAAGGGTATCTAGATCCCTAAATAGTTTTTGGGGTTGTGTGTGAGGTTTTCAAGTTATTCCCAAAAAAACCCTCTGGATAGGACTAATAGGACTAATAGGCCTAATCGGACAATTTGAAGACAAGTCATGAACTCGATTACTTTGGGTCTAAAAAATTATGGATCTTGATTTGTTTAGATGTAGGAAGGACATAAAAAGTTCCTACATTACCCTTGTATCATGGATATTATTGGTATGGAGATATTTTTGTTAGTTTCTTCAAGCCTTTGAGAGCATTGTGACACAATTAAGATAGTTGTCATCCAAGGTGAAAACACAACAATTGTAACTCTTTGATAAGAGTTGGGAGAGGTCTTAGATAGAGTTTCTATTGACTTTGGAAGGTCCTAAATTTGAATTAGGAACCTAAATTGGACTAGGACAAGCTAGGTCCTATCTTGGGAGTTTTGTGAGCACACTTTGGAGATTACTTCTATCATCCACAATCTTAGCCAATTAGATTTAAAGAAAAAATCATGTTTTATCTCGTAGAGATATTCTTTCCAAATATGCAAAACAACTTTAAATCCCTTATCTCTGGCTTATCTTGTTGATGAAAACAATGATAACTACTAGTTAAGTCTATATTTAGCTCTGCCAGCTACATATTTTTTCATTTCTAAACTCTAGTTTTTTTTGGTGTTTAACTCTCTGATAGCTTTGGTCAACACTCTAGTTCTCCTCGGGCTTCTCTGTCAGTTTACACTATGTTTTTTTCCATTGGTTATGCTTGTGATTCTTCTTGTCGGTAATTCTCATTGGTGTTCTTGCTTGGGCATCACTGTGAATTGACTGTCAGTTAGCTTTGTCTGTCGAGTTTCACTGACCATCAGTGTTTGAAGTCACATACTGAATACTTTTCTTTTATGCATTACAAAACGCATAATCTTTATCTCTATGATTTTTTGAATTCTTTAACACTTTGTATTTAACTGAATAGATTATATCAAGTTGACATCAATGACAATATAATCCATTAACTGATTTAATGTCTTGCATTATCCTTCTGCATTTCGGTGATCAACTTAACATCTTCAAACATTCAATTAGTTACATTTCATCAGCAACAAGTGTGAACATGACAGAGGGGGATATCAATTTTCTCATTCTTAAAAAGAAAAATAAAAAGAAAAAAAATTTATGATGGGTAAAACTACTTTGTGGCAATTTCACAACCTAAAATAGTAAAAAAATGACATATCCAATGGTGAAAACCTCTCAAAGGTGCTATAGGATGAGAAACTTGATATATTTCCTAATCAATTTCAGGAGTGGTCTTCAGTGCTTATAGAACCTACACAATTGATCAATCTAGGAACACCAGAATCACCTCAATTGATATACTTTGTAAAGTCCTTGTCTGAAGAAGAGAAGCAATAGCTCACTCAATTTTTCTTGAGAAAGAAGATGAAATTTTCTTGGTCTTACTTAGACATGGGAGGAATTGATATTGACTTAATAATGCATCACTTGTCTATTGCTCCCAGTGTCAAACCAGTTAAACAGAAGCTCAGGAAGATGTGTCCCCATGTGACACTATTGGTCAAAGCTGAGTTAGAAAATTTGTTAAAAGTATAACTAATCCAAACTATAGCATATGTCGACTGGATCTCAAACATTATGCATGTTTCTAAGACTGATAAATAAATTAGGGTCTACATGGAATTCAGAGATTTAAACAAATCTTGTCCCAAAGATGACTTCCCACTTCCCAATATCAAAATTATTGTGGACCTCACAGTAGGATACGAGATGTATTCTCCCATGGATGACTTCTTAAGATATAATAAGATAAAAATAGGACCTGAGGATCAGGAAAAGACAACCTTTTCATGTTCTTGGGGCATGTTATGTTGAAATGTTATGCTTTTTGGTATCAAAAATTTAGGAGCAACATACTAGAGAGTTATGATGACCATATTCCATGACATGATGCATAATAATATGGAAGATTATGTTGATGACACTTTGGAAAAATCAACAAAAAAACTACACATATAGTCGACTTAGAGAGAATCTTTGACAAGATGGAACAATTCAAGTTAAGGTTAAACCTGAAGAAGTGTTCCTTTGGTGTAACATCAGGTAAGCTCCTTGGATATATTATCTTGGAAAAAGGAATTACGATCGATCCATAAAAAGTGACAACAATTATGGAAGTGCAACCACCAAGAAATACCATCCAAATCATAACATTACAAGGGAAACTATAGTCAATCAGAAGATTCATCTCATAACTATAAGATAAAGCTCAACCTGTACGCCTCTCTCTCCGGTTTTCCACAGCTTTCCAAGGGCGGGGGTTAGTAGAAAAGGTTCACAAGTGAATGCAAATCAAGTATGCAATAACTACTAAACGAATAACAGAAACGTGAGCAATAAAATGTACAAACAAGAGAAAGGAAGACAAATGAATGCAAACCCTTCGGTGCTTGAAGCTTCTATTGTTTCTCTCTACTCCTTCTGAAACGCTGTTCTTGATGCTCAGTATTGGTGGGGCAACGTCTATGACTTGAGAAGCGTCGAGAATTTGACAATTGAAATGTGTGTGTGATCGCAAGATAGCTTGAATGTTGACAGAGTAATGGCGCTTGTAAGCTTGAAATCCTGGATCCTTCAAATGGTTATGAAGGGTTTATTATATAGGAATTGGTGATGAAATAAATGGTTGAGATCAATCCCAGAGATGGGGAGATGAATGGTTGAGATTAAAAGGAACAGGAGAGATCCTCAGTAAACTCCACCTCTTTATTTGGTTAAGAGGAGATAGAGTTTGGTTAACTGAGGAGC
>MU228059.1:1447199-1458940 GCA_018584345.1 Thuja plicata | reverse complement strand
GGAGAGATGGGTGGAGTAACCCATGTGATCTGATTGGAGTTATCTCTTTGAAGATAAATGAATATTTAATTCATTTATTTATTAATTGTTTTCAACATGTGAGATAATTGAATTCTTTTTATTTAAGTATTGCTTTATTTGATGAAATTAAATTAATTTAATTGAAATTAACTTAATTGGGAGAATTTAATTAGTAAGTTTAAATATTTGATTTAAACTATAGGAAATTGAGTTTAATTAATCAATTAATGGTAATTAATCAATTAAAGCTTAATTAATTAAATAAAATTAATTATTTAATAAATTTTGAGAATTGGATTAGATGATTTGAGAAATGAATTTAGAGGAAAATAGATGATTAATTAATTATTAAAAAACCATTAATTAATAGATGAAAATTAGTGCTTTTAATGTAAAGTCGCAAGCCTGTCCATTTTAGGGTGTCTACACAACCCTTTATAAAGACATTACATAAGGGAGTAACATTCAAATGGGATGAAGGATGTGAAAATCACTTTCAAAAGATCAAAGAGTACCTAGAAAATCCACCTATTTTAATGGCACCCATACCATGGAAACCTCTCCTTCTATATATATTTGCAATAGAAATGTGGCTTGGATCTTTACTAGAACAACATGATGAAACAAGAAAGGAAAGAGAAATTTACTACATAAGTAGGACAATGGTCTCCTATGAACACAATTACACAATTATTGAAAAATCTTGTCTAGCGATGGTATTTTATTCGCAAAAGCTCTAACATTACATGATCGCACATCCTATTAAATTGATTACAAAAATCATTGCTCTAAAGTACTTATTGAACAAGGCAACCTTAACTAATAGAATATAAAAATGGGTGATGATACTCAATGAATTTGAAATTGAATACATAGAAAAGAAGTCCATCAAGGGGCAAGTCATCTCTGACCACCTAGCGAATGCTCCTCTTCAAGACCATAAACCGCTAATCATAAGGTTTCCTAATGAGGCCATTCTACATTTGAATAAACACCCATGTAAAATGTTCTTCAATGGCTCATTCACACAGCAAGGGTCTAGAGCTAGTGTACTCTTTATAATTCCCCAATGATACAAAATCCCTAAAGCTTACAAGATGATCTTTCCTTAAACAAACAATATAGCTGAGTATGAAGCCTTGGAAAATGGACTAAATTTATCTATTAAATTGAAAATCATGGAACTACACTATCTCAATTAGTGATCAACCAAGTAAACGACCAATGTCAAACTAAGGAATCTAAAAATCTCACACCCTATAAGAGGATGGTTGATGATCTAAATAAGTACTTTGTATTTATCACCTTTCAACAAATCCCAAGAGAACTAAACAAAGAAGCTGATTTCATGGTTCCTCTGGCCTCAATTTTACAATTAGAAGATCATCAATTTTTCTATGAATTCCTAGTGGAAGAACTCCCCTTTCTGTCCTATGATTCCCCAAAATCCCAAATAGTGTGCTCAATTGTGGGCACCAAATCTTCTCAATACAGCCAGGTATACTCCTACTTTCACGACCAAATAATCCTTGATGACCTATCTATAAAAGAGAAGAGAAACCTTATAATAAATGCCTCGCATTATTTGATCATAGCTAACAACTTGTATAGATGAGGTCTAGACAATACTCTCCTTAGGTGTCTAGAAGGTGAAGAGTCTGAACATGTACTAAAGGAAGTCCATGAATGTATTTGTAGGTCTCATTTGAATGGTCTCTTATTGGCCAAGAAACTCCTAAGGGTGGGGTACTACTGTCCTTCCATGGAGAAAGATGTTGTTTAGTTCTCCAAGTCCTGTAAGAAATGTCAATTGCATGGTAGCCTAATCCACATTCCTGCTTAGGAGTTGTTACCTTTTATCACACACTGGCCATTCTAGAAATGGGCCTTTGAATTGGTAGGTCAAATATATCCTTCCTCATCTAGTGGACACAAATTAATCATTACAACCATTGATTACTTGAAAAAGTGGGTCAAAGTAGTCCCGCTTATCAAAGCAACAGGTAAGCAAGTATCAATGTTGATATTGAACTACATCATATGCAGGTATGAGATACCTTCCTCTATTATAATAGATAATGGGGGAAAATTCAAGAAAAAATATATCAATGAATTGTGTGAAAAATTCACTATTACCCAACACTATTCCTCTATCTATTACCCTCAAGGGACTGGAAAGGCTGAGGCATCCAATGAAAGCATATTGAAAATCCTGCATAGGACAGTGAGTAAGTCAAGAAAGGATTGAAATCTCTAGTTGAATACATCTTTGTGGGCCTATTGAACTAGTATCAGAATGCCTACATGGGTAACACCATTTTCCTTGGTATATGGAACAAAAATAGTACTACCTATTAAGGTTGAGATACCATCACTAAGAGTCTCTTTTCAAGGACTCATAACCGATGAAGATTATCAGATTTCCAGAATCCATGAATTAGAAATACTTGATGAAAGAAGGAAATAATAATTTGACCATCTAATGGTCTATAAAAAAGGATGTCTAGAGGTTACAAAAAAAAATTAAGACAGAGAATTTTAGGTTGGTGATCTTGTACTTAAAGGAAATATAAAGAATCAACAAAATTGTGAACAAAAGGGAAAATTTGAACCCAATTGGATGGGTCCCTTCATAATTACTGCAACATTTGGCTTTGGATCCAATCAACTATCAACTCCAGAAGGGGGGAAATTTCTTGATCCAATCAACACAATCCACCTGAAGAAGTTCTATAGCTAGACATTCTCAGTAGTTCCTGTATAGATAAAATAATCTTGACAAAATACCAAAACAAAAAAAAAAAGTAGAAAAAGCCAAAACCATTTGGAAAAAGTCCTAAAAATTATCATCCTAGTGAAAACCTGGAAAAAAGGCACCTTTATGGATAAACCTAAAAATAAAAAAAATAGAAAAAATAGAAAAAAAATGAAAAAATGAAAAAAAATTTGAAAAAAAAAAAGTGCCTTAGTGAAAATCTGGTAAACATGCACCTCGATAGAAAAATTAGAAATTATTCCAAGCGGTGAAAACCTGGAAAACATGTGTCACTTGTAACTAGCACTCCATCTATCAACACATAACTTGACTAACTCACCTGCAGAGGTCTCGACTAGCTTTGTTGCACCTATGGACTTTAAATTGCTTTTACCAATTGTTGTCTCAACATCATAGCTTGGAATTGGTAAATGTATTAGTCCTTTGGGCTTATTCCTCACTAAGGGAGATCTCCTAGCCATTTGGGAAACCAATTCAACATCTTATCAGTCATCCCAGTCAATCAACATTAGTTAGCCTGGTCTTTTAGCCACTAGACAGTTTGCCACTGACACACTAGTAGTTTTCAACACCCTAATCAATGATGTTTCTAAACACTACCTATTTGTGTTGGAAGATACAATTGAAATAATTTTTATATTGTGATTGATGTCAAACCTTAACTGGTGAGATAGTTTCTATCTAGTAAAGTGCCATATAATTTGATTGATGATGAATATTTGAAAAGAGGAGATAACAAGAAGACCTAGTGAAATGGTGGAGTTATGAGAAAATGAAATGGGTACTTGATTAGTTGCCACATTGAAAATATAATGTGTTTTTTATCCATAACACTAAGTGAAGAATGGAAGACTAAAATCTTATTCTTGAACAAGAAAAAGAGCAAAATATTAAGGAACTTAAGTTTAAGTAGTTTATGCCGAGTGATGTGAGTGTCGACTGAGCACCAACACATGTCGAGTTATACAGTGTTGACTGAGCATCATTATTTACCGAGTTATCTAGTGATGACCAAGTGGAAGAACACAATGATGCTCGAGTGTCGGTATTTTATAGTTTGTGAAAGATTTGAGATCCCAGCTGACACAGTTGAATTCATGGGATATGTAAAGTTTGTTGAAGATAAGGATGAATGTCATGGAGAATTTAATTAGCATTCAATATATGTTTAACCATTTCTATGCATGGATTCAAGAAGGATTTTTCAGAAGTATCTACAAGGTAGAAGGAGAACCAAATTTTGGAAGGATTCATTAGATCTGACCAACCCTAAGGTCTACAATGATGATTAAGCAGAAAAAGATGGAGCTACATAATAGGAGAGGTGCAAGATTAACCTAATTGTAGGTTATGAGTGTAGAGGTTGATTCACTTGATTGGTAAATCTAAGTAGAAGATAGAGAAGGCTAAGAAGAACAATATAGAACTATGAAGTAATGATTGCTTAATGGATTTCCAATAAGATCAAAGAGATAGAAATGATAATGGAGGTTAGTCAGTGAATTAGCATTTGAGAGAAAGTGGATCTGTATTTGCCAAGTGATTTGTATGTTTCAGCTCAATCTATTGTGACTTTATAACCATTATATTAGTTAAAATATTTTAGTCAAGGTTGACATAACAATCATTTTGTAAATTCTTTAATCAAGGTGAAACTCTAATGGAATGATCTCAGTCTTCTAACAAGGCTCACTTTTAATACAGTGATTAAATAATTTAATAGGGTCACACCTAAAAATGTGTATTCTAACCTTTAACATGGTTGGTTCCTCATAGAGCTCACTTCAGAAGAGTGAAATATTGGTAGCATGTTACTGGTGGTTTTTCCCGTATTGGGTTTCCACTTTAAATCTCAGTTTCATACTTGTGTGAATGTTGTTTGATGTGTTTACTGTTAAGAGTTTTATATTTTTCAAGTTGATTACTTTAGGATAGTGGACTGCAAGTTTATGTAACTGATTATATGTTATAGAGACCAAGTGGATTATTGAGTAGATCTAAGTTAGTTAAAGTGTTTAAAAGTTAAATTATTAAATTTGGATGTGAGGATAACTGATTGACCCCCCTGTCAATTATGCTAAATCATTCTAACAATTGGGATCAGAGCATTATGGTGCTTGTAAGGAAAATTTTCAAGGTACTTGAAGCTAAAATATCAAGATGTATAAAAAGGAGGTACCAAGGCTGAAAAAGGAGAACTTCCCTACATGGAAAATTTTGATGAAGCTACACCTAGAAATAATTGGAGAAGAAAAAAAATTCTATGTAGAATGTGATTACATAATTATACCTACACCCTTGACAGCTCAATAGATAAAAGAAAAGTAAGAACACAATCAAGAAGTGTTGGAGATTGCATTAGCCCTAAGTTATCTTGAATTTGAAGGCATAAAATATTGTACTACTACAAAATAAATGTGGGACACACTGGAATCTATCTATGGTGGAGATAAAAATGTACTAAGAGCCAAATCTGATAGCTTGAGAGGTAAGTTTGATGAAATGAGAATGTTAGAAGGTGAAACTATTGTTCAATATTGTAGCTGAGTTAAGGAGGTTGTGATTGCTATTAGAGGATCTAATGGAACTATTAATGATGATACTTTTATTAGAAAGGTATTGAGAACCCTACTTCCTATTTATGCTATTAGAGTTTATGCAATACAAGAATTGAGATGTACTCCTGGTAACAACTTAACTCTAGAAGGTTTAGTTGGTAGACTTACTTCTTTTGAGTTATCAAATTCTGATAATTTCACCCCTCATAATGTTGATTATGCATTCAAATCACAATTGACTCATCATAAGGCTAAGAAAGGAAAAGAAAGATGTGTGAACAATGAAAATGACACTTTTGATGACGATCTTGATGATCTTGAGGCATTAATGGCTAGAAGACTACTGAGAAGAAAAGGAAAATTCAAAGGTAAACTTCCTATAATTTTTTTTTCATATAACAAATTTGGTCATATTGTAGCAAGATGCCCTGACAGGAATGACAATGATGAAAGAAGAGAAAGAAAGTACAAAGAGAAAAGGGATGACAAATATTTTAGAAGGTACAAGGACTATAAGGATAAAGGTAAGAAATCTTGTTATATTTTTGAAGAAGAAACTGATAGTGAATCTGATAAATCTGATGACCATGATATAGAGGTTGTTTATGTTGCTATGAAAGATGATATTGATGAAGATGAGAAAAATGCACTTATTTCATATATGAGTAAAGGTGATAGATGGATAATTGATAGTGGTTTCTCACATCATATGACTGGTGATAAAAGTTAGTTTGAAACCTTAAATCATTGCAAATGTGGTAGTGTTAAGTTTGGTAATGATACACCATGTCTTGACAAAGGAAAAGGATCAATAAAATTGATTGATGAGATCAGATGTGACAATTATTATTAAGTTGAAGGACTTAATTTTAACTTGTTGAGTGTTTCTCAGTTGAACACTTCTCGATACTGAGTTGAATTCCATCACAAAAATACTAAAATCTTTGATGATAATGGTGAACAAATTGGAAGTGGAGGATAGAAAAGATGTAATTTGTTCTGTCTAGATCTATTTGATGAGACATGTTTGTTTGCACAATATGATTATGTATGGTTATGGCATAAGAGAATTTTTTATCTGTGAAATGTGGTCTCTATACCTGGAGCTGCAATGCACACTTCAATGAACCATTACAGGGTTAGCAGGTTAGAGAATAATAAAATTAGAATAACAAGCTAACCAACATCCACTCATTACCTTCTAGTAGGTAGGAGTTTGAATCTTTATCTCAGGTCATCGCAAGAAACAATGACTACACGATATCCTAAACGGAGGATTTTAAAGAAAGCTAAATGATTACTCTACACAATATCCAAATGAATATTTTTTGTTAATCCAATGCTAATTAAGAGTCCATTTTAATAAGCACCAAATGAAATGTTTTTGATAGATTTTAAAACCCAAAATCAAATGTGCTCTAATATTATAGTTTGCATGCTTAACAAAAGGTAAACTAAAATTTAAGAAAGCTAAAAAAATTAAAAGCTAAGAATGCAAGAAAATAAAAACTGCATAATAACGATAATAAAAACTAGGATCCTTTGTGAAGGAAATGAGACTCTCTTTTATATAAATCTCTCTTGAATCGATGGTCGAGATAGAAAGAAAAGAGTGGCTCATATTCGATTGAAGAAGCACAATCCATTTGCAAAGATGATGATTGGTCAAAAGAGTCAATTGACTGAACTAAAAGATCAATTATTTTGGAAACTTCCAAAATCAGTTTTTAGTTAATAGCTTTGTTTCCAAAATGAGAAAAGATAAGAATAAGTTAACTGAATAAAATAGATATATTTCCAATTTGATAATCAGTTAACTGAAATTCATGACATCATATACATTTTTAAAGATTTAATTGATTTTAAATGAACATTTTATTTTTATTAATTAATTTAATTACTTTTTTGGATTTTTATTGACAATTTAGTAATTTTATTTAATTAATATATTAGAATATCAATAAAATAATTAAATTAAGGTTTATTTGCCAATATATTATATTTTTAAGAATTAATTAATAAATCAAGTACGATGATTAATTAGGACCTAGGGATCAGGTCAGATTAGCTTGAATTTGATGAATTGCATGTTTGGTTTAGGACTTAGCATAATCAAGATTAGGGTTTCTTGATATGTGATTGAGATTAGGGATCTAGGGTTTGGATGACCATTTTTATGTCATTACAGTTCTGTCATATGAACTTTGATAATTTGGTAAATATTAGTAATACGAAAAGAGTAACAGGGTTACCAAGATTGTAGAAACCTGATAATGTTATGTGTAAGCAATGTCAATTGGGCAAAAGGAAAAAGTCTAGTTTCAAGAGAAAAACCTATACTTCTGATGATATTTTGGAATTGGTTCATATTGACCTTTGTGCACTAGTAGAATTTGGGCAATAAATGACCAGGTGACTAAAAATTTTAGTCATGTGACTAAAAATTTTAGTCACGTGACTAAAACTAATCATGTTCTAACCATTTTTTGCAATTCAAAAATATAAATGACTAATTTGGTCATTGGGTAAAATGACCAATTTGGTCATTGGGCAAAATAACCAAATAAATGACTAAATAAATGACCAAATATTTTAGTTTAGGTACCTAAAATGAACCTCACATTTCAATTTGGTTCTCTTAATTAAATAAAATTCACCTATTTTAGGATTCAATGCAAGGCTAATTGATTGGTTTTCAGCTTTCAATTCGTTTCAAGTTAACAATCTAGCCTAAGTAGGAGTCTTAATTGATTCAATTTTGTCAAATATCAGCGATTAAGTGGAAAATGACTTTAAAATGAACATGCACACAACTTGTTTTAGGAGCCTAAAATGAACATCAAACTAGTTTAGGGTTTGTTGGTTATCTTCTTGGTTAAGTTGTTTCAAAATCAATCAAATCTGCACAAAGGATAATTAGGGGTTCTAAAATTGGTGTCAATTCACTTAAATCATTCCTAAATGACATAAAATGAATTCTAATTTCATGAATATTAAGTCCTAAATGGTTAGTTTGTTCAAAAATTTTCAATTTTGCAATTTTTTAGTCCATTATGGGTCTCTGATAACAAGTTGCACACTTGGCCAGGCTTCCTATGAACTTGGATAGGTTCTATGAACTTGGTCCTCTCTTCCCACGCAATTGGTCCTCTATTCTATGCAGTTGGTTGTTGTTCTTGCTCAATTGGTTAATTGGGTTATTTTGATGATATTTTTTGGGCTTTTACATTCCCAATCCCGTTTCTGCACTTGATATGTATGATTTCCATGTTACTGATGATCTATAAAACATTTTGAAAATCACGGGATGAAGAATGAGTGTTAAACTACTAATTATGTATTTGATGTAGGACACTTCACGAAGACCTTGTGTGTCTTCCTAAAACTTTCATGTCTTCTTTAACATACTGAAAGGATGATCACCATTATAAGAACTTCTCAATTAAGAAGAAGATATAAATATATAAAATAGATTGAAAAAATGTATTTGTTGAATCATTGAACATATTTAATTCATAATCCCTCCTCTCTTTTTTTGTAATCTGCATACAAAGTTTATTCTACCTTACCAATGGAAATTTCAAAGGATCACTAAATCATTTTAAAATAGTCTCATGTAATATAATTAATTTATAGATCTAACAACCCTTTAAAAAATTGGGAATTATTTTCAAGATTTTTTCCACCATGTAAATTCTTTTGATTAAGGTAGCTTCATGAATATAAAAATTTGCATTTTGATCAAGGATAATTCTTTTATTCCTCACTCCTTTAGTCTTGTTTCTATGGATGGTCTTTGGTTTCAAACCCTTGTTAGAATTGTATTGTCCTTATAAATAATAAGTATGTACAATTTTGGTCCTTTCCTAGGCCCAATTTTAGTGCCCAAGGCTTCCATGAATCATTGACCTTTTTCTATGCATTTAGTTAATAAATATTTAAATATATATCTTCTATTAACTTCACTTATATGTGGACCATTAATTTTATGCAAAAATAAATTACAATAAATTAAACTTATTATGATTGAAGTATAGAAAATTAAATATAATGTTAATTGATTTTAAAATTTAATTAACACACAAACTTCATTAAAACATTTAATTTTTATGGGCTAATAATTATTATAAACCCATTACCAAGGTGTAATTGCTAATAATTATTATAAATGAAAATAGATATTATCATTATTATCATTAATTAAAATTAAAGAAAAAACATGCATACTTTAATATCATTATTATCTTTAATTAAAACTAAAGAAAAAATATGCATGCTATATTATCATTATTATAATCTTTAATTAAAACTAAAGAAAAAACATTCATGCATTTTCATTTTCATAGCTAGAGGAAGGCGGGAGGGATTTCATCATCGATCCTTCATTTGGGTTATGGTTCTTTCTAGGTCTTGCAGGAAGCAAAGGCTGGCTCTGGCTTGATCTCAGGAGGTCCATCAACGTCATGACCTACAAGTTATAGAAAATGATGAGTAATTTTGCCCTTCTACTCTCTTTAAGATGGTTTTAATATGAGTTTCATTCTGAGAAGTAGGGTTTGTGTGGTTTTAAAAGTCTTTTATGGTATTAGGAAATTGGAAACATTTTAATGATCCCCTTACTGCTGTTGGAACTAAATTTTTGAAGAATATGGAGAAGGGCTGTTCCATAAAGCTAAAAATCCTATTTCCTTTAAGATCTTGATGATACCCAGTCCAGTCCATGATGATCCTAAAGACACTTGATAGAGGTATTTAGTTTTTAAATATGACATTGCAATCACCTAATTAATCTAGGCGTGAAGCAGAAATGACTAATCTCCTCAATGCAAAGAGTCAAAGAATTTATTTGGGTGAATAAAATCCTGTCATTATGGTGTTTGACTCTTGTGTAGGAGCATATTCTATTGCCAGTAGTCTATCTTATACTATTTCAAATTCTACTGGTCAGACTGCCATTGTTACTATGAAGAAATTTGAACATATGAAAAAAGAGATTCATGCCCTTATGGGTGAGGTTTCTTCTCATACAAAGTAGATTCAATCACTATTTTCTAAAATTCAAGTGACTGATAAGGCTCTAATTCAGAAACACCAGCTCTGAAATCTATTGGTAGTTTCCTTGATTTCAATATGGATTTGACATGTGCTTATGGCATTTGTAGTGTTAGTTCTGTGGTGGAAATGCACCATAAATCACAATTTTATTTTTCTAAAGGGAACCTTCAAAATGAGGGATCATGGTTGGTGGCTAATGTTGGTGTATAGCCTATGGTAGATGTCAAAATGGAGTGAGGTGGAAAATTTGATCCTGCATCCCCTTCATGCTAGAAACACTATAAAATATTTCAATTGGAAAATGTAATAGTCATAACTTATAATGGGTATAAGCTTAGAAAATCAGAATGTAGAGCTACTTGCACATGCATTTGACATAAGATTTTATAATAAACATACTTAAAAAAAATCATGCATCTAACCTCTGGATCACCTAACTTCAGATGGTAAATTCATGAAATCATTGTGTTGATGGACCAAAAACCAGATGAGGCTGCATGCAAGTCCCTAGTGAGTTATTATGCTACAAATCCCTTTCTATAGAATCTTAGTGACCCAATGGAATACAAAGCTTAATGGGGCACACCCTAGTGGAGTGTACCAATGTAGTCAAAGGTGAAAGAAAAAACATAAACGAAGAAAAAAAACATCATAATTCTAAGAACAATATTCTACTCTTACTCAACACTAGAGAAATCACAAGTATGGTAGGCAAGCATTTTCTCTTAGCTAAATAGGTAAACTCCATTTCTTTATTTCTAATGATCTCCTCTATGATTACAAGTTAAAGCTTAGGCCAAATCTCTTCAATGCATCATTCCTCACTCTGGCTGGAAATTTCTTACTACTTACAACATTTAGATCCAAATTGGTTAGAATATGACAAATGGACATGCTATCTTTTAAATAAATGACAATAATTATAATGAGGTGATGTAGAGTTTCCAAGGCATAATAAATAATAGCTAGAGACACGTGCACTCAAATTCTTATGCTAATAAAACAAGAAAGAGAAATTTAGGTACTATACAATCACAATAAAATTGTCTTTTGCCTGAGATCACATTCAATAATTCACAATAAAAACCCTTCTCTGCTGTAGCAATACTAACAAAAGACTAGATAATTTCTAGAACACCACACATGGATTTCATTTGAATAAAGGATTAACTCATTCATTACATCAAAAATCTCTTTTATGAACATGTCCAGCAAAATAAAGAGATATCAAATGATGGATATCTTTGCAAGTGTATCAACAACATTCTCAGGTGCTTTCTAAAACCATCTATATGGGTTTAAGTTTCTCGAAGTGGATAGTCAACTATGTT
>MU228059.1:1405532-1417395 GCA_018584345.1 Thuja plicata | reverse complement strand
ATTGGTCACTTTGCATCTAAGTGTCCCACAAGAGTCAAGAAGTTCAGATCTGATTACAAACCCAAATATAAGAAGGAATGTTATCATGCTGAAGAAGGTGTAACTAATGAAGATTCAGGAGAAGATGTAATTGGATTCATTGCCCTTAGAGACATGGAAAGGTTGCTCAAGGAAATGGACATTGCGGATGAAAAGGAAGAACAAGAGTTAGCCTTAATTTCTAAAGCAGACATCAGAACTAATTGGATCATTAACAGTGGATGCTCCCATCATATGACAGGTGACAAAGATAGATTTGTTCATTTAGACAAATACAAAGGTGGTATGGTAAAATTTGGAGATAACACTCCTAAACCTATCATAGGCAGAGGTTTTATCACTTTGGATGGAAAGAACAAGATAGATGATGTTCTATATGTTGATGGACTACATCATAACTTGTTGAGTGTTGGATAGCTACTTGACAAAGGTTATCGTTTGGAGTTCAAAGATAACAAGTGCATCATTAACAACAAGGATGGAGACATGATTGCATCAGGCTCTAAAACAAAAGGTAATGTTTTTCAGCTCAATTTAGATGTTAGTTGTTTCATTGCTAAGGTGGATGACAGTTGGTTATGGCACAAGAGACTATGTCATATCAATTTTGATAATATAGTAAAGATTCGTAATGTCAAGGAAGTTAGAGACCTTCCTAGTATTGCAAGACCAGTTGACACAATATGTAGGGAATGTGTTATGGGTAAGCATGTAAGGAGTTCTTCCAGAAGCAAGCAGAACTTAGCTGAAAACAAATTGGACTTAGTACACCCATACTTATGTGGTCCTACTCAAACAAGATCATATTATAGAGAAAGGTATTTCATTTTGTTTGCTGATGATTATTATAGGATGATGTGGGTTGCATTCTTAAAGGAGAAGTCTAAAGCCTTTAAGAAGTTTAAAATATTCAAAGCTAAGGTTGAGAATGAATCTGGACTAAAACTCAAATGTTCAAGATTAGATAGAGGAGGAGAGTTCACCTCTGACCAGTTCTATGATTACAGTGAGGAACATGGAATTAAAAGACAATTGAGTTCCCCTAGAACCCCTCAACAAAATGGTATTGCAGAAAGGAGGAACATGATTATACTTGATACAGTGCGCACTATGATGATTGAAGGGAAAGTTGCACACACCTACTAGAGAGATGTAGTGAATACAACTATGTATACTATCAATAGGACACAATTGAGACTTGGCACAGATAAGACACCCTATGAAATTTGGTTTGGTAATTTACCTATAGTAAAGTATTTCAAAATCTTTGATAGCAAGTGCTACATCAAGAGAGATAATGGTGTTGGTAAGTTTGATGCCAGAAGTGATGAAGGTATTTTTCTTGGTTACTCTACAAAAAGAAAAGCATATAGATGTTTTAATCTGAGATTGAAAAAGGTAATTGAAAGTACTCATATAAAAATTTATGAAAAGTTTATGGTTCAAGAAAGATACTATGAATATGCACCTATGATTGAAGATGAACCCAGGCCTAGCAGTAAAGACACTGTTATTGAAGAAATGTTTGATTGCATTGATGTCTCATGCAATGACCCTGAATCAAGTAGAGAAGAATCACAGATTACAAAAGAAGAAGTCACATCTAAGGTTCCAAAATCCACATCTAGATACCACTCTAAAGATGATATCATTGGAGATCAGAGCAGCAGTGTTTTGACCAGATCAAAAGAAAAAAGTATGGCAATGGATGAAGAGGTATGTTTACTTTCATAGATTGAACCTTTAAGTGTTGAAGATGCTTGTAATGATTCTGATTGGAAGAATGAAATGAAAGAAGAATTAGATCAGATAATTAAAAATGATACATGAGAATTGGTCCCTAGACCCAGTGACAAAAATGTGATTGGAACAAAGTGGTATTCAAAAACAAGATGAATGAAGATGGTATAGTAGTTAGAAACAAAGCAAGATTGGTATGTAAAGGATATGTGCAAAGAGAAGGAATAGACTACGTTGATACATTTTCCCTAGTGAGCAGACTGGAAGCCATTAAATTGTTTTTGGTATATGCAACATTAAAAAACTTTAAAGTTTATCAAATGGATGTAAAATTAGCTTTTCTGAATGGTGACTTGAATGAAGAAGTCTATATAGAACAACCTAAAGGATTTAATCTTTCAGATGAACCAGACATGGTATGCAGATTGAAGAAAGCAATTTATGGTCTTAAACAAGCCCCAAGAGATTTGTATGAGAGACTTGATGGTTATCTTACCAAGATTGGATTCAAGAAAGGAGCAACAGATTATAACCTATTCACAAGAGAGACACCTGATGGATTATTATTAGTTGCCATATTTGTTGATGACATTATCTTCGGAGGTAGTGACAAGCTTAGCATTGCATTTGCAAAAGAAATGCAGAATGAATTTGAAATGAGCATGATTGGTCCTATAAAATAGTTTTTGGGACTGAATGTAACGCAAACAGACAAAGGTATATTCATTAATTAGTCAAAATATGTGAAGGAAATAATGAAGACCTTCCAGTTGGAAGACTGTAAGCCAGTATGCACTCCTATGATAATAGGAAGCAATAATTCAAAGGATGATGATTCCACAATAGTTGATAAGACATTGGACAAATCTATGATTGGTAAAATCATTTATCTAACTCAATCTAGACCTGACATATCTATTGCAGTCGGCATTGTTGGAAGATTTGCAGTTGAACCCAAGTAGAATCACCTAATGACAATCGAGAGGATATTCAAATATCTAAAGGGCACTATAGACTATGGTTTATGGTATCATAACTCAGAGAATGTAAAACTTCATGTGTATACAGATGCAAATTGGGCAGGATGTGTTGATGATAGGAAGAGCACTTCAGGAGGAGAAGTATTTCTTGGAGATAGGTTGGTTTCTTGGATAAGCAAGAAGTAGAACTGTATTTCTTAGTCAACAATAGAAGTTGAATATATTGCAGCAACACTGAATTGTTCAACCATGGTTTGGATCAAGCAAATGGTTAAAGACTTTGGCATTCAGGTTGATTATCCTATTGTTATTCACTGTG
This sequence comes from Thuja plicata, assembly GCA_018584345.1. NCBI lineage: Eukaryota > Viridiplantae > Streptophyta > Pinopsida > Cupressales > Cupressaceae > Thuja > Thuja plicata. The sequence goes on along the minus strand of MU228059.1, from coordinate 1,414,317 downwards.
ATAATACTAGAACTATCAACATGTCTAAGAACCCTATCATGCACACAGAGACAAAACACATAGAGATCAAGTACCATTTTTTAAGAGAAAAGGTTGCAGACAAATAAGTAAAATTGGACTATGTGAGAACCAAAAATTAGTTGGCAGATATTTTCACAAAGCCCTTATCAAAGGATACTTTTGAGTATCTCAGGGAAAAGTTGGGAGTAATTTCCTCTCCTGAGTCTATTTAGAAGAAGCAGCAAGAACATCAGTCATTAAGTGACTGATGAATGGTGGACTACTCTACTTTTGGAGTAGTACCTATGCCTAAAGATCTATGGTGCCCTTTGCCATTGATGTCAAAGGGGGAGTATGTACTAAGGGGGAGCATATACTCTGGGGGAGTATATACATGGAACAAAAACATAGTCAGAGGAACTACAACAGTATAGAGAAATCTTTGATGAGGATATTGAGAAGATTGTAAAAGAAAGAGGACATCATGAATAGAAGATATTTTTGATATCATATATTTCCATCAATGTCAAAGGGGAGATTGTTGGAGATTTGATTCTATTCAGTTGATTGATTGTATGTTTGTCATTGATGAAAACATATAATACACAGTAGTAATTCCGTATGTACTTATCAAAATGATGACATGAAGACTTGCATGGTTAGATACATGTTTTTGACATGTTTATTATGTTATGTTCATACATGTAGATCCATATATGATGTTTCAGTCAAGTTGTGTAATTATGTTATCAACAGTTACCGTTCTGGAAGTGTGTCTGTATAGAGCTGACATATTTGACGTGTTTCTTGAGTTGCACCTATCTTCAGGATATGCATGAATATATTCATGGTTAGTTATGAGTTAACTATCTTTGGTTAAATGAGCCTATCATATTACATCAAGATCATGTTGTTTGAATTGATTTGGTGAAGCCGACTTAGTGAAGCGTCATGTCTATTCAATTTATACTTGCACGGTTGTAATTATGCTTGCGTGCTTAGTAGAGCTGACAAGGATGTTATGAAGAGTTGTCTTACAGGTCCCATGATCTCATACTTTGAGAAAGATACTTATAGAAAGTCAATTATGATACAATAAGTGTGAATGATAGGAAAAGAGATAGAAGATGTACAAAGTAGAATATCAGATGTGGTTCATTCATCATGATTCTATGTGAAGAAGAAGTGAAAGATTGTAATACACTGGAACTGATCAAGACAATAGGTCTACTCTATAGTTTATCGTCAGATATAGTGCATATCTGTTATATAGACAGTTGTAGCCTTCACCATTAAGCAGTGAGCTTTTGGACAGTGAGTCCACCACCCCTAATAGGGTAATTTGTAAAAGACTCCTAATAGGGTCCGACCCTTAACCAGGTCACTATACTTATTGCATTGTAAAGTACAACTCCTAACATGGTTGAAATATCTTCTAATAGGGATTACTATAAACAAGTATAGTTCATTATGGGTGCTAATTCCCACGGGGGTTTTTACCATTTGGTTTTCCCGTATTCAAATTATGTGTTGTGTACTATGTTATCTGATTAAGCATTTACTTTGTTGTATTTAGAAGTTAGAGAAGGAAAATAATTAAAGTTATTGATAACTTATTCACCCTCCCCCCTCTCAGTTATCTTTTGGGACTATTATAACAATAAACAACCAAATATATGACCAAATATATGACCAAATATATGACCAAATATATGACCAAATATATGACTCAATATACGACCAAATATATGACCAATTAATGACTCAATATACGACCAAATAAATGACTAAATATAAGACCAAATCAATGACCAAATATATGACTAAATAAATGACTATATTAATGACCAAAAAAAAAACTAAAATAGTTTAGTCACATAAATTTGGTCATGAGATAAATGACCGGCAATAAACTACTAGTGATCACATGACCAAATTTGGTCATTTATCTATAATTTTTGGTAGTTTATTTGGTCATATATTATTATTTTTGTACTAGTGGTGGACCTATTGGAGTGCAAAACTACCGTGGTGATAAGTATTTCATTCTATTTGTTGATGATTACTCTAGAATGATGACTGTGATGTTTCTCAATGAAAAATCTGATGTCTTTCACTTATTTAAGCGATATTTGGAAAAGTTGAAGAAGAGATAGGTAAGAACTTGAGATGTCTGAGATTTGACAGAGGAGGAGATTTTATATCTATTGAGTTCAACTTATTCTACAATAATAGAGGAATCAAAAGAAAGATGTCTACTCCAAGGACTCCCCCATAGAATTGCATAGCTAAAAGAAGGAATAGATCAATCATTGATTATGCTAGAACACTAATGATAGAGAAAATTGTTGCACAAAAATACTAGAGAGAAGTTGTAAACACAGCGGTCTATAACTTGAACCGAGTACAAGTCAAGAAAGTTGTGGAAAGTGAAAATGTTAGAATTGATGAATATGTAGAAAATAATGAAGTTGAATGCAACAAAGAACCCAAAGATTATAGATCTTTTGTATACATGAACAAAGAACATCCCAGCAGTTTACTCAAATCAAAGAAAGAAGCTATTGAGTAATAGAATGATATTGCCAAGCAACAACAAGAATCGACCGAGACATAGAAAGAAGTTGTTGAGCATCAGGAGGTAACTACCGAGAAATTAGAAGAGTAATCAGAGACACAAGATGAACCTAGAGACAATTTTCAAGATGAATCTAAAGAACAACAACAAGAAGAAAGGAGACTAGAGCCTACATTAGCAAAATATGTGTGGAGACATCATAAAATAGATCAAATCATTGGAGAAAAAGATTTAGAGGTCATGAAAAGAAGAAATTTGAAAAATTAGACGTGTTTATTATGTGAATTTGAGCCCAAATTAGTGAAAGATCCATTAGATAATGAAGATTGGATACATTCCACAAATGAACAAATTGAAAGAATGGAGAAGAACAAAACCTGGACACTAGTACCTAGACCAAAGGAAAAGAATGTTATTGGAATCAAGTGGGTATTTAGAAATAAGTTGAATGAGCATAGAGAAGTCATAAGAAGCAAGGATAGACTAGTATTTAAAGGATATGCACAAGAAGAAGACATTGACTATGGTGATACATTTTCCCCAGTTGCTATATTAGGAGTTAGAACTCTACTTGCATATGCAGCTTACAAAGGATTCAAGGTGTATCAGATGGATGTCAAATCAACATTTATGAATGGAATACTGGAAGAAGAGGTATACATTGAATAGGTTGAAGGATTTGTTGATTTAAGCTTGGATAATATGGTCTGTAAGCTACACAAAGTGTTGTATGTATTGAATTAATCCCCTAGAGCATGGTATGAAACATTACATAATTACTTAGTCAAAATTGGTTTTACAAGGACAAATGACAACACTAATCTATACTTAAAATTTGAAAAAGGTAAAGGGATATTGTTAACTAAAATATTTGTTAATGATTTCATATTTGGAGGTCAAGATCCTTTATGCCAAATATTTTCAAATGAGATGCAAACTGAATTTGAGATGTCTATGTTTGGAGAGATCAAATTTTTTGTTGGCTTGCAAGTTTATCGGATGAAGGTATTTACATTACTAAATCTAAATATATCAAGGAGATCATGAAAACCTTTGGCATGGATGACTCCAGACCAGTAAGTACACCTATGGCTACTAGATAGAAACTATCAAAGACTGATGATACAACAAAAGTAAATCAAACCTTGTATAGGTCAATGATTGGGAAGCTACAATATCTTGTCCATAGTAGACTAGATATTGCATTAGCAGTTGGGATTATTGCAATATTTTCTACAAATCCTAAGGATGGTCACATGATGGCAGTGAAAAAGATACTAAGATATCTAAAAGGAACATAGGACTATGGATTGTATTATAAGAAGAATGAGGAGTTTGAACTGAAAGTTTATACTCATGCAGATTGGGTAGGAAATGTTGATGATAGAAAGAGTACAAGTGGTGGTGCATTCTTTCTAGGAAAGAGATTAGTCTCTTGAAAAGAAAGAAACAAATTTGCATTTCTCAATCTACAACAGAAGCATAATATGTAGCATCAATAGTTAATTATTCAAACATAGTGTGGATCAAGCAATTGTTGAAAGGTATGAAGGAAGAAATAATTGAGACAGTTGTTATTTTTTATGATAACACAAATATTATCAATATACCAAAGAATCTCGTGATGCACACTAAGACCAAGCATATTTCTATCAAGTATCATTACTTGAGAGAGCTATTTTAAGACAAAGAAGTGAGATTTGAATATGTGAATACAAAGAAACAATTAGCAGATATATTTACTAAATCATTACCTAAAGATTCATATGAGTATTTGAGAGGTAAATTAGGGGTGATTCCCCTAGCTGAGGCTAACTAAGATCAAATGGAGTGGTTGCATCAAATGCATTGCCCATAATATCTGACAAATTGATGCAAATGAGGTCACACTTTAGGAGTTGCCTAAAGTTGTGAACAGTAATGCACAAGATGTTGATCAATCATAAGAAAGATGACAGAGGGAGCATATAGTTCAGAAACCTAACACAAATATATCTACATGGTGAATATGAATTACTTTGGCATTGTTGTCGAAGAGGGAGATAAGACTAGAAGACTATGAGGGAGATAAGATAAAGAGAGAAATATGTCCAAGAGGAATTTTATATTTGTATTGGAAGAGAATCAAAATGAAGCTAAGGACATTAATAAAAATCTATTATCAAAACATACTTTTTGGATTGTTTGGTAATAATGCATGTGGTGTTGTTTCCATGTGGTGTTTTCCATCAATGCCAAAGAGGGAGATTGTTGGAAGCTAGAATTGAAACAATTTATATCTTCATTGATGTCAAACCTTAACTGGTAATAAATTTTCTATATAGTAAAGTTCCATATCATTTGATTGATGAAAAATATTTGAAAATAGGAGATAACAAGAACACCTAGTGAAATGGTGGAGTTATGAGAAACTGCAATGGGTACTTGATTAGTTGGCACATTGACAAGATAATGTGTTATTTATCTATAACACTAAGTGAAGAATGGAAGACTAAAAGATTAGTCTTGACCAAGAAAAAGAGCAGAAGATTAGGGAACTTAAGTTTAAGAAGTTTATTCTAAGTGATGTGAGTGTCAAACGAGTGCTAGTACATGCCGAGTTATATATTGTCGACCAAGCATCAATATTTACCAAGTTATCTAGTGATGACCAAGTAGAAGAATACAATGATGACTGAGTGTCAGTATTTTATAGTTTGTAAAATATTTGAGATCATAGCCGACACAATTGAATTCTTGGGATATGTAAAGTTTGTTGAAGATAAGGATGAATATTGTGGAGAATTTAATGAGCATTTAATATATGTTTAACCATTTATATGTATGGATTCAAAGATTTTTTAGAAGTATCTACAAAGTAGAAGGAGAATTAAATGTTGGAGGGATTTTTTGGATATGACCAAAACCTAAGATCTATGATGTTGATTAAGTGGAAAAAGATGGAGGTAACTTATCAAAGAGGTATAAGATTAACCTAATTGTAGGTTATGAGTGTAGAGGTTGATTCAGTTGATTGGAAAATCTAAGAAGAAAGAAGAGAAGGCTTAGAGGAACAATATAGAATTGTGAAGTGGTTATTGCTTGATGGATTTACAATAAGATTAGAGAGATATAAATGATAATCGAGGTTAGTCGGTGAATTATCATTTGAGAGAAAGTGGAATCATATTTACAAAGTGAGTTGTATGTTTCAGATCAATCTACTGTTACTTTCTAACCATTATATCAATCAAAATCCTTTAATCAAGGTAGACCTAATAGTCATTTTGTAATTCCTTTAATCAAGGTGACATTCTAATGGAATGATCTAAGTCGTCTAACAAGGCTCACTTTTAACAAGGTGATTAAATCCTTTAACAAGGTTGGCTTCTCACAGAGCTCACTTCAAAAGAGTGAAAGATTGGTAGTATGTTACTGGTGGTTTTTCCCATATTACATTTCCACGTTAAATCCTGGTGTCATACTTGAGTGAATGTTATTTGATGTGTTTATTGTTAACAGTTTTATATTCTGCAAGTTGATTACTTTATGATAGTGAACTGCAAGTTTATGTTACTGATTATATGTTATAGAGACCGAGTGGATTGTTGAGTAGATCTAAGTTGGTTAAAGTGTTTAAAAGTTCAATTGGTACATCTAGACCTGAGGATAACTGATTCACCCCCTCTCATTTATTATTAATCATTCTAACAATTTGGATGCATATGTGTTTTTCAAAACACATCGGATAATACATCAATGTGCCTAATCTTTTCTTAATAACACTAGAGCACATAACTATGTTTTTTAACACTAACAACCAAAATCACAATGGTTTTTCTCAACACCCTACATAGACAAATGTATAAAAATAATACTTGCTGAAAGAATGATGAACTTTTTCATGAATGGTGTTTGTTATCAATGATTTTCATACTCTTTTCTTTGATTGCTTCTTGTTGGTGTGGTCCTAATGATCTTGTAATGTCAAATAAATTGGGTGTGTATGATAAGAGCCTCCATAGTAAGGTGGATTAGCCTCACATACCTCAGCTCTATTTATTTGTATGCCAAGGTGAGGTCAAAACTATCTCCTTGAGTGCTATTAATATGCCTATTTACGCAAGATCACACTCATGGTTAGCTTGGGTTTGAATGCCTTGATACTGGTATACCCTCGCAATATCCTCTAAAAAAAATGTTAAGGTCATCTTGGTTCTTGTGCCTTGATGCTTACATTATTTTCCTATATTTTATCTGATGAAATTCATACTCATACCTTATGGTTGTAGTGGCACCAGTAAGGCTTGTATTGACTCTGAAATCCCAAATGCTCTATGATGACAAAACTAGCTAAAGTAAGTAGTGACTAGACTTGTGTTGTAGGATGCATTTCATTCTTGGGCTTGTATTTCATAACAACATTATAACAACAAAAGAGTTATATCTCTCTAACATTGAATCCTTCACTGAAGCGGTCAACTGCATTCACCATCTTAAGGTTATATATCTGCAAGAAAGGGTCATAATCAACCATATAAGAACCATATAATGCTGAATCATCATAGTTTTCAGATTGATCATATATATATATATATATATATATATATATATGCTGAACCATATATAGAGCACAAATTGATCATATATATATCAAAAATTAAATCATCCAATGTCTACAAAAGTTGATCAGGTCATCTTGAGCAAAATATACATCCTCAATGCAAATGAACCATGTATACATCAATATATCTCAAAAAAAATAGAATGGGATAAGATAGAAGAAGGGAATATCAAAACTGGCTCCCTCTCTTGGCATCTTGAGGTGTAGGAGGAGGAGGTGCATCTTCTCTATGTGGAGAGTCTGCTCCCTCAGATCTTGCCAAGTACTACAAATATGGAGGTACCTACTAGGCTAAAGGAACTTCTACGCTATATTATGCCACATAATAGGATGCCCTACTGGTCTGATGAGTAACCTCACATTGAAGAACATCGTGCTTGGCTATGAATCCCTAAATCCTCTTGTCTTTCTTTGGAATAGTGAGGTATCGCTTTGCAATATATTCCTAGGATAGTGTTAGCTATGTCTGTAGCCCTTAGAGCCATCCTCTCAAGGTACAAATTGTTTGAGATTTGCTTATGTGCAAATAATTGATTGTATGTTTGTCATTGATGACAATATATAATACACAACAGTGTTCTATATGCAATTATCAGTACAGATGTTCTGGAGCTATGCATGTTTATTTCCATGGTGTATACATGTTCTAGATGCTATGTACATTCACATTGAGTCAGATATGAATTTTTAGTTAAGTTATGTTATTCAGTTATGATAGTTATACTGGTAGAAGACTATCTGAGAAGAGCCAACGTAATAACATTATTTCTTGATTTGTGCCTATCTTTGGGATATGTGTGTTTGTATTCATGTTTAGTTATGAGTTCCAGATAATTATCTAAAGGTGAAAAACATGTTCTAACAGAATCGTAATGTTGGAGTTGATTTGGTGGAGCCGACTTTGTGAAGCGTGGCATCCATCCAGTTTGAGTTGCGTGATTCAAATCTGATTGCATGATTGATATGGCCGAACAAAGAAGTAGTGAAGGGACTCCTTGAGCCAACGAAGATCACATCCTTTGGAGAAGATAATTATAATAGTTCATTTGATGAACGTCAAGTGTGAATGATAAGAAAATGACACAAAAAGTACAGAGAAGAATATCAGTTGTGTTTCATTCATCAAGGATCTATGTGAAGAAGTAGTGGAAGTATATAATACATTGGAACTGATCAAGGTAGCAGGTCTAATTTATAGTTCATAATAAGATATAGTGTATATCTATTTTACAAAATGTTGTAGCCTTCACCATTGAAGTAGTGAGATTTTGGACAGTGAGTCCTCACCCCTAATAGGGTTACTTGTAAAAGACTCCTAACAGGGTCAGACCCTTAACCAGGTCACTATACTTATTGCATTGTAAAGAACAACTCCTAACAAGGTTGCAAGATCCTCTAATAGGGATTATTATTAACAAGTATAGTTCTTTGTGGGTGCTAATTCCCACTGGGGTTTCTACCTATTTGATTTCCCCGTAACCAAAATTGCTGTGTTCTCCATTTTGTTATTTGAATGTGCATTTACTTTATGTTAATTGATATCTAAGTGAAGGAAAGAAATTAAATAGTTGATAAATGATTCACCCCCCCCCCCCCCTCTCATT
>MU228059.1:1306559-1368668 GCA_018584345.1 Thuja plicata | reverse complement strand
TCCACCAAATATATAGACTGAGATATCAGTAATCTTTAAAAGGTAAAACCTGCCTGAGTATGTGGAGCTCAAAAATGAAGAAGGATATTATCCAATCCTTAGAAATTAGCCTTTCTCTTGCCTAAAATAGGTTGCATTCAAGTATGCCAGGTATACTTTCATCATTAGGTAAGTGTTGCAAGAAAAAGAGCTAACAAAATCCTTTCTTTAGTTCAATCAAGAGAACTCTTGAATAGATATTTGATTGCATAAATTCCTCCACCTACCTCTTCAGTCCCAAAAGGTAACTCCACCTACCTCTTCAGTTCAAAAAGGTAACTCCAAATTACCTCTTCAGTTCAAAAGGTAACTCATAATCAGTTGTTCAGTTAACCAAACTTTATCTCCTCTCTCCAAGTTGAAGAGGTGGATTTTACTGATGGATTCTCTAGTTCCCTTTTATCTTAACCATTTGTCCTCTAATCTCTAGGATTGATCTCAACCATTCATATAATCTCCATATTCTATATAATCAACCCTTTACAACCATTTGAAGGATCCATGATTTTAAGCTTTTGTGTGCCCTTACTGTGCAGGATTCTTGCTAGAGGCATTCAAAGAATTCTTGTGGTCAAAATCAATATTATTTCTTGACATTCCAAAGTCATAGATTCTACCAATACCAATATTGAGAGCCACACACACAACATTTCAAAAGGAGTAGAGAGAGGAAATAGAAGATTCAATTTTTGCTGGTTTGCATTTGTTTGTATTCTTCCTTGATTGCTTGTCATTTTATTGTTCATGGATTTTTTCTTATTATTTTCAATTTCTTAACCCCCATTGCAAATAGGTTCTACTAACCCCTTGTTAACTCGAGATTGTGGAGCAGGATAGGATCTACACATTTTAGAAGTAACATCATAATGCTATTTTGATTCAAGGTTTTTGTATCATGCTTTAGGAATGCATTTTAATGGTAGCTTAGTGTTGTCAAATTTTCTCTTAAATAGAATCTTAGCTTCAATTTATTAGCATTTTTGTTGCATCTCTCTTAGATTAAACTCATATTTTAGCATGCATTTATCTTAGTTGTATCTACGCATTTTATTTTCATGATCTTGAGGGTAAAGTATACAGGTTCATGCAACATGCCCACCCTTTGAATCTTTTGTTTTAGATTTTTCCAGTCACTGATTCTAATCACCAATCTGATGAGCATCTATTGAGAATGAAACTTGCTTCATCAATGAATAATAAGCCAATTTTTTGGATAGTTTCACAATGATATATTTCAATTTGATGATTAATAACCCTTGAGCTAATTGTTTATTGAGTGTTTGGTTGTTTGCAGGTTGAAGACCACATTTACCACACACACACCAAGCTCTTGGAGCTTGTTTTAAACCATATAATTTTTTTCTAAGTCTATAAACATATATTTCCTTACTTCCATGCACAATTCCTTCAAGATGTTTCATATACAATTATTCTACTAAATCTCCTTTTAAAATTTTTTTTTTACATCCATCTGATAAAATTTAAAATTCTTGTTAAATGAATAAGCTAGAAACATCCTAATTGTTTCAAGGCTTACCACATGTACAAAGGTTTCATAAAATTCAATAACCTCTATTTGAGAGTACCTTTTGCACACTAATCTAGCTTTATTTCTAACTACATTTCCTTTATCATCAAGTTTATTCCAGAAGATCCATTTAACACCTACTACATTTTTATTGATTGGTCTGGGTACAAGATCCCAGGTTTTAATACATTCAATTTGATCTAACTATTCTTGCATTGCTTTAATCTAGAGATCATTAGAATTATCATGTATGTAGCTTTTAGGTTCTTGCTGAGATATTAAACATAAATGTGCTTGTTCCTAAATTTTCTCTCTAGTTTGAATCTCATCCTTTTTATCACCTAATATTTGTTCTTGATGATGATTTTTCTAAAGTAATTTTGAATATATTTGAGGAGTAGATCTAATTGGTTCAATTTTTCATTCATTTTTTTCTTCTGATTTTTGTTCAGTCCATTCATCAGATATATGAAGAATTTCTTGAGGAAATTTTGCTTCTACTAGAGGAACATTCAATTTTTCATCAGCTTTGACATTGGTACTTTCAACAATACCTCTTAAAAATTTATTGTGACATTTATACACTTTAATGTGTCTTGAATAACCCAAGAAAATGCCTTCATCACTTCTTGATTCAAAACTTCCTATATTATCACTATCTCTCTTAATATAACACTTAGTTCATTTTTTTTTGAAAGATCCTATATTTGGTGGTCTACACTACCATAACTTATAAGGAGTAAATTTTTTATTTACTCTCAATTAAATCTATTTAGGGTATAAACTTTAGTATGAACTACTTCCTTCCATAACAGTTAGCTAACCCTAAATCTTGTAACTGTTAGCAATAATAGTCCACCAATACAACTGAGAGGGGGGTGAATCAGTTGTATACCAAATATTTAAACTTTAAAATTTATAAACCATTTACTCAATGCAAATCTGAACACATCAAAAGAAACGCCATAACATAATTAATTATTGTCGAGAAAAACCTATTAAGAAAAAAACCCCGGTGGGAATTAGCACCCACAAATAATGCACTAAAGGTATTGTATCCCTGTTAGGAGCTGATCATTACATACAATACATAGTCCCTGTTAAAGAACAAACCCTATTAGGAGTCAAGATAAATAAGAGTCTTATTTCCCAGACACACTTCCCAAATGTGAATGTTAAATCCACCTTCAGGACTGACTGTCCAACGTACATATAGAGAAGTATACAATAACTAGTGAATTGACTGACAGAAACTTGCATTTATTAAATAGTTCCAATGAAGTTCATTACATTCAAAACCTCTTATCTACATCCACTACACTTCACAATTACAATCTCATAGCTTTCGCATTCCACACCAACACTAGCTCAACAAGAAATAACTCTTCTATATACAAGTTTACAATAAACAATTAGGTTGGCCTGTTAAGACTTCCCCAATGTACAAAATATTATATAGACCCTTGCTAAGATACAAAAAATACCTTACACAAGTAAACATCAACTATAACTCATCAATTATACTCCAAGGTCTATAAATTATGCTCACCATCCTCTAAACATCGTTCATCATTGTAGTCATCCACAAATAGATCTTTGCAAGATCACACACTTCAGCTAACGTCACCAAGAACTTAGCAAACCAAAAATTTCAAGTAACATTTTCCAACATTTCTTCTACTACGCCTTAAGCTCTCAAATCATAACTTGTTCTCAAATTCAAGTTATCTCTAAAACTTAGAGACCAACTCTATCATAATCCACTATCACTGTCATGTACCTAGTCTTCACCAAAACAACTATAACTTATGCCAACAGTAAGCTCAATCCAAAAGACCTTATATATAAGATCCCTTCTCATCCCTATATACATCCCAATTCTCACATTCTCTAAAATCCCATACAATTTCTATACACTTCTATCAGCCTTTCTTGTACCACTAATAACTAGTTTGTCTAAGACTTCAACGGAAACATATGTTGACTGTTAGAATAATTGAGAGGGGGTGGGTGAATCACTGACCTTAAAAATAATTCCAAAAGATCCAACAAAAACTTATATCTCAAATATAATATCCTCGGTTATCTTTCAGTCCATCAAGATGTATGCCATATGTAATTCTAACAAATATGAACTACTCAGTAAGATATAATGTTCATCTTTTCTATACTTTACTAAGTAGCAAAAAATAAACTTAGTGTTAACCGACCAATCCAGTTTCAATAATGTGTAAAATAGAATATCAATGCAATGAAATAAATACACATTTGAAACAAATTTTAACATGGAAACCCAGTATTGGGAAAAACCACTTGGGACCAGTAACCCTGTATATAGGGAAAATATGAATGGGGTTTAGAACAATGGGGATTTGCACATAAACGAGACCCTATGCCATATTTAACCATTTACATTTAATTTTAATAATAAGGAATGTAGATCTGGAAATGTTTGCAAAGGAAAATGGAATAAAATACATACCTCCAAAAAGAATCTATTGAAAACCCTCTCAAATGATCTCAGAAACTATTGACTTCCATGTTTCTGAACTAAAAATGTGAGATCTACAAAACCCAAAAATATTTTTATTTTTTGAGCCAATTCGACCTTGACCTCTTTGTAAGGGTACAATCATACCCCAAAATGTTGACCTCGGCCTGCACTGCTCTGACGAAAATTCTGTTCATGGTTCCCAAAAGTTGGCCAAAAAGGGTATTCAAATTTGTTCCTAAATTTTCTCTCCTATACTTGTACCTAAAAGAAGAATGGTTTTTTTTAGGGGGGGAGGGGTTTTCCTTAGTCAAACCCTAGTTTTGGAATTAACTTTAAAATATAATTAAAATTGCAGAGATAAACAAAGTAAATGAACAAATTCACCTTGCTTGTATAGAAACATTTGTGGAGGATTCGAATCCTTGGATCCACAAGTATGTATGTTCCAAATTAATGTAGAATGTATAATTTAGGATGTAGGATGTCTCAAATCAATTGCTTTAAGATCTTCAACACCAATCTTGAATGTATCTTGGAATAGGAAGAAGCATTCATGGATGTGGATGGAGAAATCTTCAACAAGAGAGCTCCATAGAGCTTTGAATCCTTCAATGGCTACCAATGGATCTCCTTGATGAATTGGATGCTTGAATGCTTGAATGATTGAATGCTTCCTTCAATAGATTATGCATAGAATTTGGATGGATAGAATTGCTTCTTGCCTCTTAGAGAAAATGAGAGGAGAAGGCTTCCTTATATAAAAATCTAGGGAAAAATCTTCAAGAGAGGCCTACATATGAAAATTAAATTCCAATTAGACCTATATCCCTAGAAGTGGACCTATATTAAATATAATTTCAAGAGTCATTACTTTGGAACCCAAAATAGCTGACCCGGAAGTGGGAAACAATTCTTTTCGAACCCCGACATCCAAAAACTTTGGGCTCCTAAAATTTGGACCCTAGTTTAAGGTCAAGGTCAACCCTAACCTAGGTCAAGGTCAAGGTAGAACTTGACCTAGGTCAGGGGCAAGGTTGACCTTGACCCTGATGTTAAGAATCTCAGAATCATAGAGAAGAATGCTAGAAAAGGTAGGAGAAAAGTGGAAAATAGGGTAGAATCAGGGGGAAAAAGTAGATCCAAGTCAAAGATCCATTCAAGGTGCTTGACATGACCCAAAACCACTTACTTAGAGGGATAAAATAGTCCAAAAGGAAAGTGCTTCCATTTTTTGATGATACATTTAGCCCCCACTTTAGCAAGAGTATGGACTCGATGCAAACTCTTGGTAAAGGAGATCATAAAGAAAAGATAATCTTATTGAAATCAAAGGAACAAAGCAATCCTCAAGCCCCCAAGGACTCAAGTCTTTGTAAACCCCAAGATTAAAATAAGAGAGACATCACCAGTCAAAGAAAAAGAGAGAGGGGTGGCTATCTCGACCAATAAGATGTGTGTATCTCACTGTGAACTACAAAAAGGATAGGATGGCCCACCAAGCAAGCACTTGATAGTCACCCCATAAATTTGTGCACCTTCTAGAGGATTTTTGCATGTATGTAGTGTCTCTTCTAACCTCTTTTATGAAGTACCCATGGATCCATATCCTCATATCACCATGGAATACATTTGTAAAATGTGTATCTCTTCAGGATTTAGCAAATTATGTGTGTTACCTTCCGAGGATTTAGCATATTGAATTGTAATTGAATGTGTATCTCTTCATGATTTAGAAACTTATGGGCTTTAATTTCAGAGGATTTAGCATGCTACAAAAAAAATATTAGAGAAAAAATGCAATAATATAGAACGAGGGAGGCCATATATATGCCCCCCTCCTTAAGATGGAAAAATACATACTATTTTGACATGTTAAGGAAAGAAAATAACAAGGATAAAGCCTTCTTCAAAAAATTTAAGAAAATATCCATAGACAACACCCATTCCAATCCAAGAAGGTCACAGCTCCTATGAGGCCATGCAAGGGATGAATGCAAAGAGATATCATGCAAGAAGTGAAAAAGTAACCCTTGTGAGGGATAGCACACTATTCAGTTTCCAAGGTGAGAGATTTATCAACCATGGAAACCCAATGTCAAAACAATGAAATAGGTTATAATCAAGGACATATATCCTCAATGCAAACCAAAATTTTCATGTATTATTGGATATCACATAATAGATAGATACTTCTTAACCAAGGGAAAAGTGGATCCCAGAAAGATAGAAAAGAAGGAGATGGCATCCTTTCCCCCAAAGAATAGGAACAAGGATGAAAGAGGACATATTATATCACTCACAACACTATGAAAGAAAATGAGCCTCCAAGGATTAGGCTAACATTGCTTACATAATGTAGAGTTCCATAATAGGAACATAAATTTTATTTAGAGAAAATGGGATTGAAATATAACTCATTGCCACATGTTAAATAAATAACTTTACCACCAATGATCTACCTAATCTTATAATGTAAAGTTTGACATTCATTGGTAGAGTGATCATGAAATATATGATACAAAAAAAAAGGAAGAGTCTTCAAGTGTGGACTACATTTCTTTTTCCATTTAGGTCTAGTAATCATCTTAGCACGAAGGAGTTTAGGCAAAAGAACTTCTTGGTCAAATTCCTTCATAGGGTCATCATGTTTTGAAGTGATATTTGAGATGTTGATAACATTGATGTGTTGTTGAGGATTAAGTCCCAATCCATAAGAATGCTCATGCCCCCAATTCTGTAAGGGTATTTGAATTCCCAGTTTATGCTTACCACATCCTTGACCATGGAATCCTTTTTTAACTAGTAAATGATAACCAAGACCATAACAAGAAGCTATATTAGGAGTCAATGGAACTTCAGTAGTTACTATGTCATCATTATTAGGTTTGATAGATTCATAGTGGGTAGAAGCAACAAAAAATTTATTAAGAAGGGAATTATAAGTAGAAGAAAAATCTCATTGTTCATACTCTCTTTGTTGATTCATAAAATCAAGATCAGAAACCTTATACTCTCCAATAAAGGTAGGATTAAAATCTAAGGTTCACCAATCATCTCCAGGAAGAGAATTAGAGGAAGAAGGATTACTATTAGGAATAGGAGTATTGTGGGTTTGAATATTCAAAAAAAAAATTTGTGCATCATCTACATGAAGTGTATACACCATGTTGTTGTGAATAAACTTGACTTTACGGTGAAGGGTAGAAGGAACAACATGCATCTCATACAACCAAGGTCTACCCAAAATGAGGTTATAATTAAGAGGTCCATGCATAACATGAAAAGGAGTATTCAGGATGATCGAACCTACTTTGATAGGTAAGGTAATGATGCCCCAAGTTTTATTATCAATGTTATCAAAGCCACGTATAGGAACATTATCGGGCTGAATAGTTGAAAGATTGGATTTAATTGGTTTGAGCATGTCCATGCTACAAATATTAAGCCTAGATCCATTATCAATCAAGGTCCTATGAATAATACTCTTATTGATAGTAACAAAAACCATAAGAGTGACATATTGATTCTAAACTTCTTTAGAAGGTAAATCCTTTTGAGTAAATGCAATATTAGGAGGACCTGGGGTAGCATGCATGCACTGTAAGAAAGCATTGATGTTCTCTTGATTAGGAGGTGGAGTGGGAGGATTTTATAGAGATTTTTACAAGGCTTCATGGTATGTAGGTGACGTTTGAAGAAGCTCCCATAAAGAAATCTTGGCAGAGGTATTGCGCAATTGCTTTATCAAATCATACTCCTTGTTAGGAAGATGGGGTGGAGGAGGAAGAATGGTTTGAGAAGGTGGTAAAGAAGCTGGAATAGTATGTTGAGGGTTATTCCTTGTAAATATGCATGTGAAATGGAATTTGTGTTATCAAAGAAATCCAAAGGATCTCTAGGTTTACCCTTAATTGTTATTTGAGGAAATCCTTTTACTATCAACAAAGGTTTAGGATATAACATTATAGGCGCATCAATCTTGCAAATAGTAGAACATGAAGGTAACCATGTATACACCCTATGGTAAAGGTAATTTGAAGAGGTTGTGGAGGAGGATGAAATAGGAATAGGATCAATGGAGATCATATTTGAACAATTGTCATCCTCACTACCATGTACCTCATTAGGGGATCTATCCTCTTTCACAACAAAAGCCGCATCAAAGTATTCAAAACAAAAATCATACATGTTGAACACAAAATAACATTACAAGCACAAAAAATATAAATCTTTATTGTATTTTTAAATAAATTTGTGATTTTTTATTTTTGACATATAAATGCAAGATCATAAAAGAAATATACTTTTAAATACATGTAAGATCTAACACAAGATGCAAATCTAACACCAAAAAGAAAGAGTTGTCTATCGCGGGTTCACCAAAATGTAATATGGAAAATATGGAGATCTTTAGATAGGGTTTTGAACAATGAGGATTTTCACATAAAAGAGACCCTATGCCATATTTAACCATTTACATTTAATTGTAATTTTAAGGAATGTAGATTTGGAAATGTTTTCAAAGGATAATGGAATAAAATACATACCTCTGAAAAAGAATCTAATGAAAACTCTATCAAACGGTCTCAAAAATTGTTGATTTCATGATCTAATACCAAAAATGTGAGATATACAAAACCCAGAAATATTTTTATTTTCTGAGCTAGGTTGACCTTGACCTCTTTGTAGGGGCTTAATCATACCCCAAAATGTCGACCTCGACCTGTACTGCTCCAACTAAAATTTTGTTCACAGATCCTGAAAGTTGGTCGAAAAGGGTATCTGAATATGTTCCTAAATTCATTGCCATGTACCTATACCTGCAAGAAAAATGTTTTTTTTGTTGGGGGGAGTGGTTTTCCTTAGTCAAACCCCAATTTCGGAATTAACCTTAAAATATAATTGAAATTGCATAGATAAACAAAGTAAATGAACAAATTCACCTTGTTTGTATAGAAACCCTTGTGGAGGATTCAAATCCTTGGATCCACAAGTATGTATGCTCCAAATGAATGTAGAATGTAGAATTTAGGATGTAGGATGTAGGATTTCTCAAATCAATTTCTTTTAGATCTTCAACACCAATCTTGAATGGATCTGGGAATAGGAAAAAGCTTGCATGGATGTGGATGGAGAAATATTCAACAAGAGATATCCATAGAGCTTTGAATCCTTCAATGGCTACCACTGGATCTCCTTACTGAATTAGATGCTTGAATGATTGAATTTTTGAATTCTTCCTTCAATAGATTATGCATAGAATTTGGATGGATGGAATTGCTTCTTGCCTCGTAGAGAAAATGAGAGGAGAAGGTTTCTTTATATGCAAATATAGGGAACAATCTTCTAGAGAGGCCTACATAGGAGAATTAAATTCCAATTAGACCTATATCCTTAGAAGTGGACCTATATTAAATATAATTTCAAGAGTCATTACTTTGGAACCCGAAATAGCTGACCTAGAAGTCAAAAATAATTCTTTCCAAACCCCGACATCCAGAAACTTTGGGATCTTGAAATTTGGACCCTGGGACAAGGTCAAGGTCAACCGTGACCTAGGTTAGGGTTGAGATCGACCTTGACCTAGGTCAGGGTTGAGGTCTACCTTAAAACAGAAGGTCATCCTTGACCTTGAGGTTAAGAATCTTAGAATCCCAGAGCATAATGCCAGAAAAGGTAGGAGAAAAGTGGAATTTAGGGAAGAATCAAGGGAAAAAGAAGATCCAAGTCAAAGACCCATTCAAGGTGCTTGATATGACCCCAAAACACTTAATCAAAGGGCTAAACCAGTCCAAAATGGAAGTGCTTCCATTTTCTGATGATACAAACCCAAAATATTTTCACTCTTCTGAAGTGAGCTCGGTGAAGAGCCAACCCTGTTAAAGTTTACAATACACACTATTAAGTGCAACCTTGTTAAAGGATTCAAAACTAAAAGTTTGTCTTTTGACCTATCATTCATTATGTTGTTAACAAGAAATTTTTTTGATACTCTTGAGTATCTCAATACAATAAGGACTGTTAAATCCCACTCGGTTAAGAGATTTTCTGAATCAATGGGTAAACTGATATAGTAAATGATCTGTTCAAAATAAAAATTTAACTTGCAAATATTCAAATCTATTATTAGTCCAGTAATACCCCTCTAATCAATATTCTCTTAAGTTCCTTTTCTCTCTTCCTTTGTTCTTCTCGGTGAATGCTTTGTCCTCTATTTCTCAGTGTTTGCAGAATTCCTTGGCTCTGTTCTTCAACCTGTATGATCATATCTGTACGAACAAATCTATGTTCATAAAAATATACTCATCATTACTCTTTCTGATAATGAATTCCTTGTCTCTTTATATAGCCATGATTAGCCTCTCAATCTCCTTGTTTTTATCGTAGATCACTTCTTGATCCATAAAACTCGCCATGCTTGCTTTATCTCGTAAAGCTCTGCTTTAGTTTTATCCTATAGATCTATCCATGATAGCTGTGAATAAAACATGCTTTAAATATTATTATTTTCTTTAGTTAATCTGATCATTGATAATAAAGCAATCAATCAATCAATCAATCCCTAAATATAGCTTCTGCCAACCAAGCAATATTGTCATTCTTTAACTCTAGTTCAGATTGGTCATCAACTTCAGTAATGCTCGGTAACAACTTCAGTTCTACTTGTTAAATAGCTCTTGCTTGGTAACACTTGCTCAATTACTACGGTGCTTAGTATACATTATGAACTACTCGGTGTTCACTCTCCATCGGTGTTCACTTTCACTCGGTGTATACAGAACTTTTAAGTTTTACCGATGACATAAACTTTGTCTCTTCATTCTCTTCAAGTTTATGACAATATGTGTATTAAAAATCAAACTAAATCAAGTTGACGTCAATTACAATACAATATATTAACTGATTTAATGTCTTGAATTCACTTTTGCAGCTCGGTGATCATCAACTTATTATCTTCAAACATTCAATCAGTTAATGTTCATCAATCTCTCCCTTTGGCATTGATGGCAACACAATATGAAATATTTAGCATAAGATGTTAGGGATTTTTCTTGTATGAATCACAGTGCTTGAAATGACTACTTGAACGTTATGCCCTCTAATAGTGATTCAGATACAAGAAAAGCCTAATTGCTAAGGATTGGATAAGATCCTTCTTCATTTTTGAGCTCCACATATACTCAGGTAGGTTTTATCTCTTTATGATTACTGATTACACAGTATATATGTGAATGTGGACACTGATTTTCTATTAGGAGCTTATTAAATCAACTTTATGAAATGCTCTGCATATGACCAAGCATAACCAAATGCAAAAGCTTAACCAGACAAACTATGATTGTAAATATAGCAAAAACCAGTGATATAAGGACTTTCATCCTTCTTCCTTTTAAGGAGGGATAACCTAGTTAATTCTCTCTCTAAGGAATCACTAAAATGGACTGTATTCCTCAATACAATCAACTAAACATACATGTTCTTGATAACAAAAAGTAAAGATTTTAATATTTAAATGATTGATGATGAGAACTACTTTTCAGAACTTAGACCAGTGCCTAATCCTGGGCAAAGAGTTGAATGAGATGTAAATCAACAGAAACCCAATTAATAAGAACATAGAAAAGATCCCAGATAGAGTGCCCTACAAAGTATCTCTTCACTTTCACATTTGTCTATCAGATTTTCATACTAATACCCTACCCTCTAGAATTACTCACAAGACTGATTCCTTCCTTGAAGGAAGCTCATAAGTAACTGCATAGTTACCTTATAACTAGCATGTTTAGAATGCCTTACAGACCAAACATACAAAAGCAAGAATAAAAATACAAAAAGACATCTCAGATCTGAAACTGGAGATTCCACTATATTTCATTAATGTCATTCTACTTCAAAACATTCAAAAAGACCAAAGCTTTCAAAATTAAACCATAATTTGAAGTCTTCTATGCAGCTATGAATTCACCATCCTCAATTACAATGGAGAAAAAACAAATATAGGAGAACAGGAAAACAATCCAGTCACCGACACCTGTCTATCCCCAAGAAATATCTGCAACTTCTCAAACTGAAACTATGAAAATCTGATTTGACTTTCCCTCAATTGGTCTACAAAATCCTCTTCTTCATTCTGAGACCTTTCCAGCAACATATAATACTCTATAGTTTGGACAAAATTTGCCCTTTGAATCTTTAATTCTAGTTTGCCTTCCCATGCATATTCTCATTTAAAAATTTGAAATATTTGCATTTGGAATAAATTATTTTCAATAGTTGAACTATTGAAATGAGACAAATTAAACTTTAATATTTCCCCTTTTCCAGATTTTGTCTCATTGTGACACTTGTCACCTAGGCTTAATGGCTTAGTGGTTAGATGGTGAGCATCTTTCCATTAAGCCATTAAGTCAACCTTTGGATCTTGTTGAAGCTGCTCACCTTTTAACCCACTTGTCTTTTGTGATGGATTTAATCAAATATTTCCATTAATTCATTATTTCCCTAGGATGCACCAGAATGTGACACTTGTCGCTTGGGCTTAATGGCTTAATGGGTAGATGGTGAGCATCTTTCCATTAAGCCATTAAATCAGCCCTTGGATCTTGTTGAATTTGCTCACTAGTTAACCCACTTGTTGAAATGAATTAAAATTAAAAAATATATGAAATCTGCACATCTCACCAGAATACGCCAAGTGTCACCCTTTGATTGGTCCGTAGGTTCACTTGGCGCCACGTGTTAATTTTTGATTGGTGCCTCTGAACTACACTATAATTGCACCACTTGTCACCTACTAGGCGCCACATGGCATCCTCTAATTTTCTGACTGATCCACTAGGTGCCACTTGTCATTTGTGCCATGTGGACCAATGGCTTAATGGCTTAAGCTTATCTTCCTTGCAACTTTCTCACTAAGCCATTAAGCCATTGGTTGATTTTGGCCACCTCGAGATGCATACCCAAACATGCATCCTCTTAAGCCCAGTCATCTGCCATGTCATCACTGCGGGCCCTGCCAAAATTTGGGCGTCATTCCCCAGCCATAATTTTTTAGGCACTCAACCCTAGCTCCTGCGCGCTTGGGCATAGCCTCTCTTTGTTCTTGAAATATCATACTATGCATTTTTCTTTATAAACCTTATGAATCCCCTTTCACATGCATTATGGGATTAATATTTTGAGTGTTTTTAAGGCTCCAATGTATTTTTCGTTCAAAACATGGGGCCCACCACACGCATTAAGCCTCCAGCCTGAGACGCCCACCATGGACTTCCTTTCTTATTTTCTTTACATAACATATAAGTGCCAACATATATGGACACTTAAAAACTCGACAACCCCACACATGTGGGAAAAAATATCTGAGTGTTTTCTACTTGCTGAGTCTTTCATAACTCCACACAGGCTCCTGGGACTTATGCGCAGCAGGGATGACTCTGGGGGCTGAATAGATTTATTATTAGCATCTTTAACACTTGCCAAATTTCTATTTGCCTTGTGTCTGCTAGTCTGCATCTTCCTTTCATTAGAATGCATGGGTTTTCTATCATTAAACCTACCAAAGGTCCTTTGTTTTCTGCCTTTTCAATGTTGCACAAAGTATGGTTATTGTTTTTAATTCCCACCAATAGCTCCACTACATGCTTTCCTTCCTTAGTGCTAGAGGCTTCTTGGACTGGTGGTGGCAAAGGTTTTCAAATTTGGCTTTACATCTGCCAATTGCACTGCTTGCAAGTTTAAAACTTCCTTCAATCATAGCATTTCATGAGACAACATCTCTTTGAGGCCTCCTGTCAAACAGTTCACGTGTCTCATCTATACTCCCAAGTTTTGCATTGGCAGGATGGATGTTGGCAACAGGCAGGGAGGATGCCGACAACAGTTGTGGAATTTGGCTTTACACCAACCAATTTCATTCTGCTTGAAAGTTACTAAAGACTTCTATTTTGAGCACGGGCTGGGAGGCTGCTACCGAAGGTTGTTGGATCTGTTGTACACTTGCCAATTGTATTTCTTGAAAATTCCTAAAGCTTTACCTTCCAATGTGCAGGCCTCTATCTTGCTACGTAGGCTTCCAAACTGCATCTAACATATTGTATTGTATACTCTTAAACTCTTCCTTCTCCCCCTATAGCGTGGCCTCTTATTCTCTCTTCTCTACATTTGCCATTGAATTGTGAAATGGTAATAACTCTATGTTGGGCTCCATGTCTGCACACCAACCATACCAATTTCTAGTGCAACATTTGCAATGGATTTTAAATTCTTTTTAATTCCTCTTCACAAATTACACTAACTCCAAGCAATGGTTTCGAAGAGTTTTGAAAATCCCTCTACCAAGATGGTGTGCTGGGATTTTATGCTCACATTGGTTTTTCTAATGTTTTGTAAGTTTTAAAACTTTCATCCAATGTTTGATGTGCGCCATACTGTTGATATGCATTGGTTTGTTTTTATTGTTTTTTCTCACCTCCTTAGCCTTGCCAATGTTTGGCTTGAAAACTGCTTATAAACAAATCTTAGCTATGCGATCCATTTGGGGCATTTCAAACTTAGAACATAATTTACATGGCTTGTCTATGCTTCACTGCCTTTATACTGATATCTGATGAAAACTACTTTCTACGGCTTCATAGATGCTCGTATTCTGATCTAAGCCTCCTCTGTAATACTTTTGACCGTTAATTGGGAGCTCTCCATTTCAATAAGAAACATAGAGGTTTGAAAACTATCAAGGATATTTGAGATATAGTAATCAATGTTTATCTACGAGCCTCATTTGATTTTAGGCTTTTGAGAATCTTCAACAAATTACTTGGCTATCTATAATCATTAGCCACAAGACCACAGTTCTTGCAAGATTATTTCATGTCAATTTCGATATGCCATTTGAAGCATCTTGTACATCTATAAAATTATCATTTAAATAAAAATGATTTAACGATGATTATATATCCTTTTAAAATTCACATCAAATAAGCACTTAACCTTAATAATAACAATCAAGTCATTGAGTTCTTGGTCTGAACATCATTATTCTAAAAATGATTTTCACCTCAAATTATCAAAACATGACTTTCAGTGAGGCCAAAACATAAAGTGTTTAATTAACGATCACACCAATCTACCCCTTATACTTCTACAAAATAATCTGATAAAGTGCAACTGGCCTTTGGGGCTGCCTTTAAAAACTGACAAGATCCAGTAATCGGGACATGGCGAAGGGCATACACATTCCATGATCAACATTCTTCCATACTACAAAGCGGAAACTGACGAAACCAAATAGGTGAAAATATTTTAACAGCCCAAGTTGCCTCTTTATATCAATTCTACAAATTACCCTGTCCAACAACAATGAACTGCATTTGGTTTTGACTTTGAAAACAAGTCAAACGACCTCCTGGGAATTTGAGCCTCTAGATATTGGAAGTATGTGATATGGAGAATATGTATTTAGAAGGGAGGCTCTTGACAATTATCCAGGCACATTTTGTGACCCCTCGAAAGTAGCCACTTGAAAATGCAAAAAACCGAAAACATAAGGAATACCGATTTCTGCAAATGGAAAGAAACTTGGAAAGTATGCAAACAAAACCCTCAGGATCTGAGACCTGGAAAAGTTAGAGTAAATTTTGCCTATAATTTAGTGAAACCATTTTCTTGATGTGACCAATCACAGTATTCAAGATATAACCTTGCAAACAGGGCCTCTGACCAAACTATGCAACTGATCTGCATCAAATTATTAGAAACTACAAACGGAATCGGATTGGCAAATTGGACAAACGGATTCATCATGACCTAAAAATCATTAGGATAGCACATTTCCATGCCTAGAATATAGGGGATCTTTCAATTATCCTTTCCATTCAACCGGGTATAAAATTGTAAGACCTCAAAGTAGGTCATTCAGAAATCTGCATTTGACAGTTTGGCACACTGATAGAAACTGTAAATGGAATGAGCTTAGGAAAATGACCAAATGGACTTGTCACAACTTGAAGATGGAGACTCAAGAAGTATTTTACCTCTATAATGGAGTACAAGAGGAATTTTTTTAGTTAGGTCACAAGGTCAAAAGTTACAATCAGTCAAACAGGGCTATTCAGAATTATGATCAATTACACAATGCATGACAACAACAAACTACCAACTTTGAGGGGTTTGAAAACTAGTCAAAACATATCAAAATGACTTGGGATCTGAAACATAGGTTCTTTTATATTCATACTAAAAATCCCCAAAGTGGCGGGTCATGAAACATTTGTGGGTGCAAAATATTCAAAGGCAAACTAGGCCAGTTACAACAGATTAACACTTGGGCATAAATGCAAATTTTGACAAGTGCTCAAAACAAGACATCATGAAATAACTCAAAAATTGAAATCAACGAACTGGGATGTCTTAAAATGCCTAAACAAGAGTGATGAGTACTTGACATGCATGGAAAACTTTAGAACCTCATCAGGGCAAATAGGCTCAAAAAGAACTTTAGGGGGTCAAAATGCAAAATTTTAACATGGTACTTCAAAAACCTTTACTGCTTTTTTCAGTCCCAACATAAGACATGCCATAACATACCAAATTTATTTTCCTATAACCAATTCAAATATCTGAATCGCAGTAAGCTCTTCTAGCTTATATTTGATTCTACTATGTGTTCTCCCTTTCATCATTCCCTTTAATGGATAGGTGTTGCAGTTTTGTCTCTCCCTTTGTAGAATCTCTTCTCCCTTTTTTGGATAGATATTATTTCATTGAATCTTTCTCTCTCTTTAGATGTTCCTCCCTGATGGATATTTCTTTCTCTCCCTCATCATTGGATATTTCATTGAATACTTATCTCCCTTTGATAGAAATGCCAAATAAAAATATACAACTCTATAGTAGCCAACAATATCTCTGGTGTGTGGTTCAAATAAGTACCTTCAATGTACTGATATATCATTACAGTCCATATCGCAGCTTACATCAACATGATTGATCTTCTAATAATGTGTAGGCTGATGCAACCTCCTAGTCAACTTAGAGACCAGGAGACAAGGGAAGAACCCCTAGTCTATTCCTTAGGTACTCAAATGTATCTTTTGGAAATGGTTTTATCAATATGTCTGCTAGTTGTTCTTTGGATTA
This sequence comes from Thuja plicata, assembly GCA_018584345.1. Lineage (NCBI taxonomy): Eukaryota > Viridiplantae > Streptophyta > Pinopsida > Cupressales > Cupressaceae > Thuja > Thuja plicata. Next base: position 1,351,470 of record MU228059.1, on the reverse strand, counting down.
TACATATTCCAGAATTACCTATTTCTCTTGTACTTGATCCCTCAAGTAATGATACTTAATAGATATGTGCTTTATTTTAGCATACATCATAGGCTTCTTTTAAATGTTTATAGCACTTGTATTATCGCAATAGATAATTACAAGGTCAAGAATTTCCTCATTCATACCTTTCAGCAATTGTTTGATCCATGCACTTTTTGAGCAATTTGTAGTAGCAGCTACATATTTTTCTTCTATAGTTGATTGAGATACGCATCCTTTCTTTTTACTTATCCATGTGACAAGTCTGTCACCCATAAAGAATTCTCCTCCTGTAGTTCTCTTTCTATCATCTATGTTTCCAGCCCAATCAGCATCAGTATAAACTTGTAGCTCAAATTTTCCCTTTATTGTACCACAAACCATAGTCTTTAGTATTCTTTAGATATCTCAAAATTCTTTTAACAATAGTCATCTGTGATTCTTTAGGATTAGCAAAGAATCTTGCAACTATACCAACTGCATGTCCTATATCAGGTCTAGTGTGTACAACATACATCAGTTTACCAATCATAGATTTGTATAAGGCCTGATTTACCTTGGTTATTTTATCTTCCTTTGTCAATTTGCATCTGGTTGTCATAGGTGTTCCAACTAGTTTGGAGTCCTCCATATTGAATATCTTCAAAATTTATTTTATGTATTTTAATTATGTCATGTAGATGCCTTCACTCTGCTGTAGAATCTATAGACCAAGAAAAAAATTGATCTCTCCAAACATTGACATTTCCAATTATTTTCTCATTTTATCAGCAAATGACTTGCATAATATATCATTACCTCCAAATATAATATCATCAACAAATATCTCAGCAATCAAAATCTTATCATCAGTATCTCCTTTCAAATCAGATTATTGTTGTCACTTGCTCTAACAAATCTAATACTAATGAGATAAGAGTTAAGTCTTTTATACCATGCTCTTTGTGCTTGTTTCAATCCATACACGGCTCTGTGTAGTTTACAAATCATTTTCCTCTTGTTAGGATCAAGAAACCCTCTTGGTTGTTCAATGTATACCTCATCTTCTAGTATTCCATTCAAAAATTCAGATTGAACATCCATTTGGTATACTTTGAATCTTTTAAAAGAACCATAAGAAAGTATAATTCTTACTCCTTCTATTCTAGCAACAGGTGCAAAGGTTTCTCCATAGTCAATACCTTCTTCTTATGCATATCATTTGCATACCAGTCTTGATTTGTTCCTTGTGACTTCTCCATTCTCATTCAGTTTGTTTCTAAAAATCCATTTGGTCCCAATGACATTTTTTCACTTGGTTTAGGTACTAATGTCTATGTCTTATTCTTCTCAATCTGTTCAATCTCTTCATTCATTGCACTAACCCATTCTTGATTCTCAAGTGCATCATTAACAAATTTAAGCTCAAAATCACAAATCAAACATCTATTATTGTGTGACTTACTTCTTGTTCTCATTCCTACTCTTTTGTCTCCAATGATCTAGTCATATGGAAGGTGTCTTCTGACATATTTAGTGAGTACAAGTTTAGATCTCTAATCTTCAATTTGATCTTCATCACTAGGTTCAGCATTGTGAGCATTTTCCAGATTCTCAGTGTGTGCATCTTGTTGCTTGGTTGCATTGTTTTGTTGCTCGGGAAAGGTGTGAGTTTCTTCAATGTAGACAAATCTGTTGTAATATTCAGGTTCCTTTCTACTTTCCTCATCATTTTTCTCAGCAAATTCATCCACTCTAACTTTTTCACTCTCAATGATTTTGTTAGAAGATTTGTTAAGACATTTATAAGATTTTATTTTAGTAGAATATGCTAGAAATATTCCTTCATCACTTTTAGAGTCAATTTTCCCATTTATATCATCTTTTAGTATAAAATATTGACTTCCAAAAATTCTAAAGTAACTCACATTTGGTGTGTATCCATACCATGGCTCATAAGGTGTCTTATTTGTGTCTTTCTTTAATTGCACTCGGTTTAGTGTATAGACAGAAGTAATTACAACTTCTCTCCAGAATGTTTGTGTGATGCCTTTCTCAATCATCAATGTTCTGGCACAATCAACAATTGATCTATTCCTTCTTTCAATAATCCCATTTTGTTATGGTGTCCTTGGTGTAGAAACCTATCTTGTAATCCCATGCTCATTACAAAAGTTAGTGAATTCATCATAAACAAACTCTCCTCCTCTATCTGATCTTAAACATTTTAGTTCTTTTCCACTTTGTTTTTCAACTTTAGCTTTATACCATTTGAACATCTTAAATGTTTTAGATTTATCTTTTAAGAACATGATAGTCATCATCCTATAATATTCATCAACAAATAGAATGAAGTATCTATCACCATAATAGTTCTTTATTCTCAATGGTCCACATAAGTTAGTATGGACTAATTCTAGAATAGCATTAGATGTGTAGGTTTTTCTCTTGAAACTAGACTTTGTCATTTTTCCTTTTTGATAATTCTTGCACATAACATGGTCTGGTTTTGACATACTCGGTAAGCCTCTTACTTTTCTTTTCTTACTTATCTTAACCATGTTGTCAAAATTCACATGACATAACCTTTTATGCCACAACCAAACGTCTTCATTTCTATCCAATAAACAAGTGGTCTCAATATTATCAAGATAGAATAAATTACCTTATGTTTGTTCACCAATACCGATCAAATTTCTTGTTCCATTGTAGATCATTGCCTTTTTTTTCTTAAATGCAACTTGGTGTCCTGTGTTGTTTAGCTATGAAACACTCAATAGATTATAGTTAATTCCTTTCACCCAATTTGCATTTTCACATGTGATCAATTTATTCAGCATGGTGGTACCTTTTCCTTCAGCTGGGTAAGGTGAGTCATTACCCATCCCAACTGATCCACCATTATAAAATTCAAAAGTTTCAAAATTTTCTTTATCTCCAATCGTGTGATGAGTATTGCCACTATCAATAATCCAGACATCATTTTTGCTAACTTTAGATATGAGTGTTGTTTCTACATACCTTTCTTCTTTTTTTGAATCATCCTTCATAGAAACAAATACTACCTCAATATCTTCATCTTCATCAGTCTCAGAATTGTCAGCTTTGTTCTCAACCAGGTAACAAGCCTTCTTTCCTTCATCCTTGTAGTCTCGGTTATCTCTTTTGTTAGAGTATCAGTTGCTTCTATAGTCTCGGTCATCACTTTTTTCAAACTTCTTTTCATGAGATCTTTCATTGTTTCTTTCATCCTTTCTCTTGTTAGGGCATCTAGCAGCAAAATGTCCAATTTCTTTGTGGTTAAAATAGACCAATGGTAATTTACCTTTGTATCTTCCTTTACCTCTATGTAATCTCCTAGCCATTAGTGCTTCAAGTTCATCAAGTTCTTGTTCATCACTATCACTATCACTATCATTTCTCATAGTGTGTGTTACTAGATTTGCTTATTTTCATAGAAGACTTGAATGTAGACTCAATAGTAGGTAAGACACTGTTGTCATAGTTTTTCATCTGAAATGAAATAAGTCTACCAATCATACTATCAAGAGTAAGATTGTTACTAGCTACTGCTCTCATTTCTTGAATTGTGGATACTCTAATAGCATAAATAGGCAGTAAGGTTCTCAGAATTTTACTTATAATTGCTCCTTCATCAAGTACTCCTCCTACTCCACAGATAGCATTAACAACTTCTTTTATTTTTTCATTGTACTGAGTGATGTTCTCTCCTTCTTTCATTCTCAGGTCATCAAACTTTCCTCTTAGGCTTTAAGCTTTAGCTCTTAGTACATTGGCATCTCCTCCATGTACTAGCTGGAGTTTGTCCCACATTTTATTAGTAGAGGTGCATGATTTCACATCTTCAAATTCAACATCGGTTAGTGAAGAAGCAAGTTCTATCATCATATAATTTTGTTCATGTTTCTCTCTGAATTGATCAACAGTCGAAGGTTAGTAGGTGCAACATATTTAGTATCCAAGTGTTGTGTAACATCATTTCCAATACCAGATAGATGAATTCTTATCCTACTTTTCCATGATGCAAATTTGTCCTTGTTCATCTTAGGCACATCCCTTTTACTCATCTTGTGATTTTTATCTTAAGTCCCTTTAAACTTTCCTTCCAAGCACCAAAGATCTGATACCAATTTTTAGAATAACTGAGGAGGGGGTGAATCAGTGGTCTTAAAAATAATTCCGAAAGATCCAACAAAAACTTATATCTCAAATATAATATCTCATTATCTTTCAGTCCATCAAGATGTATGCCATATGTAATTCTAACAAATATGAACTGCTCGGTAAGATATATTGTTTATCTTTTCTAGAGTTTACCGAGTAGCAGCAAATAAACTTAGTGTTAACTGAGCAATCCATTTTCAATAATGTGTAAAATAGAATATCAATGCAATGAAAGAAATACACATTTGACACATAGATTTTAACGTAGAAACCCAGTATTGGGAAAAACCACCTGGGACCAGTAACCCAAAATATTTTCACTCTTCTGAAGTGAGCTCGGTGAAGAGCTAACCCTGTTAAAGCCTACAATACACACTCTTAAGTGAGACCTTGTTAGAGGATTCAAAACTAATGGTTTGTCTTTTGACCTAGAATTCCCTATGATGTTAATAAGAAAACCTTTTGATACTCTTGAGTATCTCAATACAATAAGGACTGTTATATCCCACTCGGCTAAGAAATTTTCTGAATCAATGGTTAAACTGATACAGTAAATGATCTATTCAAAATACAACTTTAACTTGAAAATATTTAGATCTATTGTTAGTCCAACAATACCTCTCTGGTCAATATTCTCTTCAGTTCCTTTTCTCTGTTCCTTTGTTCTATTCGATGAATGCTCTATCCTCTGTTGCTCATTGTCTATAGAATTCCTTGGCTCTGTTCTTCAGCCTATATGATCATATATGTATGAAGAAATCTATCTTCATCATAATATACTCAGCATTCCTTTTTCTGATAATGAATTCCTTTTCTCTTTAGATAGACATGATTTTTCTCTCAATCTCCTTATTTTTATCGTAGATCACTTCTTGATTCATAAAAATTTCCATGCTTGCTTTATCCTGTAAAGTTTTTCTTTAGTTTTATTCCATATATCTCTCCATGATAGATGTCAATAAAATGTGCTTTAAATCTTCTTCTTTTCTTTAGTTAATCTGATCATTGATAATAAAGTAATCAATCAGTCAATCCCTAAATATAGCTTTTGCCAGCTAAGCAATATTGTCATTCTTTAACTCCAATTCTGATTGGTCATCAACTTTAGTTATACTTGGTAACAACTTTAGTTCTTCTCGATAAATAGCTCTTTCTCGATAACACTTTCTCGGTTACTGTGGTGCTCGGTATACACTGTGAACCGCTAGGTGTTCACTGTTTGTCAGTTTTCACAATATCACTCGGTGTATATAGAACCTTTAAGTTTTACCAACCACATAAAATTTGTCTCTTTATTCTCTTAAGTTTATGACAATATGTGTATGAACGATCAAACTAAATCAAGTTGACATCAATTAAAATACAATACATTAACTGATTTAATGTCTTGCATTCACTTTTGCAGATCAGTGATCATCAACTTATCATCTTCAAACATTCAATCAGTTATAGTTCATCAGTTGACATCAATGAAAAAACATGAATGTCAAAACTGATAACATAAAAAATTTCAACAATCTCCCCCTTTGTAATTGATGGAAACATATTATAAAATCCATCAACCCAAACAATATCCTTCTCAATACAATCTTCTCAATATTATTTTCACCACTCCCCCTAAAATAGTAGGGATTTCCCACTTGAATCTCTCCCCCTTTGACATCAATGGAAAATGGTGGCATAGCTTCTAATCCTTCTCTGACCATCACACCTCTGCAAGGTGTAGATTTTTTGAATCTTCTTTCCTGCAACAAACCAGCTTCCTGATCACCCAAATATGCTCTGATATGTTTTGCAATCACTCCCACTAAGAAGTGCATCCAAGCATCAAGTCCAGTGAATGATATAGCCTTTGATAGCTATTGGAATGATGCATTTCTACATCATTTAGTTCTTGCAAGGAGGGTTTCTCACCCCAAGCATACCTCTGAGATACTCAAAGGAATCTTTTGACTAAGGTTTTGTGAATATATTTGTTATTTTATCCTTTGTACTAACACACTCTAATTTGAATTCCTTTTCTGCAATCTTGACTCTCAAGATGTGGTATTTGATTGAAATGTGTTTGGTCTTTGAGTGTGTAACAAGGTTCTTTGACATGTTCAATATGCTTGTATTGTCACAGTGTATAACCACTAGCTCTTCAAAAGTAAACCCAATATCCTTCAACATTTGCTTCATCCACACAATATGTGTACAATTTATAGTAGAAACAACATACTCTAATTCAATAGTAAACTGATCTATATAATCTTACTTCTTACTTAACCATGAAACCAACCTCTTTCCAAGAAAAAATGTACCACCACTTTACTCTTCCTATCATCAACATTTCTTTCCCAATCAACATCAGTATAAGAATGCAAAGTAAAATTATCAGATTTTTCATACCATAAGCCATATTCCAATCTTCCCTTCATATATTTGAATATCCTCTTAACTGCAAAAATATGAGTCCTTTTAAGATCTTATTGAGACCTCACAACAATTCTAACTACACTAGCTCACAAATAATGAATACTATATGTACAACCTTTTATAATCTGAACTATGTAAATATTAGTATTGAATGCTTCTCCCCAATGCAATACATTACCTTCAAGCATTATTTTCCTAGAAAATTCCAATATGGCTCTAATTCTTCTCTCTTCTATCCCATGTTCTTCCCAGTAAGCATTGAACAAATCTGATGTAAACTCTCCACCTTTTTCTGACCTCAAACATTTTATCTTCAAGCCTGATTCATTCGCAGTTTTTACTTTGTAAATCTTGAACTTATCAAATGCTTCAAACTTCTCTCTCGGAAATACAATTCATATCATAATAGAAAGAAAAAACAATTTAATCCATATCATAATAGAAAGTATAAAGAACTTTTTATGCTATAACCAACAATCATCAACCTTCACCATAAAACAAGTAGCCTTTGTAGTATTAAATTCAAACACATTACCTCTTGACTTAGTACCTAATGCAATCAAGCCTCCTGACTGACTTCTGATAGTACATTTACCATCATTGAACTTCAAATCATATCCCTTATCTACAAGTTGTCCAATACTCAACAATTTGTGCTTAATTCCATCAATAAGAAATGCATTATCAGTATTAGTTTTACCATCAAGGGTAATCAATCCTACTCCAATGACCAATTTTGGAATGTTATCACCAAATATGACTACACCACCATCATATTTATTTAGCTGAACAAACTTACTTTTATCACCAGTCATATTATGTGAACAACCATTGTCTATGACCCATTTATATTTCGTTTCAACATGAGAAACTAAGGCTCTTTCTTCATGTATAGGCTCAATATTTTTAATATAAATAAATCCAATTTCATCATAATCCACAATATTATCATCAGATACACCTTCACTAGCATAGTAACATTCCTTATCCTTATAATAATTTGGTCTATGAAACTTAGGTTTATGCTTAGGAACCCTTGTAGGACATATAGATGCAAAATGACCAATCTTATTACATGAAAAACACTTCAGGGGTGACTTTCCTTCAAATTTACCCTTACCTCTCTTTTCTCTTCTTGAGATCAAAGCCACAAGCTCATCTAGTTTCCTTTCATCGTCTATTATATTTTCCCAATCCTCAACATATTCACCAAGATCTTCATACCTATTATCTCTGTTGGTGCTCGCAAGACTTGATAAAGCCTTTTTGTGATTGTGCACAGTCACCTTCGATGGAGATTCCACCTTAGGTAGTTTATGTCCCAGCTCTGTGTCATCAAAGGTGGTCAACTTAGCAATCAATACCTCTCTATTGAAGTTCGCTGATAAAGGTATGATTTCTTCTATTGCTTGCACTTTATTTTTGTAAATAGGTGTCAAAGATCTAAGAATCTTTGTGATCACTTCTTCTTCAGTATATGTGCCTCCTGAGTTTCTAATCCCTATAGAAAACTATGTAACCCTCTTTACATACACTTTGACATTATTATTATCACACATTCTTAAAGTTTCCATCTTAGTCTTCAAATTCTACAACTTTTCTTGCTTAGTAAACTTATCTCCCTCATATAGTGCCTCTAGTATTGTCTAGATTTTATGTACATAATCAAAGTCTTTAACTTTTGTGAATTCACCCTTAGAGAGTGTACTAATCAAGGCTTCTCTTGCAACCATATTACAAGTAAATAACTTCTTTTTCATCTTCATTATATTTATCTAAATCATATTCAGTCATGACCTTCTCATATTTCTTATTAATCATTCAGTAATCAATCCCTAAGTAGAGTAGGTGAGTTCTCATCTTGTTCTTCCAACTCTCAAAATTTTTAGAATAAATTTTGGACTCTCCTTCCTAAACTATGCCATCTTCAGGATCACCTCATGGTGTTAATATTTCTCTCAAAGTACCACAAGCTCTAATAACAATTATTAGCAATAATAGTCCACTAATACAACTAAGAGGGGGGGTGAATCAGTTGTATTCCAAATATTTAAACTTTAAAGTTTATAAACCAATTAATCAATACAAATATGAACACACAAAAAGAAACACCATAACATAATCAATTGTTTTTGAGGAAATCCTATTAATGGAAAAACCCTGATGGGAATTAGCACCCACAAATATTGCACTAAAGGTATTGTATCCCTGCTAGGAGATTTAGCCCTGTTAGGAGTTGATTATTACATACAATACACAGTCTCTATTAAAATAAAAACCTTGTTAAGAGTCAATATAAATAAGATGACTAAGAGGCTTATTTCCCAGGCACACTTCCCAAATGTGAAGGTTAAATCCACCTTTAGGACTCATTGTCCAAAGTACATCTAGAGAAGTATACAATAACCAGTGAACTAGATGATAGCAACTTGATTTTCTTAAACAATTCCAATGAAGTTCATTACAATCACAACCTATTCTCTATATCCAACAAACTTCACAATTATAAGCTTGTAGCCTTCATATTCCACACCAACACTACCTCACCAAGAAACAACCCTTCTTTATACAAGTTTACAATAAACAATTATGTCGGCCTATTAAGACTTCACCAATGTACAAAAAATTATATAGACCCTTGGTAAGATACACACAATACCTTACACAAGTAAACATTAATTAAAACTTATCAATTATACTCCAAGATCTATAATCCACACTCGCCATTCTCTAAACACATTTCACCACTGTAGTTGGCCACAAATAGATCTTTGCAAGATCACACACTTCATGTGATGTCACCAAGAACACAGAGAACCAAAAATTGCAAGTAACATTCTCCAATATGTCTTCTACCATGCCATAATCTCACAAATCATAACTCATTCTCACATCCAAGTTATCTCCAAGACTCAAAGACCAACTCTATCACAATCCACTCTCACTGTCCTGCACTTAGTCTTCACCAAAACAATTGTAACTTATGCCAACAGTAAGATCAAGCCAAGATACCTTAGATATAATATCCCTGCTCATCTATGTATACATACCCATGCTCACATGCTCTTAGAGACCATACAATGTTCATACACTTCTGTCACTCTTGCCTGTACCATTGATAACCATTCTATCTGAGACTTCAACTGAAACATAGTCCTTGACATTTCTTTAACTCTTCTATTATTTATTTTTGCTACACCATTTTGTTGTGGTGTGCAAGAAGATGAATATTTTCTTTTAATACCATGTTCTTCACAATACCAACAAATTCTTGTGAGGTAAAATCATCACCTTTATCTAATCTAAGACACTTAATTTTAAATTAGATTATTTTTCAATCATCTTTCTAAATACTTTAAATTGATCAAAAGCCTCATCTTTATTCTTTATGAAGGTGACCCAAGTCATTCTAGTATAATCATCTATGAAAAGCATAAAGTACTTTTCATTTTTTTAAGAACTTAGTTTTAGTAGGTCCACATAAATTAGTATGAACTAATTGTAAAGGATTTGTGGTAGAATATTCTTTAGGTTTAAAAATCACTTTAGTTTGTTTTCCTTCTTAGCATTCTTTGCACACATTATTGTCAAGCCTTTTTAGGATTGGTAAGTTCCTAACATTCTAAGTTTTACTAATTTTGATTAAATTATCATAATTTATGTGACCTAGCTGATGACATTAATTAGTCATTAGTATTCAAACAACACTATCATTAAAGCTTACGCCCAAAGACAATAAAGAGCAAACCAAGGATCAAAATAGAAGATCACCAAGAATGACTAAGTACAAAGAGAACCAATGACACAAGGGAGTGTGCAAATAGAAAATCACAATGCCAAATAGGTAAAGAGGAACCCAAAATTCAAGTTACAGTACAAACCGACAAAACCAATATAGTGCAACCGCCAGTGAAACCCGAAGTACAGTCAAGCATGACCGACAAACTGAACCGAAAGTCAGTTGCAGCCTACAAAAAGTGGATCTGAATTCTTCGTTAGATAAAGAAAATTTATTCTATTCATAAGATATTTAATTTTTTTTAAATCCATTTCTTTAGGGAAAAGAAACATTAATATATGTGTTTTAATTATTCTAACTGATTTAAAACACATTATCTAGGAGATCTAGGTGCAAGTTGTAAACCTGATCTTAGAGTTAACATTCTTTTTATCACAACTCGATGAAATCAATCCATCTATAAATAGATGATGTAATCATTCATTGGAATGTGTGGAAGAGAGAGGATAATAGAATGAGAACATCTATGGATTGAATTGGGAGTTTCAAGAACCAGAACAGAAAGAGAAGAATTTGGTTAGTAGAACCAAGAACAGAGGAAACCGATAATCAAAGGTAATATTCAATCATAGCTAAGGTGATAATACTTTTATGTGAACTACATAGGATCTATATCAGCAATAGGAGATTTCATTTACCAGGTCAATTTGTAATTTTCTATCATTCTAACAAGTGGAGCAAAGTGTAAGAAATCCTTTCAAGAAAGGTGGATTTAACAGTCCTATATCAAATCTCTTAACCGAGTGCACACTTAACAGTGTTTCTAAAATCTCTTAATAGAGTAGACTTTAATAGGTCTCCACTGATACTCCTAATAGGGTAGATCATCAAAAGTGATCAAAATTGTAAGCCTTAACCGGCCCCTTCCAATCTGTAGATAGTGAAGTTTTGTGGGTGCCATCCCCACCGTAGTTTTTACTTCCTAACAGGAGTTTTCTGTGATATCATATCTTGTGTTATGTATGTTCATGATTTCACATGTTTATTAATGTTATGAATTGATATAACTCACACAAAGATAGTGTAGATAAGATTGAATGGATATACAACTGATTACTAAGGTTAATTGATTAGAGGATAAAGAAAAGTTTGAGAGTAACTGATTCACCCCTCCCCTCTCAGTACTACTTCCCATTAATCCCAACAATTGGTATCAGAGCTAAGTCTCTTCTTGGAAAGCTTAAAGGCTTAAGAGAAAAGATCATAAAATGGAGAAGTACAAACTTGATAAAAATATTGAGAACAAAAATCTTGAGATACAGATGTTCTATGAACAGTATAAAGAAGCAAGAATCAAGATGAAAGAGCTATTGGATGAAAGACAAGGTATGGCAACTTGGAGCAATGAAAAATATTATCAAGAAGAAGAGATTCCAGATTTCTTTGAGTCTTCAGGATCAAATGCAAGCAAAGAATTAGATACATCAGAAGAAAATATTACAAATCTAAAGGAGATCAATCAACATCTGACAGAGAAAATAAAGATGTTGCAAATCGGTCAAGAGACCTGGATGGTAAGAATGATTGATGTGTTGAGTTTTGCTAGACAAGCTGAAACAAAAAGAACACTAGCTACTGATTATAGGAGGAAGATTACAAAGAAGCTACAAGAAAAGGAATTAAAAATTCAAAGACATGTTGAGAATCACCATGAGCTTACAAATCAAATTATTTTTATGAGTCAAGAAGAAAATAGAATGAATATGGAACTCATTGAAAGAATACTGATTATTTGTGAACTAAGAGAAGAGAATGAAAAACTAAAGCATGAGGTTAGAATTCAGCAATAACATAATGAAGTTATCGGAAAGGTTGAAGAGAGTAATAAAAGAATGGATGATTTTCTTGAAGGACAACGAAGATTCAACAACAACAATGGTCTAGGTTTTACCAAAAATGGAGAATCATCAAATCAATCCAATCCAAAGAATGTCTATAAAAATCCAAGACCAAGAAAGCTTACATGCAAACACTGTGGAAAGCAAGGTCACACAAAAAATGTATGCATAGGAAAAATGAAAGTTATTCCTAAATCTACATCTTCATTCATAGGATTCTGTTATTAATTTAACAAGAAAGGGCATAAAGCATATGAATGTAAGTCTAAGATAGAATAGCCAAAGAAGGAATCCTACATGGACAAATACTTTCCTAAATGCAAAATGAATGGGCACACAAGTCTTGAATGTTGTAAAAACAAAAAACAAGCATGGAAGCCTAAAGGTCAAGAAACTCCATATCAACTGAAGCATATCGGTAATCAGTATATATGGGACTACAACACTTGGAAAAATTGTACAGTATGTGGAAGGTATGGTCACATTGCTACAAATTGTATGAGACTATGGACAAGAAATTTTAGAGGTTGGACTAACCCTGGAATGGCATGCTTACACTGTCACAAAGTTGGTCATCTCAAGAAAGACTGTAGAGACCGAATGATAGAGACAAGCACATATCCCAATGGAAACACCATTGAACATATTCAAAGGGCTAGAGACAAGATGTGGAGAAAAGCTTCAAGCAATGATGAAGTTGGTACTAGTAATGCAAATTGTGACACCACATCTAATGGATCCGGTGACATCAACCAATCCCGCCTAAGGAGAACAAGTAAGTATGGAACTGCATTAAACCCAAAGCTATTACTTTACATCAATTCCATAATATGAATAAATAATTCCAAATTAGCATAAGAAAGATGCATCATGGTTATAATTGTTGAAAAATGTGAAAACTATGTCTTCAGGCATATATACTGAAACCCATTGGTATGCACTTAAAGAAAGACTGTCTACATTTACCGAGAGACATCGGTTATAAGCAAAATTTGTTAGTATTGACTGAGCCGCATCGGTAAACAAGCACATAAACAAGTTGTCTATGTTACCGAAACCTATTGGTAAAGGCGAAGTAAACATTGACTACTCAAAAATGTTGCAAGTAACACCGATGGAAATAAATATGTCACCGACAAACTCAGTCTTTAGAAACCGATGAGTTGGTGAGCATTTATTGCACATGTTTTTAGGGAAACGGCTATAAATAAGGCATTGAAGTGACTCATTTGTCACGACACCCAGAGCAGAGTGAGAAAAGGCAATTTTGAGCAGAAAGAGACCAAGTTGCAGAGCAATCATGACTCGACCACCAAGCACTCCAAAGCAGTTCAAAGATCTATGCAAACACAATAGTAAGTTCTACAGACTGATAACTCCATTCTTTATGCATTTACGTAGAAGCCCTAATTTCTAAAAATGGCATCAACATCACGATCCATAAAATCTAAGAATGCAAAAAGGGATGAGTTTAAACTCATCAAGAATACTACATGTGAGGAACCAAATTACAAGATTCATCTAGAGGTTGCCTCACAAACTGACGATGCTGGTGCATTTTTGTGCATTCCAGCTAGGGTTTTGCAGGTTGAAGACGTATGATCCTTCATACACTGCAAGATTGAAGAGATTGGAATGTCAAAGATGGAAGAAGCTTACCAGAAGCTTTGTAACAAAGATGAAATAGTTAAGGATGAACACAAAGACATTAAGGTAAAAGGGCTTACCAATGCCCTAAAGTTTTTGAAGGCCTTCAAAACTGATTATATTTGGTTAGTATTAAGCAGGATGCATTATAACAATTTATGGTTGGATTAACCAAATTAAATCACCCGAGATGTCATCCATGTGGTCACTGGTTACCCCATAACCAAAAAAGTAAAATCACTAAATCATCCACCAAAGGATGAGACCAAAAATTAGATGACAGGAGCCAAATGGGATGGTCGTGAACTGAAAGTAACAACCATAACTGGTGATGAAATTAATTTTGGTGCATATGTACTGGGTTACAAATTCTTCTAGGCTAGCAGATTAAATGGAATTGCATCGGGTGATATGGACACAGCTTAAAAAATTGTGAAGAAAGGTACATAGTTAGACTTGTCTAAGCTACTCTTGAATCATTTGAAGGAAAATCTCAAGACAATCAGGAATGCAAATTCAAACACCTGTAAGTTTGGCTCACTGATCATGTGCATTTTCTTTTATTTTCAAGAAAATTTCCCATCGATTGGAGATGTAAAATGGGACAGCACCAAGCTGGTAACCATGTAAATTAATGAGTACATAGATGCTCTAGGAGATAATTTTGAAACTGTCATGGATGAATACTTTAATGTATTCAAAGACTGAATGAAAAAGAGGGTAAGAATCCCTGAGAAAATCCTCAAGCAATATAAGGATGAGATATGCTTCATGGTCGACAAAGATCATACTTACATCAAACCTATAGTAGCAAGGACAACATGGTTTCAACCACTAGAATATGAGATGAACATTGATCTTGCAACAAAGGCAATTGATTCCTTAATCAATGAGCCACTAGACAAAAAGAAGCCAAGGTTTCACACATATGAGGAGGCCAAGACAAGAATTAAATCAGGCCTAGTAGTTAAAAAGATAGTCAAGAAAAAGGAAAAAATGGTAAAGAATCTCAAGAAGATTCTATCTACAAAAGAGGAAGAAGCTGAGAAAGATGAAGAGATAGAACAAGAGGAGGAAATTGAAGAACAAGTGTCTATCGGTAAAGAAGAAGAAAAGAATGAATCAGAGGAAACAGAGTCAGATTCACCACCTCTTCCACCAGAAAAGAAACCAAGAGCTACTATTGCTTCAAGAAAAAGAAGCCAAATGTCCAAAGAATCTACTCCTTCACCCCTTAAGAAAGGAAAGGTTAGGACTTATAAAAGGAAAGCTCCAGCACCGAAGAGAGGACAAAACAAGAAGAGTAGAAAATTCATCAGAACTCGAGAGGACATAGAGGACACCGAGTGAGATGAAGCCTTAGAAGACAAAAAATGTCAAGGTAAAGGAAACTGACACTATTGATGACATTTGTGTTTACATTGCAAATTCTGGATCCATTACAGATCCACACATTAGAAAATGGGAGAAAAGAGATCAAGAAGATCAAAATAAAATTGAAGAAGCCATGATAGCCAATATGTATAACTTAAAATATGTACCCATGCAATTTGAAGGAAGTTATGTACCATGGGAACTCTTGGATAGATTATCTACCTGTTGGACATTTGCTTTGGTAAATAAGAAAGAAATTAGAGAGAGAGAGAGAGAGAGAGAGAGATCTTGTCTCTCTAATGCCACCTGAATCAACAAAGGTAGAGATAAATGAAATGATGGAGAAACACAAGAAATAATTCTCACCAAAGCTAAGGGCATACACATTTATTAAAGGAAAGTTGATTGAACTTGAACAAGACAGCAACAAGAAATGGTGCAAAATCATGAACAGACTAGTTGAGAAAGACATCCTCGACAAAGACCTTCAAAAACAAGATGTTGATAAGGCAACCCAAGATGATACATCCATTGAAATGGATAAAGAAGAAGATGATACAAGAGGGAATAAGAATGCATATGTGGTAGATGAAACATGGGATGATACCACAAATGACAATATTGTGGATACAAATATCATCGACATTACCAATGACCTGGCCAATGAAATCAATAAGGATGAAGATGTCACTGTTGTAAAATATACATCTGATGAACAAGACACAAAAACTGATGGCACACAGGTGAACATTCTAGGCAAATTTCCAATATTGATACAAGCTATCAATATCATGAAAGAATCAAGTAAATCACCTGACAAGGAAACTCCAAAGGATGTAGGAGAAGAAGCAAATAAGGACAACGCCAATGGTCAACAAAACATCAGAGATACTCAAGATGTAACCAACACTAACAAGGTTATAGAAGGAGATAAGGACAAAGATGTGGAAACTCAAGAAAAGAATGAGAACACCAATGCAGATTATCCAAAGGACTCAAATGAAGGAGAAAAACCAAAAGATGGAACTTCTAATAAAATAGAAAAGTTTGCTACCGATGATGTAAAGGTGAATGTGGAGATGTTTGTAGACACTCGGCGAGATAAAATTGATGACAAGAAACAAAAAGAAGCCCAACAAGTCACATCATCAAGTACTACAGAGAAGGCTAAGAAATTAGCAATGGTGCTACATTCCACTGAGTCACAAAAGAAGAAGAAGAAGAAGAAGAAGACAAAGAAGAAAAAGTTAGAGGTAACACTTGATGAAATCATTGAGATACCAAAGTGTGATCCCTCTACAATTGACATGGATGCACTACAAGAATATGGAGAGATATTCCAGAGAAAGGCATTACAAGAAAAGACAAAGAAATAGCATTGGGACTCCATGGTACTAGAGACAACATGTGATATTCTACATTATATTGTACCCGATGTTGATATTGATCAAAGAAAACCTATAATTGATCAACTATCTACCCTCACCGATGCCATCACAACTCAGAAAATTGATGTTGAGAAGGCAATTGAGGAAAGAGATGAAATGAAATATCAAGAAAAGCTACTAGAGTATTGTTATCCTAATTTTCAGCATGCATCAAAATAATCATAAATAGGAAGAGATTGCATTTTACAGGTCCCATTAATATTATCCTTCAGGTATTATTAATCAACATTTTGTGATTACATTCATTTTCAGAAATTGTCATTTTGTACTCTAAGAATTGATCACATTCCAAAAATTTTGAATTAAAATTTTGATCAATTACATTGTGCATTCAAGCTGAATGTATTATACAAATGTTATTTCATCTTTCTTTTCATGTCAAAACAATAGTACATTGCAGAATAAAAGGCATAATTGAAAGTATGGAGTAGAGGTCCCATGCATTGCCTTGTGGTTGGTTTTTTGATGCTTGCATATTAGGTCTCCATTGTTGGTTGCATATTAGGACCCAGGTCTTTATAGTCCATCTTCATCTGCATATAGGTCTTCTTAGGGTTTACCTGCAACATGGTGAAAAAGATGTTAAATCCAGTTGGATCTAAGCAATACATGGAACATAAACAACACACAATCAATCTTTCTAAAAACTGCATATCAATCTATTGAAATCAATGTAATGAGAAAACATTCATCTATAATATCTGAAGAATAGTATTAAAGGGACTTGTTCTAAACATGAAACCTTTTGCTATGTATGATCACTTTGATATATGTTATTCTTCTCTATATAATTAGATATCTAAATGAAAGGGACTTAGTATTACCATCTGAGAAACCTTTTTTATGATTAGATCAACCTATGAGTTCACCAAATGATACAAACCAACCAATAATCATGAGTGAATGTCATCTTACATTCACTCACAAATATTAATTGGTGCATATCATTTTATGACCTAATAAATTGAGTGGTATTTTGTGTGCAAATGGACGGGTATCTATAATTGAATGCAGGAAACAAAAGAAAATGATGCAGTGGATGTCACGAGCCCATGCTCGAACTTCGCATAAGGCATTATATGCTAAAACATGGTTGATATCTCAGAAGGTTACTTCTCACATACATGAGAAGGATGAAATGTAGACACATGAAGGTGAAAAAGATGCTACAAAAAGGACATGAACAAAGAAAGCTGGAGAATTACAGAATTGAAAGACTCTGAAGATTCACTATTTTTATGCAATTAATGGAAAGTGTGAAGATGTCGTTACAGTAAGTGCTTCTTCATATATATGTTGCTGCTAGACATTTGTTAAAAGTTCACTTGGAGGATCAAAGTTGAAATCTCATACATTAAGATTTTGCATAAACTGTGTTAAATGAGAAGATATCATTGTAGTCATTTTTAAAAAAAAATAGCTGATTCTGACAAAGTAAAAGCATGCAACAAAAAAATGTGAAAACTGCAAATTTGGACAGAAATTAACAGTCTCAGATTAGCATGGGTGTGTACATATAGAGAATAAACATAATGGAAAAAGTATTACAAGATATCTAGAAGCTTCATTAAATGAGACTATGCTTAATAGTTCTGAAATATTGCAGTGTATAATGTGTTTTAGACAAACTATTGAGACAGTTTCTTTTTGCAAAGTTTACATCTCATATAGATGTTTTGAAAAGATGAAAATTCTTGATAACAGAATAGGGCATGTAATATTGATAAGAATTTTATATGAAGATTGGATTTACTATTTTGAAGTAAAACCCATGGGAGTCACGAGCCCGTGCTCGAACCCCACGGGTTTGATCTTTCCTATGTATACTTCAAAAGAAAAATAGTGTATTTTTACATTAAAGACAACAACATATTAATAATATTTATGCTAACATGCTAAAGAGATGCTCAGTATTGTCATCAAAACTATAAACTATAAGTGTTTTTTAACATAAATATTGCAGTTAAATATCTTATGTGTCTTTCTTTTTCAAATAGTGGAGTGTCATCAAACAGAGAGCACCAACATGCATTAAACATTTAGAAGGTTCACATGGATGCAATAAGAAGAGATAAATAAATAACAGAGGAGATGATCACTTATCTATATATACAGAAGCTGCTGGAACATTATACTGTTAAATCATGGTTGTGTCAACTCACAGTAGAAATGTGAAGCTTATGACTGAAAGATGTCATAAAGTTTGAAGAGAATACATTCACCGCACCTTTCAATCATAAGCTACATTTCTATATGCTGAAGAGAGTCATAGTTTCCAGAAAGCCCACATGGTGGTCGAGGTAAAACAATCATAAATTGGTCTGTTGCCCACGTTTTTGAAGGAGGAAGTGAAAAGACATACAGAGGAGGCCGTGGTGTTTTTATCAGTTACATATCACACAAGAAACTGGGGATAAGTCTGAAACTATGACTAAGATGTCCCCAGTTCAGATCCAAGGTTAATGGGTCGACATCTCAATCACAGTTTAAGACCACTCTAAGATTACAGTGGTGTTGCATCTCAAATCTACAAGGGTGGTCACAAATAGAGAAGAACTCCCTGAGTCTTCTTCATACACTGCGGTTTAAAACCCAAAATGGTGGTAAGACATCTATCCAAAACCCGAGTTACAATTGAATCTGTAGTGCCATTTGTAAATGGCTTTGAAAACACTTCATCATCAAGTGTTCCAAGCTTTCAAGCAGACTGAAGATAACTTACAGATGAAACCCGAAATCAAGCAAAAAAAAAAAAGAAGACTGAAGATACTATACCATTGAACCATCCCAACATTAAAGCAAGTGAAAGCAAAATTACAGTTGGAAACTGAGTTTTAAGCAGATGAAGATTAAAATTCATGGCCTTTACTATAGAATAATGTGACAACAAAGATTCCATATGTTACATTGAGCATGTAACAACATTTTTTCCCTCACAAAGCTCATGAAACTCGAAGTTTTTCTACAGAACAGAGGCGGAAACATAGCAAAGATTCATGGTTTCCAGTTTCAAACATGGTGGAACCACAAAACAAAACCCTAAAGATGCAAATGAAACCACTAAATGGAATACATTGTATTTTACTCTCATTTGAAATCCATTGTCAGATGGAGTAAATGCAATTACAGTTCAAATGCATCGACATTGCCACATTGGTACCTTTCTGTGCCACGAAAGGATAAAACTGTCCATTCCAACTGGTGGTGATCAAATTAATTACAAACCATGCTGGTTACCAAACCACAGCAACATCAACCATAGTGGTATGGTGTCGGCTGAGTCAGAGATGGGTTGATGCTGAGTTGATAAGGGTTTCTAACCCTTTGATGTTAGGTAGTTGGGTTTTGAATAGGGTGATAGAACATTGCTAAAAAATGTCATGTATTTGAATGGGATGTAATTGATACATTGGTAATTGGTATAGTTTTGGGGGGGCTAAAACTTAGGGTTTTTTGTCTTAGGGCAATTTATTAAACCGTATAGTTATGGAAAGGTTTTGGAGGGAAGACTATTTGAAATAAGCCATGTTGGCTATTTAGAGGGGGTTTCTGTTTTATGTTAGGGGGGTCAAATTGGTGGAAAAAAGAGCTTTAGTGAATTTCTAATTCCTATACCTATTGATTCATTTTTCTTTGTATTCTAGTTTAAGTTCATGCTTGTAATTTCAGTTGTGTGCAAGAGGATTTCATTATTCCTTGCCATTGCTTAGGAATTCATACATGTAACTTATATATAGATTTTGAGAAGAATATAGTGGCCCCACTTTTTTACATACATCTTATTGTGATCATCTATTCAAGTTCCTTTTCAATTTTCTGCATATAAGAGTAATACCTTTGGAATATGGTTTAGTGAATTGCATTGATTCCAATTCTATATTACAGAATATAAGCCTTGTGTAGAATATGCATGTTGTTAATGGTGAGAGTACTGCTTGTGGTTAAACCCTAGTTGTGACCTTCCAATTAACCTATGTATTGAGCAGTGAATGGTAGTATAGAAATCACTAGGGTATGATAAGTGGATGTTAGTTTAAAGCTTCAAAAAGATCTGAATCTCCTTGGTGTATCACCTTTTTTCTAGTTTTCATGCAAGTTCAATTTTAAATCCTTCTCCCCTTTTCTCAGTTAATTTTTCAATCAAGAGGTGATATCCCATACTAAATAGGAACCGGCCTAGAATCTGGAGATTCTTCCTCATCCATAGTTCACCCACAGCTAGAGAAAGTTTCCATTATCAGATAGAATTTCCATGAAGCCTTAATGCCTAATTTAGGGTGACAATTCTAATCCTGAAAAAGTACATCAGCCAAGAAGTGGCTGAGAATAAGGTAAAGCTGTCAGAATTCATATCTAAATTATACCACATTATCTTTAAATCTATAACCTTAATTCGGAAGCTAAGCACAATAGAAAAGTTTAGTCAAGAAAATAGTGACAACATAGCTAAGCTGGATACAGATCCAGCAAAACGTGCTATTAGCCTAACAACCGATGGAGAAAATGAATTCAAAATACATTATGAAAAGATCATAGAAGTAAAATGGTTAAGGAAAGAGGTGTGGGAGGAAGAGACATGATTTAGAGAAGAAGTAACCAAGCTTTAGGCTCAGCTTCTTCCAAATCTTACACTGCTACAACAACATATCTATTCTGCAAGGTAACTGATAGCAACTCCCGAGATGTCTGCAGTAGACAACATCTATGATATGCATGCCAAAATAACACTTGAGAAAATGGCTCTAGAAAACCTAAAGGACCAATGGGAGAAAATGATGGAAGACATGAAGTCTTCTCATTCACACATTTTTTATAAGCTCTAAGGTAATTGACCTTTTCCCTTAATATCAAATAAAGGGGGAAATGATACTTGTAAAAAATATCAAAAAATGTTATGTACATTCATTCAGAACATTCAGAATGGGAAAAAGGTAGATATGTATATGTATATTCATAAAGAGACAATGATATGAAGAAGGAAAATATATCATATGTACAGATATACCGGCATATACATAGGGGGAGTCATTAAATGACTAAGGATTATATATGTTGTATACTTAACATTTTGTTAGTATTTTGCACATATCATTTTTTGATACTAATTTCAAAGGGGGAAATTGATGACATTAATTTTTCATTAGTATTCAAACAGCACTATCGATAAAGCTTACACCGAAATAAATTAAAGAGAAAACGGAGGATCAAAATAGAAGATCACAAAGAATGACTAAGTACATAGCAAACCGATGACACAAGGGAGTGTGTAAACCAAAAATCACAATGCCAAAGAGATAAAGAGGAACCCAAAATGCAAGTTACAGTGTAGACCAATGAAAGCAATACACTTCAACCAATAGTGAAACCCAAAGTATAGTCAAGCATGACTGACTGACTAAACTGAAATTCAATTACAGCCCTCAAAAAGTGGATCTAACTTCCACGTCAGATAAAGAAAGTGTATTCTATTTATAGGATATTTAATTATTTTTAAATCCATTTTGTTAGGGAAAATAAACATTAATGTAAGTGTTGTAATCAGTCTAACTAATTTAAAACACATAGACAAGGAGATCTAGGTGCAAGTTGTAAACCTGATCTTAGAGTTAACATTATTTTTTATTGCAACTCAATGAAATCAATCCATCTATAAATAGATGATGTAATCATTCATTAGAATGTGTGGAAGAGAGAGGATAAAAAAATGAGCACATCTATGGATTGAATTGAGAGTTTCAAGAACTAGAACAGAAAGAGAAAAATTTGGTTAGCAGAACCAAGAACAGAGGAAACTGATAATCATAGGTAATATTCGATCACAGCTAAGGTGATAATATTTTTATGTGAACTACATAGGATCTATATCAGCAATAGGAGATTGCATTTACCAGGTCAATTTTTAATTTTCTATCATTCTAACAAGTGGATAAAAGTGTAAGAAATCCTTTCAAGAAAGGTGGATTTAACAGTCCTATATCAAATCTTTTAACCGAGTGCACACTTAACAGTGTTGCTAAAATCTCTTAACAGAGTAGACTTTAACAAGTCTCTACTGATACTCCTAATAGGGTAGATCATTACAAGTGATCAAAATTGTAAGCCTTAACCAGCCCCTTCCAATCTGTAGATAATGTATTTTTGTGGGTGCCATCCCCATCGTAGTTTTTACTTCCTAACATGAGTTTTTTGCTATATCATATCTTGTGTTATGTATGTTCATGAATATTTCTATGAATGATTCACATGCTTATTAATGTTATTAATTGATATAACTCACACAAAGATAGTGTAGATCAGATTGAATGGATATACAATTGACTACTAAGTTAATTGATTAGAGGATAAAGAAAAGTTTTAGAGGTACTGATTCACCCCTTCCCCCTCAGTACTACTTCTCATTAATCCCAAAACTAGCCTTCTGTGCCATCACTTGGTTTCTTCAACTTGACAAATAAAGAAAACATTACTATCAACCTTTCTAGAGTTCTCAAAAAGACTATAAATATTACTACTAGTTTTGTAACCTATAGTTATGGTTTTACCAATTTTTTTCTTGATTTCATATCATAAATTAGAGAATGTTACATCAAATCCATTATCACATATATCACTCACACTGAGAAAATTATACGATGTCCCTTCAACATAATAAAAATCATTTACAAGTATTTCATTTTCAAGAAGAATAGTTCCTTTGCCAACAATTTCAAAACATTATTTGTCTGCAAATTTAATAGAACCTCCTGAACGTGTCTCATATTGAATAAATTTAGATTTTTCACCAGTCATATGGTGAGAAAAACCACTAGCTAAAACCCGTAGATCCTTTTTAATATAATGAACTACAATTTGAACTACTAAAACATTTTCTTTCACTTTAGGTTTCCATAAAAACCTATTTCTTTGTTGTTTTGTTGATCTAGGATTATGGCTAGAACATTTGAAGATTTCACTTTTTTTAGATGTCATATTATACCTATTTAATTAATTTATATTTCATATTACATAAAAAAGAATCAAATAGATAGGAATTATATCTACAGAAATAATAATTTTTTAATGTTTAGGTTCTTGCATTTCCTTCCAGCTCCTTGTAAGTTGTAATTCCTTTGAATCCCTTCAATTTCTTCAATAATAGAGTGACACTCCTCTTCAAGAAAAGATAGATCCTTTTGAATAGAATTTAAAAACAAAATCTATGAATCACTATCTTGGAAGATAAAATTTTGCTTAACCATCAACTCATCAAGATTGTTTTGACTATCCATAAAGTGCTCCTAAACCAAGAAAAACCCTAAAAAAAAGGTTATGGCATTGATACCAATTGTTGGAGTACATTATCACTGAGAGGGGGAGTGAATCAATGTTAAGAAAACAGAGTATGAATTTTTAAAGCCAAATTTAAGTAATGAATTCAAATGGGACAAATGAAACAATGTGATAGAGATAGAACAAGCACATGCAATATAATACAAGATATGTCCTGAGTGGAAAACCCTTCAGGTAAAAAGCCACTCAAAAGATCTCACTGGCTTGATCTATAAATATCCTTTATATTGCCTCGCTGGCTCCAAAGTTATCTCACTAACAAGTGCTATCTCACTAATAGTCTTTTATGCCTCAATGCCCTTGCAACTTTTTTAATTTTCTTACATACAGAGATTAGAAAATAGGATTTCCATGTAGACCCTATAATTTTATCCTATACATCATTAAATAAAATACATGTTTTTATATCTAACAATGCATAACATACAATTATAGTCCTTATTTCAATCAAGGATTTTTGATAAATCCATCGTACACAATATACAAATATGATCAATAAAAATTCACTATGTCCAATTTGTCTACATATCTTATAAACTTCTTTCTCTGTAAGTATATATAAGCTTCACAAATCTGATTAGAAATCTAATCTCAAACTAACCAAGTAAAGCGATTT
Source organism: Thuja plicata (assembly GCA_018584345.1). Classification (NCBI taxonomy): domain Eukaryota; kingdom Viridiplantae; phylum Streptophyta; class Pinopsida; order Cupressales; family Cupressaceae; genus Thuja; species Thuja plicata. The sequence goes on along the minus strand of MU228059.1, from coordinate 1,326,816 downwards.
CAACTGTTTGATCATCACATAATGTTTCCACAATATGTCATTGCCAATGAATCCATATGTTACTATTTAACATCATTAATAAGAAATCTTGTATGTCTTTGTTTGGAATATATTTTATCTCTATCAAAGGCTAAGCGTTTAAATCATAAATAACACTAATTAGTGTAATAAAGAATTCAATTTATACTTCAATATAATCTTCTCAAATCAAATCTCCTTTATACCTTTATCTCGTTATCAAATAAATCATATCTTTTTCATTTTAATTAACTAAAAAATTTCTATTTCTATCCTTAGTGCCTATCATATTACTATTTTTCAATGTTCATAATATATAATTCTCAGCTAAAATTCATTTCATAATCCTTCTCACAAATACGATAACCACAGTTAAATGCAACTTTGATTTGAAAGACAATATACATAACGTGCAGGATAAAATAGATCATAGTTGACCCAATGATTATGACAAGCATGTAAGGATTTATGTGAATCATATAATATATCATGGTTGTATGTGTCTTCATATATAAAAGAAGAAACATTAAACCCTTGACTAGGTTTTATACCCGGAAAACGTATGAACACATATGAGTGTAATGTGTCAAGGTTTTTCATATTCATAATATGAAATTCATCACACATAAAAATCATAGTTAATGCTACATGTCGATTCATCATATAATTGAACATGCCACACAAACTATATTTCATTCTCTATTGTCTAAAGCACACTCTAAATCTGATGCCCTAGAAATGGGAAGTGATGCCCTAGCTTGACAGAGCTAGGGTTTCACATTTTTGTTACCATATTTTTTTGAGCTGGAAAAAACTAAAATGACATAACTAAAACATCTTTAGGTTTTTCCTTCAATAAACACACTTAATGTCATCAAATCCGATAGGAGTGACATTTTTTTCACACCTTTTTAATATAACTTAAAGCTGCATAATGGAGGATGTCTAGTGGGGCAACCAAGAGGCCTTCCTAGGATCACAACTTAAACCTCTTTTCCCATGGTCACTAATGTGAAACAAAATCATCTTATTAACCATTGTCAATGTCATATTTTTTGACTTATGAAAGATATTATTTTCATCAACTATGCATGTATTGTTGATCATAGGTAGATGATTGTACTATAATATCAAGGTTTTCTAATTATTTCATATTTAATGTTGATGCTCAATTATAGTGTGAATAATAGAATGGTCAAAAACTTAAATATTATGTTAATGTCATAATCAAAGAATTGTGACAAATCTGAATAACTAATTTGCATGATATCAACATAATATATATGATATCAATATGATCAAACTGAATAATATAATGTCATGAATCCATGAACTAAATATATAACTGATTATAATCAAAATTATTGAATAACACTAATCAAACTGAGTATCATGTTGTGACATAAGAGATACACTCATGATGATACTACATATACAATCATGATGATACTTCCAATAATTAGTGTGTTTGGAAACAAGGAAAATACAAATAGGTGAGGAGAAACACTAGTTAATGGATCAGATGTTATGTTATTAATTATGTCTTTAATGATGATTAGTGTATTTTAAATATTGATGAGGTTATTATGTTGATGTTTAGATGATGTTGTATGGGAAAGGGGTGATTTTTAACATTCAAATAGATAAGAATTATTATGCAATTAAAATTCCCCTTTTAGCATTTATGTAAGATGGATCAGTGCATGTGTCTCAGTGGCCTAAGACTTTTTATCTTAGACTTTTACCAGTCAGATTGACATCTATGCTTGCCAAGTTGGCACTTGTGCAAACTAGCATTTGTGCTTGTATCAATGTCTGTGCCCAATTTGGTTCTTTATTGGCAAATTATTATCTTGTGATTTGTGGACATTGTCTGAATCCTTGTAGGGTAGTCTCATGAACATGTGTCCTCCATTATGAGTATTTTATTGGGTTTTCATAGAGCCCTTGGAATTAATATTTGTTATTCTTCCACTTGTACACGATCATGATTTACTTCCTTGGATATTTATATCTTCTTTATGTTTTATGGTTATGGGTACACTTATGTACATGATGTTTATACCATATTAAAAAAATTGTTTAGTGCATATTTGAATCTATTTTCCAAGCCATGTTCACATGTTGTGATATTTGTGTATATGTACTTATTGTGTTTGGTGTGAGTGATCTGTGGTTGTTATATTATCTAATGGTTATTGTTATCCCTCATAACCTTAGTATGGCTTGTTAGACATGTTTTATGTGATTATGATCCATATCTTGTTTTATTTGAAGGATGCTTCCTAGAGGTAGAGGTTGTCAATGAAATTTGCATCCAAATGACCATGAGGAGGAGAATCATGAGGAAGAGAATCAGGAGGAAGAACAACATGAGGATTACCATGAGGAATGAAGAGAGGGCTATGGTGGTAATGATGGGAATCCATAATTGGTTTAGTTTCTACAATAAATTTTTGGTTGGTATCTCAATAAGAGGAATCTCACCATGGGAAGTCTCAGTTATTTGTTTGAGGTGATTGTGAGGAGAGGAGAGAGCATGAACATTCTCGTACTCCACCTGGCTTGAGAGTGGAGAATAGGAGAGACATGACAGTAGTGGATGAGGATACAATCCATGTAGGGAATATGGAGACCTTATGAGGTCTCATACACCTACTTTTGATGGATCTTGTAGTGGTATCCAGGTTCATACTTGGAATCCTTATGTGAGAAACACTAGAGGTTGAACTATGCATCCTTATGTGAGAAAAACTAGAGCTCAATATTCCATTATGTATATTAGGATTTTTGTGTCTACTTGGTGGCACATAAAGGAGAAAATCCTCTAATTTGAAAATGCAACCATTTATTGGGAGATTTTTGAGGAGAAGGTCTATGAGAATTTCCTTTTTTGCCAATACTGAGAGGCACATACTGATGAGTTCCACCATATCTGATAGGGGACTATGATAGTAGATTAGTATGAGTATAGGTTTTTTGAGTTGAGGCAATATGCTATTTATACCCATGATGATCCTATATTAGTACAACACTTTGTTTGGGGCCTTAATGGTCATATTGCTGGAGATGTTTGTATGTACTAGCCTAGGACACTTTCCCTTGCCTCTAAGAAGGTAAGATTAGCTAATGATAACCTTGCTAGGGGTTTTGACAATATGATAGGTGCACAGGTTCTTAGTGCACAACCTTATGGACTATGTGCATAGAGTGCATAGGTACAACCCCCAATTTCTTTCAGGGCATCTTCAACATCACCTAGGATAGGAAGCCAATAATAGCATAAAAAAGATCCTCCAAGATTCATCCATCTGATCATAGTATAGGTACTCCAGGGAATAAAGGTCATAGCTGGACTCGTAGTAGAAATTCATGACATAATTAGCCATCTCAAAGTATTCACTAGAGTGCTAATAGAGTTAGTTCCCACCATTCTAGTGCACCTTCTATATGGCATGGCTATGGTTTGGGGAAATATTTCTCTTGTGGCCACCATGGTCATAGGGAAGCTCAGTGTCCTCAAAAAGTTGTTCTAGGGACTAGTTAGTGTAGACACCAAAAAATGGACAGGCTTGCGACTTTACATTAAAAACACTAATTTTCATCTATTAATTAATGGTTTTTAAATCATTAATTAATCATATATTTTCCTCCAAATTCATTCCCCAAATCATCTAATCAAATTTCCAAAATTAATTAAATAATTAATTTTATTTAATTAATTAACCTTAATTGATTAATTACCAATAATTAATTAATTAAATTCAATTTCCTATAGTTTAAATTCAAATATTTAAACTTACTAATTAAATTCTTCCAATTAAATTAATTTAATTTCATCAAATAAAGCAATTCTAAATCAAAAAGAATTCAATTATCTCACATGTTGAAAAATTTAATTAAATAAATGAATTAAATATTCATTTATCTTCAAGGAGATAACTCCAATCAGATCACATGGTTTATGTGTGTAAGAAAATACACCTTCATGAAATTAAGATTAAGAGCAACAATTCTATGGAAAGATAATACAAATTAATCTAAGAATTGAAGCTAAGAATCTATATCATCTCATGGTTCTCTATCCAAGCTTTGTTAAGAGAGCTCTCAGGCTTAATCTCTCTCAAGGACAATCCTAGAATGAGATATGAATGAAAAATGAATGCTCAAATCTAGCTATAAAGCTCAAAGTTCTCCAAGATTATGTTAGAAAACAACAAATGCTCCTAAACATGATATGCTAAAATTCTATGAATATGCTGAAATACTCTCAAAAGCTCTCCAATGCTATCAAATGCTCTCAATATGCCTATAGTAAAGATGCTTTTGCTCTTGAAATTCTTGGATCCCAAACACAAAGAAAATGGCTTGTATTTATAGCATTTTCCCAGGGGTAGGGGGTAGAGTGAGTTGATCATGATCAAAGTTTGGTTAAGTCAAAAGCTTTGAGGTGTTTTCAAATGGAGGGAAAGTTGGTTGGTTGTATCAAAGATATTAGGAATTAAATAACTCCATCATTTAATTAAATTAGCCATGGAAGGGTGATTGGGTTGGATTTAATCTTTTTGATTGGAACTATACAATTGAAAAATCAATTGCATAATTTGATTAATCCCTTTAGGCTTGAATTTAATTATTTGATTCTTTTAATTTGATTTGATTTTTGTCCATTTGTTTTGATAAATGTCCATTTGATTTGATCCATTTGTTTGCATTGAGATGAGATTTTAAGGCATTTGGCTGAGATTTACAATTTGGAATGCTTGAGATACACCTGGTCAATTTTAGGTGTCTACAAATGCCCCTCTTTGAATTGATGTGCGAAGTGTATTGATTCAAAGAAAGTTGATTGTCTTGATCATTGATTCGATACTGATGAGCTGATTGACTGATATGAAAACTTGATATGAAATCCTGATATGAAACCTTGATATGAAACCCTAATATGAAACCCTAATATGAAACCCTTATATGAAACACTGATATGAAAATCTGATATGAAACTCTGATATGAAACCCTAATATGAAACCCTGATATGATGTTCTGATATGAAATCTTTTATATGATACTCTGATATGAAATCTCTGATATGAAACCTTGATATGAAACCTCTTATATAAAACCCAGATATGAAACCCTGATATGAAATCTCTGATATGAAACTCTGATAAAGTTTGAAATTTTAATGCCACAAATTTGATAGAAGATATTATGCAGAATCCTAGTTTGATAATATGATGATGCCCCCTCAAAAATGAAATCATATTGATCGTAAGTAAAATTTGTTGAACAAAGTTGATAGAAGAGATCCAAGATGATTGCATTTACGATATTAATGATGTTTTGGAAAGATGTCAAACAAATGCCCTAGTGTGCAGAATATGCAGATTATGTTTGACTGGGTCAAAAATTCACAAAATAGGTTAAAATAGCTTAAATAGGTTGAAAACCCAAATTTACTATTCATTTTCACTTTTTACTATTGAGATTTTTCTCTGAGCCTCTGACGATTAACAGCGATGGTGGTCCCCATTCGAGAGCACAGGTTCGAAAGAGTGCATAGATATCAGAGACCTCTTGACTACGGGCCTCTGGTGAGTGGTTTGAACCCCCTTAGTGCATTTATTTCTTTTGAAATAGAATTTAATACATCTTTTTATTTCTTTCTAGGAAAATTTTAGCAAAATGTCACGTAGGATAGGTAAAATTTTGTGTAGGGCAGAGAAAAGTTGCCTCCGCACTGTGAAAATCTATGTAGGTGCAATCCTTAGCCATGTAGGAGCTAGGTCAAAATTGTCACCCAAAATGTAATCAACCGCTTTGAAAAACCCTATTTTTTAAAGGCCATGTATGAGTGTTTAAAAGCCGCATAGGCCTGTAAAAGGCCGCCTAATTAGTAAAGTGCCACCTCTGAGTTGTAAAGAGCTATTTTCAAGGTTTTAACAGCTGTGTGGCTTAAAAATATGCATACGCTAAGTGAAGTGACACCTACCATAAAATTGGAAATTTGATATAGGAAATAGATGAACTCAATTCGATTGATCATCTAGATGACCCAATTAGATTCCAAGCTAGAAAAATGTTCCTCTAGAATGTCACGTAGTGTTTACGATATTAGAAAATTCATAATGATGAATGTTTGATAGGTCAATCAGATATGATTAAAAATGATTATGAATTGTCCTTGTGTCTCACGATATAGAGGTTAGGAGCAATAAGTTGATACGCTCAAGTTAGAGCAAAGATAGATTTAATGTTTTGTGATTGACTTAGAATGGTTCACCAAGAGAAAAACTAACATGATGCACTTTGTTTCAAAATTTAGGAGAATTACCACAAGTTGCAGATACAGTGTGTAGCATTGTGGATTTTTGATTTGGTAGATGAGCTTACACCTCCTAAGTAGTGTACTATTGAGACATGTGGGCTTAGTTTCTTATTAAACCTCCCTTGGTTTTATTTAAACCAAGGTTTGTTGACAGCTATGGCAGAGCGATGGCACTCTGACCATAATACATTTCATTTACCTCTGGGCAAGATGACTATTATGCCAGAGGATGTATATAGATTATTGAGGATCCCGAATCATGGAGAGTGGGTCTATTATGATTCAGTGTATGATAGCAGTGTTTGCAGATGGGTGTTTGGAGATAACACCATTGATGATGATTGCATTACTTGGGCACAATTTGCCTCATTTTCCACTTTACCAGTGTTATTAGGAGCTGTGATTGGGGGATTGCTTTTGCTAGATAGGAGAGGTCATGGTTTCACGGTTAGATGGGGCTGGATTTTAGAGGACCTGATTGCACATCCATGGAGATTGGATTAGGACTCTTGTGTTTTGGCTCAGTTATATCATGATCTTCACGAGATTATGTATCGGCACAATGCAGCTATTTTTGCAGGTGTGATATTATTATAGTTATGGACTTGGGAGAATCTTCCTATTACGAGGCTAGTCTTAGCTTGAGTTTGGGCTCATGGTTATCCTTATGCATTTCTATATGATGGCATGGTTGTCCAGCATCATCTAGGCAAGGTCAATTTTTGGAGACGTACCATCAATGATATCGATCAGGTAGTATGGAGGCCATATCTATAGTGTGAGAGGTGGCAGGAGGATGATGACGAGTTACCATATATGTTTTCACCTCGATGGATGATAGGCCGATCACCATTAGTGATTGAGAGAATTTGTTGTGGGAGAGTACTCTGTCAGTTTGGCCGGATGCAAGATATGACACAGGGTATGGCACTTTATGCCAGGGTATATGCTGAGAGATCGATGTGGGGAGCATAGGTTGACTATTGATCAGCTTGTTTTCAAATAGATCAACTTGGGTATGGGGTATGGGATATGATGCCACAGGTTGCAGATGCAGGGATCTCAGCTGAGTATCGTGAGTGGTTTTTGTGACATTGGTTCATTCAATTCGCTGATCTAGTAGAGACCATTCCTAATGTTGACAAGCTCTCAGATGATGATAGATATGATGGTGATAATGGGGATGATGGTGATAGACTGCACAGGTGTAGAGTGTAGAGGGTACCTAGGGCACCTTGGGTACATAGAGCAACTAGACCTCGGATGAGAGGTGGACATGTGAGAGGCCGAGGCGACAAATTTATGCAGCTTAGGTAGAGACAAGCACAGGTAGCTTAGGATCAGGTTCCTTTGAGAGTTGATGCAGATTGGGATAGAAAGAGACATAGATGTGTCTAGGTGTCCAGACAGGTTCCAGTTTAGGGATAGATACCACAGGTGGATCCACAAGTTAGTATGGAATAGGTGATACCTTAGGTACCCTTAGCATCTCAGGCACCACAGGATCCTATAGCATCACAGGCACCTACAGTTCCTCCCATTACAGATGATATAGTGCAAGATGTTTAGGTTTTATAGGTAGGGATGACTGCAGTGATAGCTAGATTGGATCAGGTGCCCCTGCTGGGTCATGAGACAAATTTGGACCCATGATATACAACATTAATGATGTGTCATATTTATTTTTTATCAGGACTTTGATGTATGGACCATTGTATTGATATACCTTTCATGTACTGATTTATGTTATAGACATTGATGATGGACATTTATCTATGATGATCTTTGATTCCTCCTTTGATGATGTTATGAGATTTCATTTTATGCATATCTACATGTTTCTATGATGCATTTATTTCTATTGTGCTATGGATGCAATGTCTTAGAGTAGGACATAGATAAATGGATGCAAATTATTTGAATGCAATTTATCTCTATATTATTTTCTAATTTTACCATGTATGGATTATGCAATGCAATGAATGCAATACTTAGTTCTATGATAAATGAAATGCAACTATCTTTTTGTTTTTGGATGTATGCAATTCTAAATGATGATATGGAAAATGAATAATGAATAATGTTTCTTTTTCTTCTTTTTCTCTTGATATGAATATATAATGAATAATGACTAATGATAATTAATGCAAAGGAAAATCTCACTTTGAATGACTTGAAACCATTAAATTTGATGAAGTGTTGTCAACTTTATTCCCCCCTTGAACTTGGAAAATTGCTAGAAAGACAAGCCATTTGAGAACTAAGCTTTGGAAAACTTAAGCTAAAAAGTAACATGCAATTAATCTAACATGTAGACGCAACTAATCTAACATGAAATGCAATTAATCTAACATGAAAAATGTAATTAATCTAACAAGAAGATGCAACTAATTGTCCTTGAGGTTTGTGAAAGAGATGCAAACAGAGATATATTTTCATCATAGAGCATTGTGTAACTAGGAGTTGATACAATCCTTACTGGTGCCACTGCGACCATAAGAATATGAATATGACTTTCCCTTCATGTGGTAACCCCTTCTATGAAACCAAGTAAAACCCTCACTAGTTGGATGGCCAACTATGGGAATATGAATACCGGTTTAATCAGATTCAATGTTGCAAGTGGATTTTTGTACTAAGATATGGAAAATCTAAATAACCAAGGTATCATTTTGCATAAACAGACAAAGGTTAACCCTTCATCCCATATGAATGTCCTCTATGGTTCTTTGATGACCATTTCCTTAGATGAATTCACACAAGTTAAAGAATCTTCCTCAAAATAGTCACTCAGAAGCTTAAGAAAGCATCATGTCTCTTATCATTGCCAATCTAGTTGAAACATCATTGATTAGCTAAAAAGAACATGACTCAAAAAAAGTCAATGAAAAACTCATCAAAAATTCCAAGTGTTTGTGAAATATATCAAGATTTTCAAATAAGAATTCTAGACAATTTGATCATTTAGGGTGTGTCAATTTTTAATCCTGATAAAATAAGGTAATGAGACTCAAGGATCATGTTATGTGATCAAACTATTTAGGGTTGAACAATGATATTCATCAAAGGTTCCAAAATGTCTTTCCTGAATCTGAAAATCTGCTTGTGATGTGTGACCAAAATGTTGCACTATTGAATCTGGTTGGTACCAAAATCTATGATGTGTGCCCCCAAATGATAAATGTGATCAAAGTGAAACTGAGGGAACCTAGAATGTGACAAAATGCAGCTCTGAGACTTTATTAGGGCAATGCACAAATGATGGATGTGATGAGGATATGGACAAGTGAGATAATGAAACTACAATATGTACAAATGCAACTAAGAAACACCTAAGGTACAAAAGGTGCCTGTTTCTAGGTTTTTGACTCTTGGGATTATTTCTCTTTTTCTCTTTTTTCTTTTTTTTCTACCAAGGTGTGTATTGCTAGGTTTTCACCAAGGTACTTTTTTCTCTTTTTCAAATGTTTTTGGCTTTTTGAATTTTCTAATTTTTTTGGTATTTTTGATCTTTTCTCCTTTTTTTGGTATTTTTGAATTTTTCCATGTACAAGGGTGATGCTTGACCCATCTGATACTCTCAACTTATACTCTTTATTCTGATACTCTTTCCTCTGAATTAGGTGTGGAACCTCTTAAGATGAATGCTATTGATAGGTTCTAGCAATTCATCACCATCATAATCAGCCAATTTGTAGGTCCCTATTCCAAATGAAGAAACAATGACAAAAGGACCAAGCCAATTTTCTTCCCACTTCCCTTTCTTTTCTCTATCAGCCTGATTTTTTGGATTTTTTCTCAATACTAGATCTCCTATTTGAAAGTTTCTTGTCTTGATATGTTTGTTATAGTTCTTGGAAATTCAATTCAGACACACTTTCAAATGATCATAGGCTTGAGTTTGATGTTCCTCCAACAATTCCAATTGTTGAAGGTGAGCAACTCTATAATCCTCATCTGTTATTAATCCATGCAATGAAACTCTAAGGGATGGTATTTCAACTTCTAAAGGAAGAACAACTTTGGCCCCATAAACCAAAGAAAAAGGTGTAGCTCCTGTCGAGGTTTAAATACTAGTCCTATAGGCCCATAATGCTGGATTGATTTGAAGGTGCCAATCCTTTCCTGATTTTCTAATAGATCTCTTAAGGATTTTTAGGATGTTCTTGTTGGTAGCTTATGTTTGTCCATTACCTTGGGGATAGTAAATGGATGAAGAGTGATGTGTAATGTGGAATATGTCACAAAGTTCATCAATATCTTTTTTCTTAAACTATTTTCCATTATCTGTGATGATGGCATGAGGAATGCCATATCTGCAAATGATATGATTTAGGATAAACATGGAAAAAAAATTTCCTGTTGCAGTTGATAAAGGGACGGCTTCAACCCATTTAGTAAAGTATTCTATAGCTATGATTATATACTTGTGCCTGTTTGAAGAAGGTTGATAAATCATGCCAATCAAGTCAAAACCCCATTGATAAAATGGCCATGGCATGACAAAAGGATGTAATTCTTGTGCTGGTGCATGAATCAAGTTTCCATGGTATTGACATTTCTCACAAACTTCAACATATTGACAAGCATCTCTTTCTAAGGTTTTCCAAAAGTACCCCATACGTAAGATTTTCTTAGCTAGGTTTAACCCATTTGAATGTGACCCACAAATCCCCTTGTGGACATATTTTAAAGCTAATTTAGATTCATCTTCCTCTAGACATCTAAGGAGTGTTCTGTCAAGACCTTTTCGATACAATGTGTCAAAAAGGATAGTATAACGAGCTACTTGTCTAATGAAATTTTTCTTTTGAGCATGGGTTTGGTCTATAGGTAGGGTTTGATTTTTGAGGTAGGCATAGATAGGTCCATACCATGGAGAGTCATGTCCATGTAAAAGGGTAATAATTTGGGTCTCAGGTAGGTCAAATGTTGGTTTCACCAATTCTTCCACCAAGAACTCATACTTTTCATTTTGATCGGGTAACTGAAGTAAAGATGCCAATGTATCCATTGCATTTTTTGCTCTATTCTTGTCTCTTGGAATTTGTGCAAAAGTAATCAAAGAAAAGTAATTCTTCCATTTATCCACCAATTTCTTGTAAGGCAACAATTTTTCATCCTTAGTATTATATTCATCATTAACTTGACTAATGACTAATTGAGAGTCCCCATAGATCAGTAATTCTATGATATTCCATTCCAAGGCTATCTTGATCCCTATGACCAAAGCTTCATACTCTGCTATATTATTGGTGCAAGGGAACAATAACTTGTAATATTTTGGGATTGTGTAACATTGTGGTGTAATCAAAAGAATGCATGCTCCACTGCCATTTTGGGTATATGATCCATCAAAGTATAGAGTCCATGTCTGAGCTTCAACATCCACAATTTTAGAATCTAGGAAATCCATTTGTATAGGATGTATAGATTCTTGAGGATATTTAGCCAATTGATTAGCTATAACTTGACCTTTGATTGCTTTCCTATCAACATATTCAATGTTGAATTCACTAAGTACCATGACCCACTTCGCAATCCTTCCAGTTAAAGCTATTTTTCTAAGTAAGTATTTCAAGGGATCAATTTTAGCTATGAGTTTCACCTTATGCAACAACATATAGTGTCTTAAATTTTGAGAGGCAAATACCACTACTAGGAAAGCCCTTTCCATGAAGCTATAATTTAACTCATATTTGATCAAGGTTCTACTCAAATAGTAGATAGCTCTTTCTTTCCCTTCATCATCCTCTTGTTCCAATAAGACTCCTAATGATCTTTTCATTGCTGAAATGTAGAGTAATAAAGTTTTACCTTGGATTGGTGACATTAATATAGGTGGATTCATCAAGTATGTTTTCTATAATGAAAAGGCTTTATCACACTCCTCATCCCATGTGAAGATGGTGTCTTTATGTAGTAACCTGGTGAAAGAATGGCATTTTTCTCCCAATTGAGAAATGAACCTTCTCATAGATTGAATTCTTCCTTGAAGTGGCCTCATTTGACTAATATTCTTTGGAATGTCCATGTCCATTATTGCTTGTACCTTTTCAGGATTTACTTCAATGCCTTTTGTTGAAACAATGTATCCTAGGAGTTTTCCAGATTGTACCCCAAAAGCACATTTCTTTGGGTTAAGTCTCACCTTGAATTTTTCTAGCCTTGTAAAAATATTTTGAAGTATGGATAGATGATCTTTTCTTTTATGCAACTTAGCTAAAATGTCATCCACATAATCTTCCATAAAGGTGCGCATCATGTCATGGAAAATGGTAGTCATGGCTCTTTGATAAGTGGCTCCAGCATTTTTAAGACCGAAGGGCATTACATTCCAACAAAAGGTACCCCATGGACATGTAAAAGTTTTGTTCTCCTGATCCTTAGGTGCTATGCAAATTTTATTATACCCACTAAATCCATCCATAAGTGAAAGCATAGAATGACCTGCCGAGAGATCTACAATGGCATCAATTCTAGGTAAGGGAAAGTCATCTTTTGGACAAGCAAGGTTTAAATCTCTAAAATATGTGAAAAATATTATGGTTTTATCATGTTTGGTAACTGGTACAATGTTGGAGATCCATTTGGCATATGCTATTACTCTTATAAATCCTGCCTTGACAAATTTCTCCAATTTAGCTTTGACTAATAGGGCTATATGTGGATGCATTTTTCGCAACTTCTGCTTTACAGGCTTAACCCCTGGTTTCACATTTAAGTGATGCATTATGAAACTTGGATCTAATTTGGTCATGTCAGCATATGACCATGCAAATTTGATTTTTTTCACTTGAAAGAATGCAATGAACTTTTCTCACTCCAAAGGACTCAAAGATGCTGCTAAGTGAATGAATTTAGGATCTTTTTCAGTTCCAATGTTAACCTTTTCTGTGGGTTCAATAAGTATAGGTGATATTTCATCTTTGTGAGCTGGTAAGGTGTCCAACCTCTCTCCCTTAGGTGCCACAGTTGGGTTTTCACCTTTGGAAACATCCTTTATTTTTACTTTTTTGGGGTCTAGCACTGCCACATGGTGGTTTTCACCACTAGACCTTCTCATTTTTTTGTATATTTTCTCTTCATTTTTTGTATTAAGAGGTTGAACACCTACCCCTATCATCATGTCCAGAGTGAATTAATTGGTGGAAGAATTGGGTTCAACTGCATTGAGTTATAAGGCCATTGTATTATCATTTGGGAAGTAGAGTAAGTCATTTGACTCAGACAGATCCCAATCAATAAGTTCAGGATGCATTAATGACAAAGATTCATTGATAGGACTTTCATTTGAAGGAGTTAAGGACATGAATTCATTGGATGGTTCATACATTGAATTGTCATGGTCTATGACATGTGCCTCTTCAATTTGGTCCATGGAAGAAGGATCAAAATTCTCTTCATCAGAGTCCTCTAAGATTTCTATGGGAAAGAAAGCATGTGGATTAAACACTAGGTTAGAATCTCCCACCCATGAAGGTACCCAAGGTTCTCCTACCCATTGAGTGAAAGGAGGTGCTTTTTCTATGTTGACTTGTTGAGGTTCACTTGATGTTTGAGTTGAATTTGAACTTTGAGCCATATGTTCTTCATTCTCAACTTTAGGAGGAGCTGCATAAGTGTGAATGGTATTGTTGGTAAACAGATTTTTCCTTTCTTACTTCTTAGGAATATGACTCTTAGTTCCCAAATTATGAACAATATCTGATTACAACAGTTGAAAAGTCGTTCTCTGATTACTGGCTTTTCTCTGAATTGGTAGGTACAGCTCCCTTTTGGAATGATATGCAATGAATTATGTCTTGATCCTAAAACTAACATAGGGTATGCTCTTAACCCGAGAGAAGAAGAGGAAAACCAAATTAAGCCTAAATAGAACTTAATCCAGGCAAGGAGAGCTTTCTAATCTATGAACTAAGTTGTAGAACTCACAAATCCTATGAATTCATACACTCAGCACTGACTAATCTACAACAACTACTAACAGAGAGATAAATGCAATGATGAAAACTTCTAATGAATCCTTCTCTGAATATCCCACAGCACATCCTACTGAGGTTCATTCACATCCTCAAAACAAAGGAATGAAACATCTTTTCCTTCCTACTGCAATTTAGATTAAGAAAAAGAATCATACCATTAGCAACTTCTATTTAGCTCTTCTCTGAATATCCCACAGCACATCCTACTGAGGTTTATTCACATCCTCGCAACAAAAGAATGAAACATCCTTTCCTTCTCAATGTAACTTAGATTAAGAGAAAGAACCATCTAATTAACTGGAATAGAAAATAATTGATATCAAACACTTTCAATTGTCTCTGCAACATCAAGTATTCCACACCAAAAATTTGTCGACCTTTCATTAATCTTTCAACTTCATACATATAGAGCCAGGGGATGACTGTTACAAAGGAATTTTAATTGGTTCATCTCCCTCTAAATGACAAATGGCAAGAAACCACCTCTAGAAAAAACTCATTACAAGGGAAAAGAAACAGAAAAGAAAAGGGGAAGTTAAATCATTTGGCTTTCTTTCCTTTCTCCATCTTTGTCCGATAAGCTTTGGTAGCTCTTCCATGGCCATGTGTATGTGCCCACTCAGATTTTGTAGTTCTGTAGCTCTGTTCATGCCACTTGCAGAAGCATCAATCAAGGTGTCTAAGGACTTAAATAAATTCTCTTTCATCTGTATGATCATCTTCAAGAGAGCGCCGCATTCGTCACTCTTCGCTCTTTGTTCTTACTTTTCCGTTCTCCGTGTTCTTGTGGAAAATTAGAAACGGGGTGCTCCACTTAGAGAAAATCAGCCTAATATAACATTGGGTGCATTTCTCTGCTTTCAGAAAATTGGAAAAGAGCTTCTCCTTTTCGAAAAATTGGGAAAGAGCTTCTCCTTGCGGAAAATGAGGCTGAAGCTTCTCCTTGGCGGAAAATGAACATGAGAGGTCATTTTCCGCTTTCTTTGCAGAAAACTCAAAAAGTGCTTCTCCTTGGCAGAAATGTATGAGGGAGGTGCGAAACCCGCAATATGTGAAAAACTCTTCTTTGCGGGAATCGCACCTAGTAGGTGCGATTTCCGCATAATGGAGAAGCCACTACCTATCTTTCCGCATGTCATTTTTAAGTGCGCGGGCTACTCAACTTAAAGCACATGCTTTATTTGATCTCTTAAAACAATAACATAATATTCCTTTTTAATAAATTGGGCCCACCTTATTATAACTAAGCTTGTGGAAAATCACCTGAGAGGTGCGAAACCCACACAGTGCAAAGTTCTTCTTTGCGGAAAATCACCTGAGAGGTACGAAACCCGCACAGTGCAAAGTTCTTCTTTTTTGCCTTTGTGGAAAATTACCTTCTTAGGTAGAATTCCATCATGGAGAAGATGATTTCTGAACTCCCTCCGAGCTCGTTCTCGCTCATTTCTAAACCAATTTGCTCGTCGTTTGTTGCATTAGGACTGTTGAGACCTGTAGAATCGATCCATACCAGTCTTCGATCTTTGCTTGAGAAATAACATCGATTGGAGCACAAATCTTTGCCGAGTTAGGATCTACAACCTACCCAAAGCAATGAAACTCTGATAACAACCCACCTGGCTAAAACAAGATGGAAAAGGAAGGGGAACCCGGCAAAGACTTCCTGTCCTAGGGAAGACTTAGACCTAGACATCAGACTGACTAGACCAACATGACATGACCATAATATGACTTCTAAATCCTCCACTTTGATAGCATCGATACAGGATGAAAGGTGGGGCAATAGCTGGCTCCGACTAGGGACTTGGGTAGATTATACCCAAGCGAGGGACCCAGTATCTCTGGTTTCGCAAGGAATAACAAAAAGCGGCAATGCAGGAACACCAACAAAGGCAAGCAAAACAGGAAAGAAACAAAAGCAAGGGAAAGGAAACTAACCTAAGGACCGAAAAGCAATAGAGAAAAACTATGGTACATTATAGGGGTTACCTATTTTCAATCTACAATTTGATAAAGCTTCAAATCTTGACCGTTGAAGGTTAGTGGTAACACTTCACCATCTTGATACGCCAGTTTGAAAGAATTGTTATCAAATACCTGATGAATTATGAACGGGCCCTTCCACAAGGAATCAAATTTCTTGTGCATCCCTTTGGGAGCGCTTTGTTTATCCCACAATAATACACTATCGCCCACCATGAATTTTCTTGGTCTTACTTTCCTATAAAACAACTTCTTCACTTGAGTCTGATGCTGAGTGATGTGATCTACTATCTGTGCTCTTTCCTCTTCCAGCTTGGTCAGATACAAGATCCTCTTTTCTAGGCCGTCTCTGAACATACCATCTTCAATCACCTTTCTGAGCTTGTTGGTAGCCAATTCTAGAGGTAATGGAAGGCTTGCTTTAGTGCCATAAACCAACTCAAAAGGTGATACACCAATTGCCCTCTTTGGTGTCACCCTGTCCACCCATAACACTTCATGCAGCTTTTTATGCCAGTTTCTTTGATTATCTTCCACCAGCTTCTTACTAATATTCACCAAATTCTTATTGCTGGATTTGGCCTGGCCATTTCCCTGTGGGAAGTAGTCTGAAGAATGGCTAATAGTGATGCCATATTCAAAGAAAAAACTGGTAATCTCAACTGATGAAAAGTAAGCTGCATTGTCCATCACTAACTTATTCATGACACCAAACCTAACCAGTATATTTTCTTTAAGAAACTCACATACCACTTCTGAAGTTGTCTTCTTCATTGCTTTAGCCTCCACCCACTTGGTGAATTAATCGATGGCAGTTATTATGTACTGGTGACCAGCGCTGGAAGATGGATTAATTGGGCCGATGAAATCGAGACCCCATTGTTGAAAAGGCTCCTCTATCACCACAAGCTTCAATGGGAGGGAAGATAATTGAGGATGCCCTGAAAAGATCTTGCATTTCTTGCATTTTTCTACCCAGGAATAGGCGTCCTTGAACATTCCAGGCCAGTAGTAACATTGTCTCAAAATTTTGAAAGTGGTGATGGAGGATGAGAAATGTCCTCCGCAGGCTTCGTCGTGAAAAGTTTTCAGCAGCTTCTCTTGTTGCTGTTTATCTACGCATCTGAGGAAAGTACCATCAATCGCCTTCTTAAACAATTTACCATCCCAAATTACAAACTTAGCGGCCTTTAATTTTAGCTCTCTTCTTTGTTTTACCATATGACATTCTGGGCATTCTCCGTATGTGAGGAAGTAAACAATGTCTTCAAACCATGTATCTTGGAGTCCCACGGCAAAGACCAACTAGTTTTCTTTGGATTCCTCTGTCTCTTCCATGATCTTATTTTTCACGATTGCTCTACATAAAGCATTTCCCCTCACCAGTTTAGTGGGCTTAATTTCAATGTCATATTCCTGCGTCTTTGCTATCCAAGCTCCTCGAGCATTGCAACCCACTTCTTGATGTGTCAACACACTTTTCACTGCTATGTCTGGGACATACACCATAGAATGCGAATGCAAGATGTAGAATCAGAAGTTTTTCAATGCTTTAACTACCGCAAAAGCATGTTTCTCGATCTGAGAGTATCTTAATTCATGATTCTTTAAGGGAACGCTCATGAAAGCTATAGGGGCCTGAACCCCTTCATCATTACTTTGCATAAGTATAGCTGACAGAGTGTGTTCAGAAGCATAACAGTAGATGATGAAATCCCGCCCATAATTTGGATGACTCAACACCAGGGCATTAGCAATAGCATCCTTGATGTTCTGGAAAGCTTGTTTCCCTGGTTCGTTCCATTTAAAACTTGCATTGCCTTTCATCATATCTACAATGCATTAGGTTATCTCTACAAAATCTGGTACAAATCTCCTGAGAAAGTTGACTTGTCCAAAAAATGACTTCACTCTTGTTCTGTTCAATGGTAGGCTCAACCTTTGAATAGCCTCAACTCGCTCTGGGTCAATCCTGATTCCTTCTTGAGAGACTATGTGACCGAGGAGCTTTCCTTCTGTTACACAAAACACAAATTTCTTCGGGTTGAGGGAGATTCCATGATCTCAGCATCTTTGCAAGACCTTCCTCAAATCTTCTATGTGGTCTTTTCTTTTCTTTGAAAACACGGTGAGATCATCCAGGTATATCCCTATGATCCGATCCTTCAGATCAGAAAATGTTTTTCTCATGCATCTTTGAAAATTAGTACCTATGTTTATCAGACCAAAAGGCATCTTATGGTATGCGAACATACCCCAGGGGGTTGTGAACACCATCTTGTGCTGATCTTTCTCCTCCACTTCAATCTGATTATAGCCTGAGAATCCATCGAGCATGGACATCATCTCGGACCCAGCCACTGTTTGCAGTAAATGATCCATGTTGGGAAGGGAAAAATTATCTTTAAGGGACACCTGAGTCAAATTACAAAAATCAACGCAAATCCTAATTTCTCTATTCTTTTTCCGAATAGGCACTATATTGGATAACCAAGTAGAGTGATGAATTGGGTAGATAATCTGAGCCTTCAAAATTTTGTCCACCTCTTGGAATATGGCATCTGCTATCTTTGGATTATAATTCCTCTGCTTCTAGTGAAAAGGGACAGCGTGTGGCTTCAGAGGAATCTGATGTTTCACTTCTCCGCATCTATAAATTTTCAAGTCTTCATAGCTCCAGGCGAAAACAACCTTATACTCTAGAAAGAGTTGCTTGGCGGCTTCCTTCTCTTTAGATGAACAACATTTTCCAATGTTGATCATCTTGGGGGCGTCCGGATCACCGATGTTCACCCCTTCATACTCACTAGTAGTGGGTCCTTTTTTCATCCTCTTCTGCTTTATATAAGCATCATGTCTATTAAACAGCTTTTCCAAAGACACAAAATAAGGCGGGATGATATTACGTTGTAGCTGAATTGCTTCATCTTGCTTTTCTTGTGATTCATGGCTGGAATTCTCTTTATCTCCTTCATTCATATGGTGTTTAGAAGTAGTCTTGTCGCTTTCCAAGAATAACTGCAGGTTCTTGTCGTCTTCAAAGACCTGCCATGAATCCATATTGTTTGGAACAGAAGCTCTGTAAACAATCTTGATCAGATACTTCTTGTCTTTAAACTCTGGATGAGGCAACAATAAAGAAGCCGAAACTGCCAGGGAGTTAGCCTTGGTGTTCAACTCTCTCGGTACTGCATCAATGGAGAAGGCATCCAGACCTTCAATTTCATCCCAGAATCTATTTCTGTAATTCTTCAATCTATGATTCTTGACAGAGTATTGTTTTCTAACCTGTTTCACAATGAGCTCTGCGTCGCCTCTAGCCTTCAGCAATTTTACTCCTTTTTATTTTGCTGCTGCAATTCCAAGTAACAGAGCCTCATATTTAGCGGTGTTGTTGGTGTTTCTAAACTCCAATTTAAAGGCCATTCATTCAGGTTCACTCTGAGGAGGGATTAACATGATGCTTGCACCAGATCCTGATGAAGAACAGCTCCCATCAAATTCCAGAGTCCATACACCAGTCAGGTTGCTTTCTTCGCATGAAGCTCTCTCATCTGGGCTTTCACTTCTTTCTTCACTCAGGGACTCTTCAATGAACAACATGTAATTGCTGAATTCCAACTCTTGGTAGAGTATCTAGGCTTTAGGATCATCAGATTTCAGGACGGTGAACTTAGCTTTTTCTTCAGGCTCCAACTTAACTTTCTTGTTCCCAATTGGTATCATAGCCTGAGACCAGTCTAACTTTATCTCTCCTCCTAAGTCTCTACAAAAAATTCTACTTAGGAGGAGACCGTAGCTTGCCAGGATGTTTTCCACTAGGATAGTCAATAAGAGCTTCTTTTCGGGGTGAGAGGCCAAAGCAACCTGGGCATCTTTAATTTGTCCTAGCAAGGGGACCTGTTTAGCATCCATTGAATAACATCTCCCATGCACCTCTAT
>MU228059.1:1286142-1304681 GCA_018584345.1 Thuja plicata | reverse complement strand
GACGAGCTTATGTCTTCTTGGTCATCTTGAAAACCAAGGTTTGGTTGGAGCACTGGAAAGATATTCTCATGAGGGAGTACCATTTTTCCTCATGATGCGATGTACTGATCTAGCGACTATTCAGTTTATTGACTTGTAAATGGGGTTCTTTGAGAACGGAGTCGCCAATTGCTCAGGAAGCAATGCAAATAAATAATGAAGCTTGAAAAAAATCAATGTGTTCTTCCTCTTAGTCACCAAAGTATGTTGTAAATACAAGCTGGGTAACTGAATGATAAGAACTTTTTAAACTCTTCAAACTCTGATGTGTAATAGAGTTCTTTAAAACACAGAGTCGCCAATCTCTAGCAGAGATAATAATAATAAAACTGAGAAAACAATCTCTAGCACTGATCTTCTTTTCCAACTCCCCAGCGGAGTCGCCAAAAATCTGTTGGTAAAAACATTTGTCCTTTCTTACTTCTTAGGAATATGACTCTTAGTGCCCAAATTTTGAACAATATCTGACTACAACAGTTGAAAAGTCGTTCTCTGATTACTGGCTTTTCTATGAATTGGTAGGTACAGCTCCTTTTTGGAATGATATGCAATGAATTATGTCTTGATCCTAAAACTAACATAGGGTATGCTCTTAACCTGAGAGCAGAAGAGGCAAACTGAATTAAGCCTAAACAGAACTTAATCCAGGCAAGGAGAGATTTCTAATCTATGAACTAAGTTGTAGAACTCACAAATCCTATGAATTCATACACTCAGCACTAACTAATCTACAACAACTACTAACAGAGAGATAAATGCAATGATGAAAACTTCTAATGAATCCTTCTCCAAATATCCCACAGCACATCCTACTGAGGTTCATTCACATCCTCAAAACAAAGGAATGAAACATCTTTTCCTTCCTACTGCAATTTAGATTAAGAAAAAGAATCATACCATTAACAACTTCTATTTAGCTCTTCTCTAAATATCCCACAGCACATCCTACTGAGGTTTATTCACATCCTCGCAACAAAAGAATGAAACATCGTTTCCTTCTCAATGTAACTTAGATTAAGAGAAAGAACCATCTAATTAACTGGAACAAAAAATAATTGATATCAAACACTTTCAATTGTCTCTGCAACATCAAGTATTCCACACCAAAAATTTGCCAACCTTTCATTAATCTTTCAACTTCATACAGAAATAGAGCCAGGGGATGACCGTTACAAAGGAAGTTTAATTGGTTCATCTCCCTCTAAATGACAGATGGCAAGAAACCACCTCTAGAACAAACTCATTACAAGGGAAAAGAAACAGAAAAGAAAAGGGGAAGTTAAATCATTTGGCTTTCTTTCCTTTCTCCATCTTTGTCCGATAAGCTTTGGCAGCTCTTCCATGGCCATGTGTATGTGCCCCCTCAGCTTTTGCAGTTCTGTAGCTCTGTTCGTGCCACTTGCAGAAGCATCAATCAAGCTGTCTAAGGACTTAAAGAAATTCTCTTTCATCTGTATGATCATCTTCAAGAGGGTGCTGCATTCGTCACTCTTCGCTCTTTCTTCTTACTTTTCCATTCTTCGTGTTCTTGCGGAAAATCAGAAACAGGGTGCTCCACTTAGAGAAAATCTGCCTAATATAACATTGGGTGCGTTTCTTTGCTTTCAGAAAATTGGGAAAGAGCTTCTCCTTTTCGGAAAATTGGGAAAGAGCTTCTCCTTGCGGAAAATGAGGCTGAAGCTTCTCCTTGGTGGAAAATGAACATGAGAGGTCATTTTCCGCTTTCTTTGTGGAAAAATCAAAAAGTGCTTCTCCTTGGTGGAAATGTATGAGGGAGGTGCAAAACCCGCAATATGTGAAAAACTCTTCTTTGTGGGAATCGCACCTAGTAGGTGCGATTTCCGCATAATGGAGAAGCCACTACCTATCTTTCCACACGTCATTTTTAAGTGCGCGGGCTACTCAACTTAAATCACATGCTTTATTTGATCTCTTAAAACAATAACATAATATTCCTTTTTAATAAATTGGGCCCACCTTATTATAACTAAGTTTTCAAAAAATCACCTGAGAGGTGCGAAACCCGCACAGTGCAAAGTTCTTTTTTGCGGAAAATCACCTAAGAGGTGCGAAACCCGCACAGTGCAAAGTTCTTCTTTTCTGCCTTTGTGGAAAATTACCTTCTTAGGTAGAATTCCGTCATGGAGAAGATGATTTCTGAAATCCCGCCAAGCTTGTTCTCACTCATTTATTAACCAATTTGCTTGCCGTTTGTTGCATTAGGACCATTGAGACCTGTAGAATCGATCCATACCAGTCTTTGATCTCTGCCTAAGAAAGAACATTAATTGGAGCACAAATATTTTCTGAGTTAGGATCTACAACCTACCCAAAGCAATGAAACTCTTATAACAACCCACCTGGCTAAAACCAGATGGCAAAGGAAGGGGAACCCGGCAAAGACTTCCTATCCTAGGGAAGACTTAGACCTAGACATCAGACTGACCAGACCAACATGACATGACCATACTATGACTTCTAAATCCTCCACTTTGACAGCATGGGTACAGGATGAAAGGTGGGGCAACAGGTATCAACCTCTATTTCATGACAAGATTCTTTAGACAAGGAGTCCCACTCATAGTCTCTAGAGTCATCTTCACTTTCAGAACCTACCATATGAATATGTGCATGAAAATAATGCATGGGAATTGAACTTTCTCCTTTGTTTTGAAAGCCTATGTCGGCTTTCTCTTCTTTGGCTCTCCATACTAGTTCAATAGGTTCTAACAACCCTCTATGTTAGACTCCTAAGGGTCCTCTTCCCTTATACCCCATTTTCTTCATGATAACAAATCCTTTGCCATATTGATCAGTTTGGATATTGATATGTTGCACCCTTTCATTGGTATTATCTAAATTATCCTCCTCTTTATAGAGCCATTGTAATACCTCATCATCTTCTTTGTCTATTTCTTGTTTGTCACATTCCCTCACAAAATGGGAATTGTATTTATGGGTTTGATGCTCTTTAGATGGTTTCCCATGTGTTCTTGGAGATGTAGGTAAATCAAAGAGGGAAACAAAATATTCCCCTACTCCTTTTGAGTTAATTTTACATTGTTTCTCAAATTGATGCATTAGGTCACTCAGCTTTTCATAGTGATCTTTCTTAGTTTGATCTCTTTCTTCCTTAGTGGGTTTAGAAGATTCCAATCTTAATATTGAAGTCTGAATAGAAGTATCTTCTGAATTTGAACCCTCGTAACTCATCTTTTCTTTTCCCTTAGTCGATGTAGTTGAGTTAGTTTGAATAGGGTTAGGAGTAGATGTGACTTTTGATGTTGGTTCTGAATTTTCCTTTTTAGCTTCTTCTATGGTAATATCAGGGATAACTCTTTCCCTATTATGAGGAATATACAATTCATGACTTGGCTTTAAAGTATTACAATATTGGAATGGGTTTGAATCTCCTCCAATTGTGATCTCCTCCCCTAGATACGGAAATTTTGTGCATTGGTGATATGTAGAAGGTACCGCTTGCATCTCGTGTATCCAAGGCCTTCCTAGGAGGATGTTGTAGGTCAATTTCATGTCAAGGACCAAAAATATAGTGTCCTTTTTGATAGGTCCCACTTGAATTGGTAGAACGATCATACCCTTTGAAGATCTTTCCTCTTCATCATAAGCCTTAATAGTGATTTGCTTCTTTGGATCAATGGAAGACTTGGATAACCCTAATGACTTGACAAGGTTTAAAGTGAAAATATTTAGACTAGCCCCACCATCTATGAGAAATATCTTAACCCTATGTCTTTGGATTAATGCCTCTATATGCAAGGGTAAGTTTTGAGGATGAGTGATAGACATGTCATCTTGTTTCGAAAAGGAAAGACAATGAGGGGCTATGAGGTGCCCTACCATGTTCTGAAATTCATCTTCCTCCAAGTTTATAGGAATAGTGGTCTCACACAAGGCTTTTTCTAGGATCTCCTTGTGATTAGGAGATAATTTTAAAAACTCCAAAATTTATATTTGGGCTGGAGTCTTTTGCAATTGATCCACCAAACTATAAGGTTTTTTGGTGGGTGGTGTTTGTTTAGCCAAAATATTTGGTGTCTTAGGACCAATAGGAATAGGAGTAAACCCTTGTAAGGTAATCTTTGAGGCTTGCCCCCTTGTGATGGCATTAGCAGACCCTTGAATAGGTTGGTCTTTAACCACAACAACATTGATGGTATTGTCATAAGTATGAGCAAAGTTAACATTATGACTACCTTTTACATTATTTGCTTTGTTTCCTTCATTGTTGGAATTAGAATATTCTCCCTTTTCATGCTTATAAAAAGGAGTTTTAAAATTTTTGTGATCTTCATTAGTTTGTGGACCGTCCACCTTTATCACACTATTGTCTATCAGATCTTGTACCACATGTTTGAGACATAGGCAATCATTGGTCTTATGTCCCCTATTTTGATGCTAGTCACAATTGTTGTTCTCATTCCACCAGTTTGGCTTGATGTGAGGTTCATATGGTTGAGCCTTTGGTAGATTGATAAGTTTATTTGCAATAAGTGTCCTTAATTCATTTTCCAATGGTTCACCCAAAGTAGTGAATGTCCTTTTGGGTGTAGGTGCAAAGAACGGTTTAGGCTTAGAAGCCCCTTGATTATTCCCCAAGTTGTTATTAGTGTTGTTGTTGAAGGGCACTTTGGGTGTTTGATTCACATTATTGGCTTGAGTTGAGTTTTAAGTGAGATTAAAAGGGATAGCCTTTAAATTATTAGCCTCCACCACTCCTTCATTATTTTTATTCTTTGTCCAATATTGACTATTGTTGTTGTTGTTATTCCGATTTTGATTGGTGTTGGAGGTATTGTTGTTGTTGTTAATCTTATTATCTTTGTAGAGTTTGATTTATCCACCTTTTACCAATACCTCTTCTTTTTTCACCCCATTCTCAATTAAGTCTTGGAATGATCTAGGACATTGTAACCTTAATTGATAGTTCATTTCATGATTCAAGCTATTCACAAAAATATCCATCTTTTCCTTTCTGGGTACACTTTGAGGGTATCTAGAAAATACCGCTCTCCATTGTTGTAGGAAAAGTAGGAATCCCTCTCCTTCTCTTTGTTTTGTGTTGCATAGATTTAGCATTTTAACCTCATGATTGATGTTATAAGAATAGTGAGTTACAAATTTAGAGGCCAATTCCTCAAAGGTTCTAATGTCAGAGGGTAACTTTGAAAACCACTCCATTGCCATACCTCCCAAACTTCTAGTGAATAACCTCATAAGGTAAGTCATTTCATGCATGAACTCTAGACTTAGGGAACAAAATTCTCTTAAGTGATCTTGAGGACCAGATGTTCCTTTATATTTATCATATTTTGGATAAATAGCATTTGTTGGAAATGGTATCATGACTAAAGACTTGTCAAAAGGAAATGGACACAAGACTTCAATAGAAAAATGTTTAGGATCCCCACTTTGTTTTAATATGTCTAATTGTATCTGGAAAAGATAGAATTGTTTGTTCATGACATCAATGGGGTTAGCCTCTGCTTCTTCTTGTTTGATTTTGGTGACATCATAATCATGTGGAAGCTTGAGACCCATTTGTGCTAGGTCTAGGAAGTACTTCTCTTTGTCTTTTTCCAATACTTTTTCCATGAGTTTCATAAAGAAAGGGGTTTTCATAGCCTTAGTAACCTTTTCATCGGTTAACTCCTCATCATTAGGGTCTATATTGCCCCCATTGTTGGTATTATTCATCCCTTGATTGTTAGGATCCATGTTTGTCCCTCCGTTGGTATTGTTGATGGATCCTTTGTTGTTAGGATCAACATTTCCTTGTTTGTTCATATCCTTGTTCACATGATTAATCTAATCAGGATCTATATGACCAAATGGAAAAGACATCCTTGGTTCTGTTTCTTTGATGGGTTCGTGTAAGGGTCTTGCAGAAAAAAGGATCACCTGGGAAGGGACACTCTTGTCTCAGATAAGATCCGTCTGGTTGTAGGGTAGTCTTGATGTAATGGGATCGAGTAAAAACTGGCATTAACATATGTCAAATGAAGACCTTAGGTTTCAAACTCGCTTAAATGACCAATCCATGTATAAATTTGCAAAATACCCAATAATGGCATATTTTGTTCGAGTTAGGTATCCACAGTGATAGAACATCCAAAAGGGTATCCAAAAATCAAACTTTCTTATTTTCAAACCTTTGGCAGATACCCACTATTTTCCCTTTTAAAATTCTAGGTGGCTCTTACCTGTGTGTAGGCAATCTTTAAATATTAACAAGCGGTCCCTGGAAAACATTTACACGACACTCTGCAGTTGACAGGTGGCGTTTGTGTGTTGACAGGCAGTTTTTGAAATATTTCTACGCAGCTCTTTCCAGTTAATACACAGTTGTTTAATGCTTGTAAGTGGCATTTTAAGATTGAAAAGTGGCCCAATTTTGTTTTCATGTGGCTCTGAAATGATTATACATGGCACTTTTCTTATCAAAGTTGATTTTAACAATTTTATTGATATTTTCTAGGTTTAAAAGTTTAAAGTCTTTGATCAAATTTATCAAAAATATTCTTGCATGAAAATGAAGTACAAACTCAACACAAACATAAAATTTTCACCATATCCCTAAAAACCACACTAAAAGTGTATGTTCTTGAATGTTTTAACAGGTTTGTACAAGAATGTCTTCCAAGCAATCTACCTTAGCGTTAACAAATTTGGCTTTTAATCGTGGCTCTACAAAGGTAGGTCTGCTACTTTGTGAGGTCTCAAAACTATTCCAGTCTAAACCTTGAAAAGATCTTTTACCCCTTTGAGGGCTTCCCACATACACAAAAGTATGATTTTGCGCAATCCCGAAGGATTACTAGAGGAAGTGAGGATGGCTTGCACAAGTTTTAGTCACTTTTTGATGAAGAAAAAGTGCATTATTTATAGTGGGTCAGACAATATTGTGATAAAATAAAATATCTCCCACTTTGGGTCATTCCCTTTCACCGTCCTTGTAAGGCAATTCTCGGGAGGTAGGCTCTTTAAAGCTCTATTTAGCTAGCATGTTCATGAAAAGAAAGAATTTGAACTCAGTCCAACAAGTTTTAGAATCTGATTCACTCAAAGAGTGAAGAGCATATCCCTATTGTTTTTTCTTTGTTCCAAACACCTCAAACAGATCTGTTTATTTCCAACCTCTTGACAAGGAGGTTCTTATAAATGAAGTGTATGGTTCAATTAATCCTTCCTTTCTTTTGACTACTCAAACTTGACACTTTTGGCTTTTTGATCAAATTAGAAAAGTTGAGAGCATATACCTAATGTCTTGTTTGAATAGAAAATAGTAAGGTGTCCTTATTTATACTAGATTCAAATGAATTGTCACAAGTTAAGTAATTCAAGCTTGATTAGATAAGTACCTAATTTTTGAAGCTAGCAAGGCTAGGCACATTTTTGAGTATTTTGGCTTGTTTTTACTCACCTAGTGGTGATTGTTCCCACTCCATCTCCTCCAACAAGTTAGTTAGCACAAAAGTGAGGCAAAGTGAAGGAAACTTGGAAAAACCCAAAAGACAAAAATACCTCCTAAAAGCTCTTTTAAATGAAAGATTTATCAACTAAAGCTTTAAAGAAGTAAGCATAAAAATAAATTAGAGAGTAGGAAATTTTTTATTTATAAGCAAAGAACACCTTAATGTAGTGATCATACAAGTGTTCTTCCTCAAATAAACTCTCTAATAAATTTGTTGTATGTATTTCCTTATCATTCTTGGTTTTGATTCTTACCTCTTTGATAGTCTTTGAGATCCGCTTCTCTGGTTTCTACACCTTTGGGTGATTTTTTATCTACAGGATAGGAAAACACAGAGAGTTACAACAGTAACCAAATTAATCAAAAGCTGATTTAAAGCAAAAGTAATTACACCTGTCAAATGTTATTAAGCATAAATTAAAACATTATATGCGGCTTTTAAATCTTAACATGCGGCTCTTAAAATATCACAGGTGACTAATTAAAATCAACAAGCGGTACAGAAAGTGTAAAAGGCAGCCAGAGATTGTTGTTAAGCGGCTATTGAAAAATCACAGGTGGTGCACTTTATCTAGCCGGTGGCACAATTTATCTGGTAGGCAACCTGATTTATCTAAAATGCGATAGCAGAACGAAAGACAAACACAAATTAGGCTCCGTAGGTGGCATTTTTGTGTTCACAAGCGGCCCTTAGCATCACATACGCGGCTCTTCTCTTATTTTCTGCAAGAAAAACACCAAAAATAAAGCAAAAACACCAAATATTATGATAAAAATGTTATTAAAGAGGCTTAGAGCCCAGCGGTGGGCGTCATTATGTGTGTAAGAAAATACACCTTCATGAAATTAAGATTAAGAGAAACAATTCTATGGAAAGAGAATACAAATTAATCTAAGAATTTAAGCTAAGAATCTATATCATCTCATGGTTCTCTATCCAAGATTTGTTAAGAGAGATCTTAGGCTTAATATCTCTCAAGAACAATCCTAGAATGAGATATGAATGAAAAATGAATGCTCAAATCTAGCTAGAATGCTCAAAATGCTCCAAGATTATGTTAGAAAACAACAAATGCTCTTAAACATGATATGCTAAAATGCTATGCAAATGCTGAAATACTCTCAAAAGCTCTCCAATGCTATCAAATGCTCTCAATATGCCTATAGTAAGGATGATTTTTCTCTTGAAATTCTTGGATCCCAAACACAAAGGAAATGGCTTGTATTTATAGCATTTTCCCAAGGGTAGGGGGTAGAGTGAGTTGATCATAATCAAATTTTGGTTAAGTAAAAATCTTTGAGGTGCTCTCAAATGGAGGGAAAGTTGGTTGGTTGTCTAAAAGATATTAGGAATTAAATAACACCATCATTTAATTAAATTAGCCATGAAAGGGTGATTGGGTTGGATTTAATCTTTTTGATTGGAACTGTACAATTGAAAAATCAATTGCATAATTTGATTAATCCCTTTAGGCTTGAATTTAATTATTTAATTTCATGATTATTTGATTCTTTTGATTTGATTTGATTTTTTTCCATTTGTTTTGATAAATTTCCATTTGATTTGATCCATTTGTTTGCATTGAGATGATATTTTAAGGCATTTGGCTGAGATTTACAATTTACAATGCTTGAGATACACCTGATCAATTTTAGGTGTCTATAGTTTACTCTACCCATCTCTCCAGTCCACATGGGTAACTTCACCCATCTCTCTAGTCCACATAGGTAGCTCCACCCACCTCTTCAGTTCTAAAAGGTAACTCATAATTAGCTCTTCAGTCAACCAAACTCTATCTCCTCTTTACTAATTAAAGAGGTGGAGTTTACTGATGGCTTCTCCAGTTCCTTTTAATCTCAACCATTCATCTCCCTATCTCTGGGATTGATCTCAACCATTCATTTCATCCCCAATTCCTATATAATAAACCTTTCATAACCATTTGAAGGATCTAGGATTTCAAGCTCTTGTGCACCATTACTATGTCAGTTTGGTTCTAGCATTCAAGCCATCTTGCGATCACACACACATTTCAAGTATCAAATTCTTGACGCTTCTCAAGTCATTGACGCTGCCCACACCAATACTGAGCATCAAAAACAACATTTTGAAAGGATTAGAGAGAGGCAATAGAAGCTTCAAGCACTTTGGGGTTTGCATTCATTTGTTTTCCTTTCATTGCTTGTACATTTTATTGGTTATGTTTAAAGTTATTCATTTTAGTAGTTCTTGTGTACTTGATTTCTATCATTGTAAAACCTTTGCTACTAACCCTTGCCTTTGGAAAGCTTGGGAACCATGAATCAAAAAAAGAGGCATACATTTTGGTGAACCCGATGTGAAACAAACAGCCTAAATATCTCTTGGAGACAATAAAAAGAATTGATCAGCCACGGTCGTACGGTCGCAGACCTAAAAATTTGTATTTTTTTTTATATCTGTGTTATTTCACAATTGCTAGTATTTTGTCGCTCTTGACAAAATTGTGCCACAATCGACTGGTTTAATACCGCAATCAATTATAGGTTTCCATATTTATTTTCTGTTGTCTTCTAGGTCTCTGTCTTTTTTATATTTTTCTGCAATTGACCGACTGGTACTGCAAACAGAAGAATTGTACCACAATTGACTGATCCAAACAACAATTGACCGATCCAGACTGCAATTGATTGTGCATTACTACAAGTGAAAGTGTTTTTCCACAATTGCTACTTTTAGGCTGCAATTGCCTATTATTTACTACAATTTCCTATGCATTACCGCAATCGCCTACAAAATTTCTCATCAGGGCCAAATTCTTTATCCTGCTATCTGAAAATCAGATACTTTCTTTATTTTTCTGTAGGATGATGAGTTCCCATGAACAAGAAGGATAAGTTGGTTGTGAGTATCATTCATTGTTTCAAAGTCCTTTTGATACTAACTTGTTTAAACAAAGTAAATTAAAAAGAATTCACTTGTCAATTTGGGTTTAAAAAGAACTGTGTTTGTCAAACATCTCACATCTCACATTTTAGATTTGGGCTTAAAATTGACATGGGGACTAAAATTGAATAAGGCAAATAATTTCTCTATTTGGTACATTAAAATTGAACAAGCAATCAACACCTACTTTTGGGCTTAAAACTAAACACTTATGCTTGTATGGTGGTGTAGTTTAGTTCACATTTCAAACTTTCAGAGTTTAATCGATTTACCTTGTGTCTTGAGTTTTGGGTGCACTTGCACAATTTGTTAGATTAGACACCTTTATACTTTTTAGAAAGGCCTGTCCGGGGAATGCGCTTCTTACTTAGATAACAACCTTAAACCGGTAATCCTTCTAATTGGTATATAAACAAGGCATGAACCAAAGTTTCATCTTATCTAGCCAAGCTTGGGTGAGGTGTGTTGATGATAGTCTAAATCAGGTTAATATCCCTAAGGAGCCAACATGGTCAACTAGGCTCTTAAGTGAGTCACACACGTAAAAACTAATTGGCTAGATGCCACAGACCCTTACTACAACTTTTTTAATTAGAAACCAACCCAATTTACCTCTGAATAGGTACCTTATTATAGTGCAAGGGGTTGCATAATTTCCCCCCAAGATTCCCAACATATGTGTCCCATGGTATTTGTGTAGTGAAAGAGATCTTCACTCCATGACAACAATACCTGAAAATGGAAAAAACACGGGCACCTACGTCATGGACCTTTGTGTCCTAGTAGTGTGACAATTGTTGTGTGAGCTAATAGACATTCAAGCATTGGGCCAGTAACATTTTATTCTAAATCCATTGACCTAGGTTAATCTGACTATTCATTTGTTGAGACCTCATGGTAACCTTGCAACTTGAAAAAGTTCTAGAACATACACATTGTCAGTCTTCATTCATCAAAACATAGTATTTGTTGTGCTTGTTTCTTTGTTCAGTTTTTGAAAACGTAAAACAAAACATCCAAACTATCAAAACAAGTCAAATGTGTTAAAGTCTAGGGTTGTTAACGTCAACTATTTTGCAAATCAGAAGCATTGTTCCAAAATATCAAAATTGTCAAGTAGTGATACCCATCTTTTAGTCCTTTTTGAGACTATTTCTCATTTACCACAATTGCCCGCATTGTACCACAATTGAAGGAAGTATACCATAGTTTAACTATTTATTTCCGTAATCGACTTGTTTATTGCCACAATTGATGATAACGTACCGCAATCAACCATACACTTTGCCGCAATCAATGGAGTTTTTCCACACTTGACTAGAGATATTTTACACCTATTTTAAACCTAAAAACCTTGAGATAACTCTTCATTTGGTTTCCAAAACTTGTGTCTATCCTAGGAAAATGTGAATAAAATTGTGTGAATCTCAAAACATCAAAGATTATCCCTTATCTGAAAAGCATGATTATTGTCAAAAACATTGTTAGTTTGAAAGCTCAGACTCGAAATACCTTGATCTCATCATATCAAACATCATCATCTTCATCAAAGTGACTTTGTCCAAGGCAAAGGTCGACAAATCTTATCTTTTTACATCATCACCACTTTGAGATCAAGATATATCAAAATCTTTCCTTAGAATTACCCTTGTCCAAAACATAACTCAGGCTTCCTTAGAAAGGATATTCTTCTTTGTTTGCTTTATATCACTTGTTTTAGTTATAAAATTTGGACCACACTATGTCTCAAACACCTTATAGATGGCCTTACACAAGATCAAGCACTAGAATGCAACATGATGATTCATATATCAACATATTCCCCACTTGGGAAATAGAGAGAGAAGATGACCCTTTTGTAAACACCAGTTCTACTATGTTCATTGAAAAACCCCATGGGGAAGCTCTTTTCAAAAATATCACAGAAGAGGAACTAGATTTAGAGAAAGATTATTATTCCACACAATTGGTTGATGCTATTGTAGAGAGGAATCTTGAATGCTTCTTAGCTATGCTGATAAAGAAAGGAGTCAAACTCCCCGCTAAATTTAGTGTATCAACCATATGGCCTGAAAACCCTCTCATGGGTCAAAACACTACTCAGTCTCCTTAGATACTACCTGTTGTCTCTCAAATATTCCCACCATTAGTAATACCCACATTGACACAAATGATACCTAGTCAAACCAATGGCACAAACTAGACCAGCACATCCTCCACTCAAAGCATGATAGGCTCACAATTGAGTGCACCTATGGTCACTAGTATG
This sequence comes from Thuja plicata, assembly GCA_018584345.1. Classification (NCBI taxonomy): domain Eukaryota; kingdom Viridiplantae; phylum Streptophyta; class Pinopsida; order Cupressales; family Cupressaceae; genus Thuja; species Thuja plicata. Next base: position 1,291,952 of record MU228059.1, on the reverse strand, counting down.
CTCCCACCTTCGGTCACATGATCGGGGAAATCAATCTCTCATGTTGTGCCTTCCATCCCACCAAACACCAACTACTCTAAAGCTATGCCATTGCTGTAATCAATTCATACTAGTCTTGGGATCAACACCTTATGCCCACAAGGATCCATCTCTATAGGTATGACTTATAGTCCATGCCCACCTAGGCCTACACCATTTCCCATTCCGACATCAATCCAACCTTTGCAATAGCAACCCCAGCTTTAGTTTCCTCAAATCCAACCCTAGCAATAGCAACCCTAGCTTCAGTTTCCACAAATCCAACCCCAGCAATAGTAACCCCAGCTTCAATTTCCTCAATTCCAACCCCAGTAACAACAATCCCAGCTTCAATTGCCTCAAAACCAACTCCTCCAACAATAACCCTAGCTTTAGTTGCCTCAATTCCAACCTCAGCAACAACAACCCCAACTTCAACCCCAACCTCAACAGTACCAATATCAAACCCAACTGTATCAACCCTAGTTTCAATCACAACAACATTCCCAATCCCAACATCAAATGCATCAAAAACCGCCATGGGATACTCGTGCCCCCATTTAAAAATCACTCGGTGGGAAATCAATATCAAGTCCCCAGGATGAAATCCTATGTTTCTACTCAAGGGACACAAAGGCATAGCCTCATATCCACTACAGAATAGAGGAATGTCATCACACATCAACCTCAATATCAAACAGACATGTTAATGCAACAAATCCCTTCAAACCCAAATGATGGATATGCAAAATCAGGGGCAAACTAAATCCTACACCGCAGAGGATTTATACCCATACCCCTTTGATCATTCTCTTCACATGTTTCTGTTCCCAAATCACTTCTCGATACCAAAATTTGACAAATATAGGGGCAATACCAACCCTATTGAACATATCTAAGAGTTTTTTCTAGTTGCATCGAAGTCACCCATGATGAAACATATTTAATGCAACTGTTCCCACAAAGCTTAGCCAAACCAGCAATGGAGTGGTTCTCACATTTACCTCATGGAATTCAGTCTTGAGGTGAACTGGCTAAAAATTTCATAGCTCACTTCCATCATAACATTGAGTGCAAGGTCAGAATCAAGGACCTTTTTGATATCAAATAGAAGGATGGAGAGTCTTTTGTGAAGTTTCTACAGAGATGCAGGAATATAGAAAACTACATAACGTATGATGTGCCTGAACAAGACCTAATAGTCATGTTCATTGACAATTTGATTCTAGACATGTCATTCACAATAGAATTGTAGTTAGCTCCAAACTTCACACAACTCATCAAATGAGGAGTTCATTGTGACAAGAACTTAGTCAAACGAGGAATCCTTGTAGATCCAACACAAACAAATACAAACAAAAATGCAATGGACAAAGCCAAGTGGTGGAACAAAAACAAAAATGTCACCAAGGATGGTGTCATTGATGCAAAGACAATCAACTATGTACAACCCAAGGTGTCACTGCAAGGCACACCTGTGGCCAACAAACAACCCATAGGGCCCACTCAACAAGCATACACCCAAAAGAAACCTCCCCTTGTCCAAGCAGCCACTATGTCAAATAGTCAACAACAGAATCAACGCAGACCACCATGGTTTCAATTCCAGCAACAAGATTTCACACCATTAGGAGAGCCGATAGAATCAACTTTACACAAGTTGATACAATCAAACACTATCACTCTCCCTAAAATTAGGGAATTTGAACAAGATACAAACAAACCAAGATGGTATAATGACAAAGACTTCTATGAGTTTCGTCAGGTGAAAGGGTACAAAATGTCTAATTGTTTTCGTTTGAAACTTGTTATCCAAGATCTGATTGACACAGGGCCCTTGATATGAAAAACACCCAAACCAAAGGCACAAATAATCACACTATCTTCAACAATACCTTTCATGATCACAATAAGGGAAAAGCCTCCAATTCTGGTGGGTAGAAAAAACTATTCAACTATACATATGCCAACAGTGATAATGTTATCAATTGCCTCAATCCTTCAGATAGCCATGTGGCTACAATCACTATCAAAGACCAAGGTAACAAATGTGTTTTAACAAAGTGTAACTCCAGAGTCATCTTGCAAGGAGTACCATCCTCATCTACTGTATCTATTAATCCTAATGCAAACTTAGATCCACAGCCAAGCATAGTGGATCAACTAAAGCGCACACCTATCCAGATCTCCATGTTTGACCTATTGCACATATCTCCATAGCATAAACTGGAACTTGACCAAGCCCTTCAGAATGAATCTATCCCAAGGGACATAACACCTGAGAGCTTCCAAATGATGGTTAATCATATAGCTGCTAACAAACATGCCACATTCACAGACCATGATGTGCCACCGCATAAACCCTTGCATAATGATCCTTTGTACTTACTGGTCCAGGTCCACAAAAGCGCTATCTATAGAGTCTGTGTTGATGGTGGAGCTGGGTTAAACATCTATACTCTAAAGTTAATCAAGAAACTAGGCTATTCAAAATCAAGAATTGATGTCACAAGGAGGATAAATATCAGAGCTTATGATGAAGAGGAAAGGTCCTCTAAAGGCATTATCATTCTACCTGTCTGTATCCGTCCAGTGGTCAAAAACACTCCCTTCCAGATCCTAGATCTTGAGTTGGGATACAACATGCTACTAGGGAGACCTTGGATATATGAAATGCAAGTTGTACCTTCCACATACCATCAATGCATCAAGTTCCCACACTAGGGAGAGGAAATCATCATAGAGGGAGATCCCAATCCTTTCCAATACTGTAATACAGTCCAAATCAGCACTAATAACTAGGTACCCTCAAACCAAGATGTAAGCATCCCATCCTCTTCAGATTCAAATCCTAAGGATGTCACACAGACAGTAGGAAAGATATCCATTAACCAAGACGCAAGTATCCCCTCCTCTTCAGATTCAAATCCTAAGGATGTCACACAGAAAGTGGGAAAAATATCAATCACGACAAAGGTTGTGGTGACTACAGATATGAATAGGCTTTCACCATCATACACATGCCTCAGAGCCTGAGAACTTATGCCATGCCATAACATGCTATTATAGCAAAAACTCCATAGCATGTTCTATTCAGATGTCCACCCACAACCTTTTCAAATGGGGAGACATAGAAGAATAAAAGCCATTTGAACAAGATATCAGTACATGGTTATACCAAGACTCAAAAGAGCCAATCCAATAGACCCTACCCCTATCAAACTATGGTAATGGTTATAAAATGTTTCAAAGATTTGGGTATGATGGTACGACTAGTCTGGGGGAAAGGTAACAAGGCTTAATCGAATTGTCTCTCTCGCCAACCAAGAGAAACAAAAGAGGGTTAGGCTATGGGAAACAAAGAACCAGCCCTATAATCCAAGACATCCCATTCAATTAGGAACAAATAGCAGAGATGCACCGGGGGCACAACTTAGAACATGTCTTAATAAGCAACATACAGGCACAATTGTTGCCCGCCAAAGAGGAAACCACTCAAACCTGAATAGACCTCCACATAGCAATCAACAATAATGAAGGAAGTGAGACATCTGACAAGATTTCTATTGAGACTAACTCCCATGACTATGAGTGGAGATCCCTTCATGACTCTAAACCATCAATCCCAGTTTATTCCCCTCAGTTAGACACTATCATAAACCTGGAAGACTTATTTGACCAACTATCCATTACCGAACAACCCTGCATAGATAAGCATGTCATTTATCATTCCTCAGGTGGTGTGTCCACATCATAGACTAGTTTTGTAGGAACCATATCTATAGTCCCTTTCAACCAAATAGAGTCAAACAACCACAAAAGTATCTGTCTTATACACCCAAAGCTAATAGAGTGGGATCAACAAGGACCACCTGATTTAGATGTCTTTGAGAACAATGAAGCTATTGATGATTTCATGGGACTTAGGAAAGGCATGCCATTAGGAGACCACAAGGAAGGCTTCTCCATTGACCTCAATAGAGTGGCATATTTCAGGGAGGCAGCTACTCTTTCTAGCCCACAAAAGAAAAAAGAACAAAAAAATGATAAAAAGCTAAAACAAGACGTATCTTCTAGCAAAAACCTCACTAAGGCACTAGAAGATGGAAAGAAGGAACTATTCCCCTTAACAGAGGAGAAATCAGAATTACTAGTAGAAGAAATAGAGGAAGTCAATTTGGGGGATGACAAGAACCCAAAGAACATATACTTGGAAAAATCACTCACCCCTGAGGAGAGAGAATAGTTTATCAGCTTCTTTAAAGCGAGAATGATCAATTTTGCATGGTCCTACTCACATATGCAAGGATTAGATCTAGAACTCATGCTACATCATCTCCCATTGCTGCACAACACAAAATGAGTCAAACAGAAGCTAAGGAAGATGCATCCCCATGTTGCATTGTTAGTGAAGGAAGAATTGAAGAAGCTCCTGGATGCTAAGTTCATAAGACCTATACCATACATAGAATGGATATCTAATGTTGGTACCAGTTACAAAGCATAGTGGCCAGATACAGATTTGTACAGACTTTAGGGATCTCAACATAGCTTGTCCCAAAGATGACTTTCCTTGACCCAAAATTGATATGATAGTAGATCTAACCACTGGACATCAAATGCTATCACTCATGGATGGCTTTTCAGGATATAATCAGATAAGGATTGCACTAGAGGATCAACATAAAATAGCTTTCACGTGTCCTTGGGGCACTTACTATTGGAACGTCATGGTGTTTGGTCTCAAAAATGCTGGCGCAACATATCAAAGCGCTATGACAACAATATTTCATGATCTCTTCCACAAAACAATGGAAGACTATGTGGACAACATACTAGCCAATTCAATGCTCCACAAGGATCATCTATAATTATTGGGACCAATCTTTGATAGAATGCACAAATACAAAGTTTGTTTAAACCCAAAGAAATGTGCATTCGATGTCATAGCAGGAAAGCTATTGGGGTTCATAGTGTCACATAGAGGCATTGTAGTAGACCCAGAGAAAGTCAAAGAAATATTGGAAATGCCTCCACCATCAAACCTGAGGTAACTAAGAGGGTTACAAGGAAGGCTCCAATCAATCAGGCACTTCATAGATCAACTAGCATATAAGTGCCACCCATTCCAACATCTACTGCACAAAGACACCAAATTCATATGAATAGAGCAATGTGAACAAGCATTCCAAATATTCAAGGACTACCTCCTCAAGTCTCCTATATTGGTGCCACCAGTCTAAGGTAGACCATTGCTTATGTATATCTCAGTAATAGAATCAGCATTAGGTGTACTCCTGGCACAACATGATGATGCAGGTAAAGAAAGGGCCATTTACTATCTAAGAATAACATTCATAGGATATGATCTCAACTATATGCCAATAAAAAAGTCATGCCTTGCAGTTGTCTTCACTTTCCAAAAGCTGAGACATTATATGTTGAGTCACCAAGCAAAGTTGATTGCACATGCTGATCCTTTAAAATACCTCCTAAGAAAAGTAGCGCTCACTAGACGACTTGCAAAGTGGGTAATGATCTTAAGTGAGTTTGACATTGATTACATAGATAGAAAGGCCATCAAAGGGCAAGTGATTGTGGATCAACTATTAGAGGCACCCATTCAAGAACATCAGCCTATTATTTTCAACTTTCCTGACAAATCTATTGTTGACACTGAAAATTTCAGGTTCAAAAAGAACGAGATATCAGGGAAGTATAATATACATCTTTCACATTTTATAATTTCCCTATGTTAATAATTAGAATGATGAATAGGCGTGTAGGCATGT